>ML685953.1:1972433-2017740 GCA_007922175.1 Pelusios castaneus | reverse complement strand
GGGCCGGCTCGAATCAGAGCCAGCCCCCCAGCACAGTCCAGGGGTTCGGGTGGCGGCAGGCGCTTCTGCCGCCACCCGATCCCCCAGCTGGGGCGGCAATCAGCTGGAGCCCCGGTTTAAAGCACCGAGGCTTCAGCTGACTCCCGGAGCCCATATGTCAATTTCACTGCTCAGCTAGAGCAGTGAAATTGACATATGACAGCTCTGATGTCCCAGAGTCGCCTTGATTGGCACTCTGGGACATTTCCGGAGGCCAATCAGTGCGGGGTAAGGGTACACACGAGCTCAAACGCGCAACAGATGATCCGCAACAGCTGTTAACACTCTCGTCGGAGTGGTTGTTGGATTGCGCATCAACAAGGCGCTTAGTGCGCAGCAACAACGTTTCACGTATGTACGGTTTGCTTGTTAACGCGCGGTAATGTTTTTTAATGCGCAATACAGTGCTCGTGTAGGCAAGCCCTAAGTTAAAATAGGACTACAGCGCTGGAAGCTCAGCTGGTGTAAATCACTATAGCTCCACAGTTGAAGCTCTGTTGAAATTAATGTTACTGCACCATTTACCCCCAACTTCAGCCTCCTGGTCCAATTCTATGAGTCCTGATAAAGGACTACTGTTGAATCACCAGCATTGCTTTCTGCTCCTTGGGGAACAAACAAGGAGTCCTGTAGCACTTTTAAAGACTAAGAGATTTATTTATTGCGTGAGCTTCCATGGGAGAAAATCCCACTTCATCAGATGATTGAAGATGGGGAATTTCCTCCCATTCTATAAGTTGCCTATCTTCAAGCATTTGGTGAAGTGGGATTTTCTCCCATGAAAGCTCATGCAATAAATACATGTGTCAGTCTTTAAAAGTGCCACAGGACTCCTTGTTTGTTTTGTTGAACTAATCTAAAATGGCTACCCCCTTGCTCCTTGGAGGTTTCTTATGCCAGTACGCAGGAGGCGTCATCCTGCTTAGCCAAGTCTTTGAGACTGAATAACACAACGCAGATGTGTAAAAGCCAAAGCACTTCTCCTGGATTCCTTGCATGTGCCTCTACAGGTTTACAGTAATAGACAAAATATCAGCAAGCCCCTCTCTTGAACTGTACCACCAACATCACTGAAGCCAAAGGCCTAATCATTTTTCCAATCTGTACTGCTTTGAAGCCATGTTATTTAAAAAAACTGCCTGGTGAGATCAAAGATTGGGGTAGGAAAAGTAATGGAGAGTCCACTAATATCATTGATTTAAAATGAGCGGATTCACTCTGATATTTAAATGTGGACCCATATTAATTTATGGGCATTTTTTGGTTGCAGACAGATATCAAGGGCCCTGAACCCACCTTTTGGCTCCTACTTTAACACTTGTAGCCGTACATTCCTTCTCATTTACTAGAACAGATAACTGATCCTTATGTGCTGAGTGTTCCATTAACATCATAACCTGTCATGGGTCATCAGTAGAGTTTAAATTCCCAACACCAAAGCTCAAATGGTAGGGAAGTGTGCTACTCCGTTACCTCATTGTAGGAATAGGTTATCTTCTATTAGAACTAGACATGTAAGGAGGGCACAGGAAATGCTCATCATTCATTCTTCGGAGTGCTTGCTGTGTGCTTGATTTAGATATGCATTAGAGGAAAAAAGTAGCTAGATAGGGTTTTACTGAAGCACTAGCGATTTCCCATTGTGAAATCTGGTTCACTTCAAGAGACACATAAGGAAGTCAAAGTTGTAATAACAGTCTATGATTGTTCCCTGCCAGCCCAGCTAATTGAGTTACTAAACTATATGGTATATTGTTCCCCACATCAAACTGGGCTTCTTGTCCATGAAACGGAGTCCTTCTTCTTATACGCCAAGAACAAAATTCTGCCTAAATCCACATTCACAGAGGGTACTGTGTCAGTGGAGTATTATGAATCTGAAGTGAAGAAATGGTGAGGGAATGATTAGTCGGGGTTGTCAAACAAAGCAGCAGTATCTGAGCCTGATTCTCCCTTGCCTTTCTTTTTATTTGCTCATTCACACCCATGTAGAGAGATACTACTGTATCAGAAGTCAGGTTTTGACACTCTGCCCAAATATAAATGACACACAAAGTACAAGGTGATGGAGAACTGAGCCCTGGGAGCTAGGACTCCTGGGCTCCATTCCTGGCTCTGTTGCAAACTCACTGTATAGGCTTGGTAAATTCTCTCTGCCTCAGTTTCCCAATCTGTAAAAAGGAAAAAACAATAACTCAGAGGAAGATTGCTAGTCAGTGTTACCAAAGTGCTTTGAGATCCTTGTATTAAAAATGCTATACTTTCTACCAAAAGTGTCATTTTTGGGGGGGAGGAGTTAGCAATAATCAAAAAGGAATATTAATATCCTTTTATCCATGAACTCCAGTTACTGTATGTGTATGAAAGCTCCAGTGCCTGTAGACTTAAGACAGGGCTAGCAGGGTCCAACTGAAGACCGGAGGAGTAAGGAGAGAGAGAGAAACTGCTGCCTGGAGCTCTTGGGAGGGCTCACAGGGTGCGTCTACACTAGTAAATTAAGTCGACTTAAGCAGGCTTAAGTCGACTTAATTTGTTCTGTGTCTACACTACAGTTTGCTTAAGGTGACTTAAGGAAAATTTAAGTCAACTTAATAAGACCTGGTTTTAAGTCAACTTAAGCCAGTGTAGACGTGGAATAGCTGTAAATCGACTTAAAGGGTCCCCAGGGCTCCCCCACTCATCTCCCTCCCAGTGTGCCTGGCACAGCCAGAGCTTGGCGTCCCCACCCACAGGACAGGACACAGCCCTGCCCACCCCGGTCCTGTACCCTGCCCCTGTCTCTGTCCTGCTCAGCCCCCATGTACCCAGGTACAATGAGGAAGATGCTGAGGTCCCTGGCACTTTTAAACAGGTGCCTGGGGAAGGGGGGCACCTCTCGGGTGCCCCCCTTCCCACTATGCACCACTCCCAGGTCCACCGAGCCCCTGCAAGTCGACTTAGGCATCCAGTGTAGATGCTCTAAGTTGATTCAGCAAGGTTGACTTTAAGTCGACCTAAATTTACAGTGTGGACATGCTAAGTTGACTTAACAAGATCAACTTTGTTAAGTTGACTTAGCAAAGTTGACTTATTTGAACAAGTGTAGACATAGCCATTGGGTGTAATCTGCAGCTTTGATGCCTCAATGAATATGTGGACTGTAATCATAACTCTGAGTATACATGAGCCCCATGCAATGAGCACAGAGTAATGAAACAAGTGGGAATCCGACTTGACATTGACACTGGAGGTAGAAACTCCATAAAACTCATAGGTGAAGACAAAAATGGAAATAAATTTAGAAGCCTGTAAAGTGAGGTTGATGAAAGTAAAGATAGTCATGGGGACAGAACATTAGCTTGGGACTCAAGCAATATGCGTTTAATTTCACTCCTCCACAGATTTCTTTTGTGACATTAGGAAAATCACTTAATCAGTCAGTTCCCCATTGGTAAAATGTGGCATATAGCACTGCCCTAGCTTACAGAAAAAGTGAAAGATGGGGCGGTTCTCATTAATACAGTGATAAGGATTCTATAAACATCTAGGCCATATCTACACTAGAAAAGTTAAGTCAACTTTTGTTAAGTCCACTTTTATAACGTCGACTTTAAGTCGACTTAAAGTCGACATAACAAAAGTCGACACTTTAAGTTGACTTATTCCACTTTGTTAAGTCAACCTAACTGCCCTTAGATTGACTTAACAAAGTGGATTTATGCTTCCACACTGGGCTTAGGTCGACCTAAGGAAGGGTTAGGTCGATCTAAGAAGGCTTAAGTCAGCCTAATGAGCGGTAGTTATAAAGTCGACTTAAGCTTTCATTAAGTCGACTTAAGGATTTTCTTAAGTCGACTTAAATTGCCAGTGTAGCCCCAGATAGAAGTTTCTCTTTGATCCTGTTTCATCCCTGTGCCCATCCTTGGAAAGTTTATCTCCTGAACCTCCCCTATTCTCCAGATTCTGGCTTAGGCATCTCTGGGGCTACCCAAACTTTGTGTTTCCTGTTGCCATAACCCACTAAGGGACTTGTAGCAGGCAGGAATTGCTCCAATGCAAGTCCACCTCATCTGCACCCCTTTTTTCTCCAGAATACCTACATACCCAAGAGAAGTCATGGAGGGAGCACATAGCCAGTTCTGTATGCCAGGGGGAATCCTCCAAGGAGGTCAGGTGACCTCTGGTTATGTCTACACTTGCAAGTTAGGTCGACTTAAGGAGGCTTAAGTCGACCTAACTTAGTCCCTGTTCACACCAGGCTTTCATTAAGTCAACTTACGAAAATCCTTAAGTCGACCTAATGAAAGCTTAGGTCGACTTTGTAAGACTTGCCAGTTAGGTCGACCTAACCCTCCTTAGGTCGACCTAAGCACAGTGTGGATGCTTAAGTCGACTTTATTAAGTCGACCTAAGGGCAGTTAGGTCGACTTAACAAAGTGGACTAAGTACACGTCCGTGGAAACCACTTTGTTAAGTCGACTTAATAAGGCTGACTTTAAGTTGACTTACAGTCGACCGTATTAAGTCAACTTAACAAAGTCAAAAAAACTGCAGCACAGGGGTGGATGTCCGCTTGAATGAGGATAGCATGGACAATGGCAACATAACTTTCTGCCCCTTCTCCTGACATAGAAAGATGAATTTTCAACCTCTGAGGTCTGCATAATACGGAGATTAGTACCTTTAATCATGAGCTAAATCATATGCTTGCAGCCTGGGAGCTAGAAATTTAAGAGCTTTGGCTCCAGAAACAAAAGCCCTGCAAAGGAAGGAAGGAGACTCTCCTCAGATGCTCCCCAGGTTGCCTGCAGTTAAGGCAATAGGAGGCTGTGGGCCATATTATGGAACCCCACAGGATGCTGCCAGTCTCTAACACATAGGAGAGGTGCCATGCACCTGTCTTTAAAGCACCACTTCTCCAGTCTAGTCTCTTTCTTTGAGAGTCCTTCTTTGTGCTGCCTGAAAAGTGCTGCTAATTATGAGCTGTGTCTGTTCCTGTCCCTTCAGCACTTAATCTCTTATTATCCCAACGTTTTTTGTACCCTCATTAGTTTTAAGAGGCCCCCATCAGACAAAACATGATTTCCAAATCAGTGTGATTGAGCCAATCAAGCAGGGTGCATAAAGCTGTTAAAACCCTTCATTAGCCTCAAGTATCCCTTTGTAATGACTGCTGAAGCTGAGGACATTTTGAAGACTGATTGAAACGAAATTGTCAAGGCCAGAGACTGGTGGACAGGGATTCAGATGTGCATGGAGGAGGAACAGATCATCATGAGACATGCCATCAAGAGCACTGAAGAATCAAGCAGGTGACATGTCCAGGAGTTGCCATTTTTGGGATAGACTCATACACTGTAAGGTCAGAAGGGACCAATATGATCATCAAGTCTGACCTCCTGCACAATGAGACTCAAGACTGAGATTCAAACCCCGTATGCTCATTAAAGAGCCCATGGAGCTATCTTCAATGCTTGGGGAGATCATTGTCCTAGCTTATCTAATGAAAATATGACTGAAATTTTCAAAGCCATCTTGGTGATTGGTGATTTGGACCTGATTATATATAATACAGATCAGAAATGCTTTGAAAAGATCTTAGGACTTACCAGTGGTCTCCATACCTAATACATCATGCCCATCCAAGAGCTCATGTTGACAACCAGAATAGGACTCAATTTCTACTATTCTTTAAAGCACAGGCTTCAACCACCTAAGCTAAGAGACAAGATCCATTAGCAGTTAGCAATATAGGGGCTGTAACATGAAGTTGAGCAATTGAGTTTCCTACCAGTAGAGGGCAGTGGCTTGTTTTTATACTAGCTAGTCTACAAAAGTGTTGCCACATTCCTACTTAGAAGATACTCTTCTTCCTTGTGTCCGTGCTGCATTCTGCTGCAGAGACAGCTGCGTCTCAGCAGTAGGTGCAGCAGTTGCCACCCTGCTCATTCAGACAGAGCCTATAAAGCTGCTGGCGGCTGGCTTTGGCAGAGAAGCAGTGCTGCAGGAACGTGAAGGATTATTATTATCATAAAAAGAAAATGAGAAATGATCTCATTCCTAAAAAATACGCCGCTCTGAATGTTCTCCACGCAAATGCGCTTGATCCTTTGTCACATTGGGCAAATTTCTCATATTATTCAGAATAATGGCCTTTCTGAAGAGATATCAGCGGGTTATTTTCCTTTTGGTGCAGGTGGCATTAAGCTGAGAGGCCTGGCTACTGCACTGTCAATTTGTTGAATGATTATTAGAGGAACAGGTGATTTCTATTAAAGGGAAGTGACAGACTGTTCATTAGATATAGATGCATGTTTATTAAATTGGAAGCCTGGAGCAAGCAGCTCAACTCATTCACATCAAATTCCAGGCTGATCTATTTTATTTTGAAACTGGAAGGTTCATAGCACAGCTAAAGCAGAAGCAGTTTACCAGGTAGGAATAAGAAGAGCATCATGTTCATGCATAGACATCTCTTCTACACAAAAAGGAGACTGAGCTGGGGAAGAACAGCCTCTGCAACAAGTTTCTGCGGTTAATTTCCACACATCTTGACATTAGAGGTTTGGGAGCGGAGGTAGGGCAAAGACCACATGTAGATTTTGTCTTTCAGTCAAGACCTTCTGCTTCTACAGTCATGGAGTGTCCTGACTCTTAATCTAACAGGAATATAGGGAGATATTCTAGGGGTCCCTCTAGTCCAGTGTCCTCTCTTTAACAGTAACTAGCACTGACAAAAATTGTGCAAGCAATCGACAATTATACCATAATCTATCTAAAGGATATGGTTCTTCCCAGCCTAAATAAATTAGTGCTTTGCCTGTGCCCTGAAGAAACAGAATTTATATTTCCTTTTTTTTTATCCACTCTACTTAACTGTGGATGTTCTCATTACCCACACAGAATTTTAATCACCATCAGTCATGGCATCCAGCGCTTCACCTTTCATTCTTCCCAGTCAACCAAACAGTTAATGCATTCCAAAATTAAACCTCCTCTTTCAAGGATTCAGTTTAATAATAAACTTACAGCTCCATCCATTAGCATCAGTGAAACCATTGCTAGAATGATGTGTCCATTTCTGGTATCAACACTTCAAAAAGGATGTGAAACTATTGGAAATGGTTCAGGAAGGAGCCAGATGAATGATTCAAGGCCTGGAAAACTTTCCTTTTAGTGACAGATTTAAGGAGCTCAATATAAGTAACCTATCGAAGAGAAAGTTAAGAGGTGACTCAATCAGAGTCTGCAAGAACCTTCATGGGAAAGAGAATTCTGAGTGTAGAGGGCTCTTTAATCTAGCAGATAAAGGTAATATGAGAGTTAATGGCCAAAAGCAGAAGCTAAATAAACTTGGATCAGAAATAAGGGACACATTTTTAACTATGAAGGTATTTAGACATTGGAACAATGTACAAAGGGAAGTGGTCAATTCTCCATCATTTGAAGCCTTTAAATCAAGACTGGAAGCTTTATCTTACACAGAAGTTCTGGGCTTGATACAGAAATTACTGGGGGAGATTCTCTGGCCTATGTTATACTGTTCAGACTAGATAATCATAATGGTGCTTTCTGTCATTAAAATCTATGGAACGTTGAAATCCAGTCAGCCAGCCAGCAAGCCGTCCTTTCAAGATTTACCAAACAATCCCGTCCTTTCTCTGGGTTCTAGCCCTGACACATCCTGCTTCTCACAGATCTCTCTGACTGTGTGGGAGGAAGCCCCTCAAATAGTAGGTATCACTTCCAGACTAACAGTGCATGAAACTTGGTTACCTGAATCATGTGTAGGTCAGAGCTGGATCTCCACTCCTTACATACCCAGGTCACCTTATGACAAACTCTTTTTCTGAATCTTGTTGTATTTTGAGAGCCAGAAGCTTATTGTAGCAATGAGCTCCACATGCAGCATTCTGCAGGTCTAAGTGCAGGAGACAAACTTTCTCTGCTGTGTTGCACTGGTACTTAGATGCTCCTGTGATGGAATCCATGTAAGTAGCTAGCTCGAGCTTTGCCAATAAACCCAATGAATAGCAAGAAAGAAAAAAGCATACAAACTCCACTTATGTTTGGCCCAGCTTCACTGTGATATTAAAAAACAGCACTGGTTTAATTTTTTTTCCTTTTCACTTTTTTCTAAAACTGTTAAGGAAGAGGAGCCAATGGTTTTCAATTTCATGTTTCATAACGAAATTTTCATTCTTCTCTAGAATCTTCTTTAGAAACAGAGGATTGTGATGAACTCTGGGGCTTGTGTGTGTGCATGCAAATCTGGATACAAATCCCTTTAGAGGCTTTGATCGAAGGTTCTATATTGCTGCATTGAAGTTGTTTGGAATAGGAAAAGCAGAAAATTTGTTTAGAAAACATCAAAACATTTTTGTTTTGACAATTTGGAAAGCCCTCTCCTCCCCTTTTTCTTTCCCAAAAAAAACATTTGAATTGAAATGTATATAAACACCTTTTGTTTAGAAATTTTAACTCATTATAGTAAAGAAAAAAATGTAACGATAAAAGTTGGAAGAAAATGTTTGGAGTGATCTGAACAGAAACATTTTTTGTTTTGGGAAAGTTTTCAAGATTTTGACTTTTCTTCCAAATATGGAATGGGAAATTTTTTCAGTCTCTCAAAAAATGTTTTGGGAGACAGCAAAACCATTTGCCATTTAGCTCAGCTCCTGGAACTGATCCAGCTCTCCCACTGACTTGCTATTGGCATAGCTTCACTTTTTTCCTCAGTTTCCCCATCTGAAAAAGCAGGATAACTCTGATAATTCACCCAGCAGAGATGGTTATGGAACTTAGATGATGTATATATAGCACTTTGCACACAAATCTCATTCCTTCTCTGCTGGAAATGGGCTGCATGACATGTCCCAGAGCATTTCCACTATGTATTTAATTCTGTGTGCACATCAGTGAAGCATAAACTATGATTTACTTAAATAAAATAAAATAAAACAAAAATCTGCTCTCTGGTGAGCTCCCCTTCCTGAATTGTGAATCTGTCACTCTGAAGACAGGGTAGTGTACTTCTGCATGCTAATAAATCACTTTCTTTACTTCTGCAGTTCTGTACTCTTGCTGAGCGGTTGTGATTTGTGAATGACTAGTTTCTGCTCTGGGGACACTTGACTGAGAAATGAGCTGGAATTGTGTTTAGCCAGCCCTTCACCAGACTGGTCCCAAAAACATGAAAATGCTGCCACCTAGAGGCAGCACTACCATATGGCAGGACAGTTTAAGGCATGTCTACACTGCACACTTCTTTGGGTGGCACATTCAACGGTAGCTCCCCTAGCATATGCAGAGGCAAGTAGAGTAAAACCACACCTGAGTGTGTTTGTACCCGGGTATATTCTCTACACAGTTCACTACTGTAGTACTTGCTCAAGCAGTGCCCCTTAGCTGTGGTAATATTCATGGGATGCACACCGAAAATCTTGCCACCAGATGAGGTTACTCCTTGAAAAAATCCACTTGGAGAGTTCTGGTGATGGTAGTTCCCACACCTGGCAGTTCCAAGCATTGTCAATACTTCAGACAATTTTAGAATAGTCACTCTCTGCAACCTATGATCTCAAAACCCCTTGCAGAAGAGATAAGCATGGAGAGAGGTTGTGAGTACACATCCAAATTCAGTGTGTGTGAACAAAATACTCAAAACCAGGGGAAAGTTACTCAGCTGAGAACAATAGTCTTTTTATCTCCCTCTGAGAACGTATTTCAACAGCATTCAATTCCTGGCTTAAGCATTTCGGAGTCTTAGATGGGTAGCTGATTGTAATTGCGGAGTGTCAAAGTCTAGAGGCACATACACAAATAACAATTCTGCCAGATGACAAACTATCCAAATACAGTCTTCACCATTCAAAACACGTCCCATTAGTTCCAATCACTCACATTCACCTTTGGCACTCAACTCAGGGAGGGAGGGTATTAAATAATGACTGTATTTAAAGGCCACAATAATATATTCTGTACCCACCAGACGACGAGCTGCTGGGCTGTTATTTTGCCATTTGGTTTTCATGTGCACGCACTCCCCCATTCAGGAGAAATCATCACTTCTACACTCAGCTGGCCTGATTGCATGAAGAAGAATCTGATTGCATTATTCATCTGAAAGCTTCATAAAAGACTTAAAAACTCTTGAGGAGCCCTAAAGCTTTTGATGAAATTATATTTAAATGGAATACAAATTTTTTTAAAAGTACAAGTTGCATCTGAACCCAGCTACCTCAGCAGCTGCAGATATGGTGGCTGGGCCTGAATGCAAGAAGATGGGCTGTTATTTTCATGGAGCAATTTATTGAATATAGCATCTGGAGCTGCTCTTCTTCTGTTGTTTTCCCCTCTGTCCGAGGCTTGGCTATGACACCAGCAGTTCAAAGAATCTTTCTTATATCTGAATGCAATGGCATGTGGGCTAATCACCAAGGAAATGCTGTCACCTATGGACAGAAAGGAAGAATGGCATCTTCTCCTGAAGAATAGCTCTGTGTAACTCACAAGCTTTTCTATCTCGTCCACCAACAGAGCATGGTCCAATAAAAGATGTCTCATTCACCTTGTCTCTTTCATATCCTGGGAGTAAAACAGCTACAAGAATGCTGAAAACAGTTTCTCCAGAGTCATTCAGATCTGCCTCCATTTCTTTTCTGCATGATTATGAAACTGAGATATAGAGAGGAACTTAGTTTTGCCTTGTTAAAATATGTTGATGAACGAGTTTAATAACCCAATCTTAGGAAGAGGAGAAAAAGAGTTCCCTTTTTCAATTTTTGCCTTCTGAGCTCTTTTCATCACTTGTTTTAAAATACAAATAGAAAGTCTTCAGAGAGACTGAGTGAGGTGCCCATTTTCATACTGACAGTGTGTGCAAGAGCCAGCAACTGAACTCAAGAGCCAGTCTAGTTCTTTAACAACCACAGACCATCTATTCTCTCCATAATATTATTTATTAAGCAGAAGATCAGAGTACATAAGGGAACTGTGTGAAAGGCTTTCAGTGAATGAGCCAGTGGTTATTTATGAAATTAAGAGTCATAAGTGTAACTACTGCTAAGATGAATACATCAGTATCCCTAATAATAAAAGATGGCCCAAATTCAAAGTATCCTGTATCCATATGCATCTTTTGCATCTCCACCTCTTCTCTTCCTGTAACAGTGGTGACATCACCATGCTGCATGTTGATGATGATGTCACAATGATACTACAAAAGCATTGTGTGTCTTAGAATGTCACAGCGGAGCAGTAGAAGAAGCTGAGAAAGAAGCAGGCAGAGAGAAATGATAAATACTAAGCTGTCTGAGAACAGAACCCACCGTACAATATATGTCCAGTTGGCTTTTCTCATCTCGTCTTTGTCAGTTTTCTTAGGAGGTCTGTTTCTCATACTAGCGGCTAGAGTAGCCAAATATGCTTACAGGTTCATCTCAAAGTATGCTTGCAGAACAAAGGTAAATACAAAGTCTTCTTGATGTAGTGCATGTTTGGGTGCTGACATGGGAAAATCTACATTTTGGAAGCCTGTGCTGAGCAGAACATGTGTCCAAGGAACATTTGGCTATTTGGCATGAATGATTCTGGGTCTTACTTGATTATTAGACTGAGAAATGCGCACACAGTTAACCTTTTTCTCTCTCTCTCGCACACAAATGCATACACACCAGGTCAGATTTTCAAAAGACTTAAGGGAAATTAAATGTTTGAATTTCAGTGGGGTTTGGGCTCTTAAGTCCCTTTGAAAAACCCAGCCCCATCTCTACACTTATACAGTCACCCACAAATGCGTTAACATGAATAATGAATGAACATTAAGAAGCTTATGTTCGTGTTACACTGCCAGATTTTTTAACTACGTGGTTTCAAAAGAATTCAAATGACTATATGGCTTCTTACTTATGTCATACCATACTACCTCCAACCACTGGGACATATCACATCATTCCAACATTTAAAAAAGAGGATTTCACATTATCAAATCTTGAACTGTGTGGGCAGAAAATGAAGGGAACACCTGTGATGCTGGTGAGCCAGAAGGTATCCCTGTTTGCCAGTTAAATTAATTTGTGATTATCTGGTGTCTTTTTGGCTGCTAGAGAACATATGAGGTTTTGTGCTGGCTTGCTACTGACACAAGAGCCTGTGAAACTGTAAGTGGAAAACAAACAAGGAGTCTGGTGGCACTTTTAAAGACAAACAAATTTATTTATCCCATGAGCTTTTGTGGGTGAAAATCTTTTATTTTCCTCCCATTCATCTGTACTTCTGTCATCTTCAAGCATCTGACATAGTGGGATTTGTCCCACAAAAGCTTATGTGATAAATAAATGTGTTAGTCTTTAAAAGTGCCACAGGACTCCTTGTTTGTTTTGCTGAACTAGACTAACACGCCTACCCCTTTGGAACTTGTAAGTGGAAAGTGATACGGCTCAGCATGACATCTTCCATAATACACAGAGAACAGAGGCTCCAAAAAGGGGGAGTTAAAGGAAAGGAAACTAATAAACAATCAAATCTAAAATGGAGGTGTCTGAATATTGTGGCGGGATGAGATGCTCACAGTTTTCTATCCACAGAATACATCTGCATTGGGTATTTGTTCTACTAATTAATAGCCATACCTGTAGGACAAGAAAGAAGCCTGCTGATTTGACAAACTAACCACAGTTAGGGATGCAGCAAGGACAATGAAAGTCCCAGTCCTGGAATATGTGGGTATCATATATAATTAAAAAAACCAAAGAGGTGAATCCTGCAGTCACATTAAAACAACAAAGAAGTGCTGGCATATTCCAAACAAACAAGGAGTCTTGTGACACAGGACTCCTTGTTTGTTTGGCTGACCTAGACTAACACGGCTACCCCTTTGGAACTTGATATATTCCAAGGCACACATGAGAGCAATGTTTAAATGATCCAAAGCTTAAAGGTTGAATTCATTCCTGGTGCAAGATGAAGCAACATCTTACAAACCCAGTAGGAGTTGTGCTGGCTTACTCGAGGGTGAATATGACCCACGGAGTCTTCCTCAAGCCCCAGGTTACAAAGGGCCATAATGTAAAGGCTGTTGACATACAGAATCTATGAGAGTATAAAATATTCCATACTCAGGCAGGCCACTATATAAAATCCTAACCAGTCCTGTACCCTATTTCAAACAGTGACCTTCACATGGTGCTTTTGAGGAAGGCAAGCAAACCAAACATAATGAGTCAGGTCAAATGCACAGTGTTATTGGGTGCGTAGCGGGGAGAGGAGGAAATGTCCTTTCCATTCCCTGCAGGAGGTCAGCTGAGACCTTGAATCAGAGGTCTGATTACTCTGGAATACTCTTTAACTCATAGTTAAGCTGCACAGTTATACCACTTATTGATGGTGACAAAGCTATATGACTGTTTCAGGAAAATACTTTCACCACTGTTTCCTTTGCAAAATAGAGTGTGTGCACATGAATATTTGTGTGTGTGTGCATGCATGCGCTGTGTTTTTGCACTCATGTGGGTATTTGTGCATTGTGGGGGTGGTTTGTGTGTGCTTGACTTTCTTCTCACAATTTGTTTTCATTTGACTCTGAAGAGTTATTAATTGCAGTAACATGACTACCATGTGGCAGAGGAGAAATGAACCTATATGCTCTAGTAATGTGATGGTACGAGTCGGTTGAGTGAAGTTCAGCACAGCTCCTGCCAGTTCATCCCAAGGAAATCTTCCTCTTAGCTTACCTGGGTGAGCTGCAGACAAGAAGCCAAACAGCTTTTCGTCCTAGTCTGGATAGAGCAATGTGCTGGATGTTCATAGCAGGATCCCATTCAGTGGCTTTCTCTATTCTATCAAGTCATGTAAATTCTAGCACTACATACAAAACTGTTTGTGTTGCTCTTAGGGGGACCACACACAAAATGCTCAGTGGCTGTCCAAAAAGGAGCAAATTTCAATTTGGTGGGAAGGAGCCTTCCTGGAATCAGTGGAGATGATGCTGTCAGCTCAAACGTCTGTGGGACGTGTTCTGGTAAGTGGATTGCTTGGCGAGGTTTCATCCCAAAGTGTCCCTTCATACCCCTAAATGTCTAACAGGTTTTCTGAGACTCTTATGGCAAAGTGAAAACCCATTGGTGGGGCTCAAGCAAACCATACACAACAATTCTTTGTTGTTCTTCCAACCAGGTGTGATTGGGCTGCAAGGGGAATCTGAAAAGTCTCACTAAACAGAAGTAATATAAAAAGAAATGGTAGACATTTACAACCCTGTGGTCACTTCAAGTCAGGGTGGAGGCAGATTGCTGGGTCAGGTTATGTGGTCCCTCTGTACTGTGGATAGTCAAAGGGTCTCAGTCCTCATGACTCATTTGCTGCTTGCCCTTTTAACTGAGACTGCCAGTACATGGATCAACTATGATGACTATTTATGTTTTATTTATTTAATGCTGCTCCACCAGACTGAGAGTATCTGCTTTTTTCATCAAAGAGCTTCCAAAGGGCAATGATCTCTGCTCACTACCAGATGTAATGCAGATGATGACTATGATTGCAGTAGAAATGCCTGTAAATGACATAAGGGCAGGTCTACACTGCCCACCATCTTCCTCAGCAGTCGAACGCAGATATGCAAGTTACACGGCTACCCCTTTGGAATATATCTACCCAGTTCTTAAATGCACAGAAATCTGTAGATGTATCGGGGACTTTATTGCATAGAGCTCCCTAGATGTGCATAGTGCTTTGCATAAACATAAAAGAAAATGCATCTCCCTTCCACAAAGCTTGCAATCTAAGTCATATAAACATCAAGAGCTAGATAAAATCAGGCACAAACATGGACCATGTAGCACTGGGAAGAAGATCCATCACCAGTCACCCTTCATTCCCCTAAGTGATGGGTCAAATTACTGCCACTTGTCAAAAGATCTTATTGCCTTACTTATCTGACCTACTCCTGTGCAAAGTCACAGATAAATGCCACAGAGGATGCCCTAGATGTACTTTCACAATCTATGTCCATTTCAGACAGGCAAGTAACGTGACATCTCCTGCCTATACTTTTTTAGGTAATACTGGTGTTCCTAATGAGTATTGGATCCCTCATCATTTACTTCATCAACTGTGCCTTGTAAGTAGAATCTAGGTATTAATCCAAAAGTGTGTTGCTTCCTCATACATGGGAAAGAGTTGTAGAAGCCCACAATGATGTATGTTCTTAAAGGGTGGTCTTGTAGTTATATTGTAGGCAAAAGGGGTCTAAGAGAGCTGAGTACCCAGCTTCTGTTGAATTTCATTGGGAGTTGGGTGCTTAACTCCCTTAGATTAATTTGAAAATGCCAGCCATATTTTAGGACTGAAGTGGCCTTATAGTTAAAACCAAAAATGGGACCTGAGAGTTCAGTGTTCAATTGCCAAGTGTACCAAACACTCCCTTTGTGGCCTTTCCTGAGTCATTTAGAGCCAGATTTTCAAATCAGCTGCCACCTAAATAAAGAGGCCAGATTCTCACAAGTACAGTGCTCAAGACCCTAGAGCTCCCACTGAGCGTCAAGAAGTTGCTTTTGATCATGTGACCTCATTGCTGGTGGCAGAACGGTTTTGAACCTCTGACCCTAAGTTCCCCAGCTGCAGAAGAAGGATGGTGATATTTCCCTACATCATAAGGTTGTTGTAAGAGTACATTTATTAGCACATGTGATTCTAATGTGACGAGAAGCCATATTAATAACTAGACAGAAAATGATAGATTCTTTCATAGCAACGTCCAAATCAAGTTGACTCTGATGAAGAATAAAATTATCTTTTTTCCAACCTCTGGTACAACAATATTAAATTATATCTAGAAGACAAAATCCAGCTGCTTTTCACATCATGCACAACAATAAAGACAATAGCTGATGATTCTGCTAGTGATGCGTGGGGCAGAATAGAATTGATCTACTTCTTGCACAACTGCATTTGATAAGAATTGCTAACAAGAGTAAATCCCAGTTGTGTCCATAAAAATCAACAGATCTGATGTTATGAAAGAAGAGGCTATTTTCACATGTACTTGCTGTTCTGAGGACAAGACTATAGAAATGCAGTTATGTTCTTTGTGATGTGCTCTGGCCTAGAAAGTCAGATATTGATAATATCCTCTCTGAGTTATCTCATTGGAACTGACCAATGAGAAGGTCCATTGTTTTAATGAAGACACACACAACAGATAGCAGTAATTTAATCTTATTGAATGGAAAAATATAATGTCAAGTGAAAAGAGCTCTAGATATTCCTGGGCAAGAGGGAAAGAAAAAGGGCTATACTTTTAAAATGTTTGTAAATACATTGTAGTTACAATAACTAATTACCACTTATTTATGTAACCAGATGTTAACTACATTACGGAATTATATTTTATAACCTCTCTGAGTTCATACTTAATATGAAATCAACTTTTAGCTTTCAGGTACATTACATGAAAATCACACAATCTGTTATGCAAATTTAATAATAATTATAGGTGTAAAAAAGAATAACTAAAATATAATTACACTGTAAATGCAGTATATTTACAGTAACTAAATTATATAACTTTACCAGAAAAGGAAAACATCCCTAGAACATTCTTCTGCTCAAGTTTCCTTAAATTAATTCCTTTTTCTTTTCCCCCATAGAGCAAAGTTTTTCAAACAGTCTTAGGGCCAGATCTCCACATGCTCAGCACCTATAATTAGGGACAGATTTTCAAAATAGTTCAGTGACCAACATGCTGAACTCTTTTGAAAATCTGGTCTCCTATTTTGGTGCCAAATGGGAGTTGAGGTCTTTTTGAAAATGTGGCCCTTGTAAACAATTTGACAAAAATAAAATAACTAGACCAAGTGGGAAAAAGTACTGTGGCCTCCATCAGTCTTCATTCATATACATATATCTTTCAGGAAGTGCTCAAAAGTAAAAAGATATTGGTATGTAAAGCCTTGTGATCAACTTCATATGCCACAATAGCGTTTCTTTTCTCAGCAATTTATTTGGACTGGTGCACAACACTGGGAAAATAAAATGGAATGTTAAAACAAAATAAGTAAAATATAAAAGCTTTGGAACAAACTGAAGTGAGTTCTATCAGCAAGGGTAAACCTCAGAAGCAGAATTATACATCAAGTGCAATCCAATATTGTGTTTAATCCCAAGACGTCAGAAGCAGCTCGGAGTAGCTACGGAGGAGAAAGAGTTTCTTTTCTAAAAAAAACAAACAAACCCCCCCCCCAAAAAAACAAATAGTTACTCTTATTTATACACTGTTTTCTCCATGAACAGGATTACATGCTAGAAATTAAACTAAGTTTTTATACCGATTGACCTGTAAGGCCAGGTTAGCTGGCCAGATCTCTCCATCTAAGAATGCCTCCAGCATGGAAGAGTTTTCAGCTGGCATACTGCCAGCACAGATAGTTCCTAAGGCAGCCCTCACCGCCAGTCCCGGCATAGGGGGTATGCCAAAGATAGCAGGTGTGAGACTCTACTGCTCTCTCAAGGTGAAATCCTGGCCCCACCGGAGACAATGGCCGATTTCACTTTGAGGGTATGTTCCTATTTCATGTAAAGGCGTGATTGTATTGTGAGAAGACATACAACTGCTGGCTTTAAGCTGGCTAAAGCGGGTAAAAACAGTAGTGAAGATGTGGCAGTGCAGGCTTCAGCACAGGCTAGCTGCTTAAGTAGCAGTCCGCGAAGGAGCCAGAGTACGTACTTGGTTTGCTAGCTCAAGCTGAAGCCCGTGCTTCAATCTCTTCACCACTCTCATTATCCACACTAGCTAGATGGAAGTAGCATGGGTTAGCTTACCTGTGGTACAATCACACCTTTGCTCGCAGTGTAGATAGACCCTGCCACTAAGTGTCTAATAAAATGCTATGTGAATATATGAAAAGTAAGCTTTCCAATACATGTGCCTTACTCAAAAAATGATTTCATCTTTTACTAACCCGCTAATGTTAATGCTAACTTGAAGTGAGTTTATAAATCCTCACTCTCTGAGAAAGAGGAGACTTAAATTGGTTGGTAAATCACATGTGATTGTAACCCTATGGTTTGGGAAAATTCCACAACCAAAATAAAAGCCAGATCCAATGGCCATTGAATGTTTCTCTGTGGGCTATCATGGATGTTGGAACAGTGCTGGCAGGGCCAAAATGTATAAATGGGACAATGACCTCTTGTGGGTACACATACATTTAAACTTCGTTTGTGTTAAACTCTGCCAGTGACTCTCTTACCTGGTGGCACTAGAGAAACAAAACAGAAGAGTATGGGTTAGAATAGAGGACACAGAATCTTGGATCCCATTCCCTGCTCTGCCACTGATTTCATGTGTGAACTTGGGCAAATCACTTAATACCCCCCTGTGTCTCATTTTGGGTCTGATCCAAAGACCATTGAGGTGAATGGAAAGTTTCCCAATGACTTTAATATGCTCTGCATCCAGCCGTGAATCATCAAAAATATAGAGGAATAATCTCTAACTCATAGGCATATTTCAAGCATTAAATAAATTAATTAGTAAAGTATTTGGAGATTCTTACATGAAAAGAACAATGTCTATGCAAATGATGATGACTTTTCCTCCCTTAGCCCTGTAGAATATTACCAGTCCTTCACAGACAACACCCTTTCTATAGACATGAGCTTCAATGCATTCTTCCTCTTCTATTTTGGATTACGGGTAAGGGCACTTTACAGTCAAGCTCAGTTAAAATAATAAGTACTTGGGAATAATTTAACAGCATGAGGGAACCTGATTGGACTGCTTCTCCTCTGACTACAATATGATTCAGGAGTTAACTCCACTGAAATCAATGGGGTTACACCAGTATGGAACTGGTGTGAGATCAGAAACACGTCTCAAATTCCAATGTGTAAGAGAGAATGGACATTTCTGATAGCAAAATGGAGTAAGTCTTAATACCAGGGGCATCGTTACAAAGGGCTAGATTTTTATATCCTTCTTCATATTGCATACTACATTATTCCACTCCAATCCCATTTGTGGAGTAGGGTGTTATTTGCCATGGGCAAAGCTACCAGATTCTCCCACCAGAATTAACAACTCTAGTGAAATGATGGTCTCATGGTCATGTTACTGTGCTGGGTCTCAGGATCTGGGTTCAATTTCCAACCTTGCCACAGACTCCCTCAGCAACTTTAGACAAGTCATTTCACTACTCCATAAAATGGAGATAAAAATACTCATTCTTAGGGTACTGCAAACCAATTGTCCTTAGGGTTTAATGAGGCTCAAGGACCATGGTGATGAGGGGCCATATAAGTACTAAGACAGATGTATCCCATTTCTAGATCCTGTTCCTGCCTATTAGGAACAATGGATTTGTCATACTGGTTTAGATCATTGGTGTCTGTAAGCAAAATCTGATGCTTCAATTGAAAGTGAATAACTTCTTAATGCACCAGACTGATTGCTCTTGGTGGAGGGAACTCCCTTCTACTCTAACAGCAATGTCTGTGCTCTGAAGCAGGAGAGCCTTAGCTTAACTTTTGTAGCCATGGTACAAATGTTACCCTGGCCCATAACAATTTTCTCTTTCTGTTTTTTAATCTGTTTTTTCCTTCATCTTGATAAATTCTTAGTCCTTATTGCAGCTCCCACCATGAACTAGGAGTTCCTCTCCCCTAATCCTCAAACCATTTAGTCAATTAGCCAGATTTCTTTTCCACTCTCCTTGGCATGGGGTGAATCACAGTGTGCATCTGTAGTAACCTTGGGAGGAAAAGGGTTAACAATGAGTCCTTAGAGGAGCCCCAGAAGAGTCAATAGGAACAGAGTGCAGATTTTTTAATTGGGAGCAACAGCCCTGCCTGTGGCCTGTCTGGTAGAAGCAGAGCTCCTGGAAGGAGTAGGAGGAGGCTAGGCAGCTAGGCCTGGGGAGAATCCAAGGACATCCATGCTTAAGAAAGGTCCAGATTGGTAACTGACCAAGCATGAGTAGAACAGGGAATGTTTAGCTAGACGCATTCAGAGTATTTCCTTTGTTTTGGTTCTTTTTTGGTTTCCTCTGTGCTGAGCACATGTAACCCCCCCTCCCCTGCCCCATCCTTTTAACTACCCAAGTTAAATCTCAGAGAAGCAACTCTCTGTGTTTCTTAGCTGTCCTTTTAATAAAAGAACATTTATCCTGTTAACATAAGTTTTGTGTCTGTGTCCTAAAAGGCAAGAGGTTTTGTGTGCATGTGCCTGAGACTTCCCCCACAGCCAGCTATTAAAGGGGATTCAGTCCCATTTTCAGCTTGTACTACAGCTGGGGTTCAGTCGCTCTCCTGAGGGAGGAATAGAGGCGATTGAGGGTACCTCGCAGGAAGGAATTCCCAAGTGCGCCTTCCTGAGTTTCAAGAGGTTTTTGCATTTGGGTGGTGGCAGCAATACCACTCCAAGGCCAGGAAATTGGTAGCCTTGTAGAGTTTTAGGACAAGGCTTTAGGCCCAGTGGTTTTAAGGCCTTTTGCAGGCCCCTACTTCTGCACTCGAAGTGTCAGAGTGGGGAAACAGCCGTGACAGCATCTGTTAAGATACCATTGACTGCACTGATGTGAAATGCCCTTTTGTCTTAGTTTTTGGCATTAGAACTCTGGCAAAGTCTTTAGAAAATAGGATTTTCCTTACAGCAGTTTTGGGTAATGTTTACCGTGAGTTTTATCAACCATTGGATTTTCTAGTCCAGTGTCATTGGTACTTAGATACCATGATAATACGTGCTTTAGAAACAAAAGATGGGTAACTAGATGTCAACAGAGATAGAGAGATCATCAGTATGACTGTGCGATGATGGATCGCATCTTCCTGTTTTAAATCCATTCTCCACTAATGTCAGTGCAATTCAATTACATTGGGGATGAATTTGCCCCAAGATTCCCTCTTTTAAAACAAAAGGAGAAAAGTTCATTAGGTGCTCACACAGGGGCAAAGAGAGACAGAGTGGAGAGCTGGCGGCCTTCTGCAAAAGCCGCCTCCTTCTGTGTTTACTACTCAGTCTCCGTCTCTGTGCTCTGATGTGCTTCAGTCTCACACCATCTTCATGTTCTGACTCTGCCTATTTCCTGTAGTTTGTGGCAGCGGATAACAAGCTGAGTTTCTGGCTTGAGCTGAACTCCATTGTGGATTTCTTCACCATCCCTCCTGTCTGTGTTTCCTACTATTTAAAGAGGCACTGGCTTGGTAAGTAGGACATGGAGATCTATTTCTCCATCATTGTCATTCCATGGCTTATTCTCAGGTCCCCTTCAAGATTTTTTACTTCAAAAAGGTGAAGGGGTCCTATATTATGGAAACTGCTTTTATATTAGTTGGGGCAGATTTAGGGCCTAAGGGTAACCTCAGCTCCCATTTCTTCTGTGAAAAGAATGGCACAAGCCCTATGCACCACTTAAGTTCTCCTTCAGCCATGCTTATCTATCTAGCTTTTAATACCATGCCCATCTTGCATTTGAGTCTCTGAATGAGCGCTACTCCCATGAGGAATTCATACTGGAGAGCACAGCACTTCCACTATGGACTGAATTCCCTGCACATTCTGTGGTGAAATCCTCAAAGTCTCAGCCTCATTTACGCCACATTTAGCTCCTCAAGATACATAAGTATATAAGAAGAGCCACGTTGGGTCAGTCCAATGGTCCATCCATCCAGTATCCTGTCTTCCAACAGTGGCCAATGCCAGATGCTTTCAGAGGGAATGAACAGAACAGGGCAATTTATCAAGTGATCCAGCCCTTGTCATCCAGTCTTGCCTTCTGGGAAGGGTTGCCAGTCCTCCAGGATTGTCCTGGAGTCTCCAGGAATTAAAGATTAATCTTTAATTAAAGACTATTTCATATGATGAAATCTTCAGGAATATGTCCAACTAAATTTGGCAACTCTACTTCTGGGATTAACGGTTTAGGGACACCTGGGGCATTGAGCTGCATCCATAACCATCTTGGCTAATAGCTGTTGATAGACCTATTCTCCAGGAATTTACCTAAATCTTTTCTGAATCTATTTAAACTTTTTGCCTTCACAGCAAACCCAGCAATGAGTTGCACAGGAAGACTGCATTGGCAGGGCCAGTTCAACCATATAGGTGAAATAGGCGGTTGCCTAGGGTGCCAGGCTTTAAGGGACACCAAATTAGATGGAAGAGAATTTTTTACATATGCTATCTCTTAGAAGATGTGGGAGGGGGCGCCAAAATCATAGTTCACCTAGGGAATCAAAAGCTCTTGGGCCAGCCCTGATTGTGTGAAGTATTTCATTTTGTTTCTTTTAAAACCACTACCTATTAATTTCATGGGGTGACTCCTAGCAGTTGTATTAAGGGAAGGGATAAATAATACTTCCCCAGCTATTCACTTTTCACCCACCATTTATGATTTTATATTCTCTATCATATCCCCCATCAGCTGTCTCCTTTCAAAGATGAGCAGTCTCCGTCTTTTTTATGCAAGCTGTTCCGTACCCTTAATAGCTTTTGTTGCCCTTCTCTGTACCTTTTCCAATTCTAATACCTTTTTCTTACATGGTGCAACCAGAACTGCATGCAATATTCAAGGTGTGGATATACTATGGATTTATAAATACACATATGGGAACTTCAGTCCTTATATTTTCTAATAATACAAAACCAATTGTGTGAGCTTAAGTTGAACTCACAAGGAGCATGGTCCTGTAGCCAAGTTTGATACAACATCTGCTACAGATAAAAACAGAAGTGTACATATATGCTTGCACACGTGCATGCACGCTCTCCCATACAGATGTGGTCTTGTTGCTGGACATTACTTTTCTCTGTCCTCTTCCTTTGCTGTCTTCCTGCAGGTCTGCGGTTTTTGCGAGCACTCAGGTTGTTAGAACTTCCCAAAATATTGCAGTTTCTGAAGATCACCAAGACTAGGTAAGTCAAAGCCTTGTCATGGGAAGACTGCCATTCAACATTACCTCTTGGCTCCTGTATTTTGGCTGATTTAGGAAATAAAGAATATAGGTGTAATACACGGCTGGGGTTTTCCAGAGCTGTGAGCCGCTGTGTTGCTTCCATGCATCAACAAGAGGGAGTTTTGTAGATGATTAGACTTGTAGCTCATAGGACTAGCCCACTTGCTTGCATATATATCTTCTGATGAATGTAATTTCTTGTTTTATTATAATAGGTTTATCACTAAGGCAAGTTAGCATAGATATATTGGGACCTTTAGCCTAGATAAGTGATGAGGAGCTAAAGCATAAAGTATACATATGTTTATGACTTTTATCCTAGATAAATCAGGGGGTATTAAAATAGGAGGGCTACCTCAGGTCATACACTTAGTAAACTTAATGGGTATGTGGTTAGGCCAGAAATAGCAAAGATGAAAATGAGCTCATTGTAAAAGGTATGGATAAATCATTAATAGGCACAAACATGCCAACCTAAAGAATAAGTGTACCCTGACATCTTGTGAGTAAGGAAGTTAAGTTTGGACGTGGAAGAAGGGCATAAAGGCTATGTCTACATTTGTTAAGTTAAGTTGACTCTGTTAAGTCTACTTAACAAGGTCGACCTTAAGTCAACTTAAAGTCAACCTGGTTAAGTCAACTTAATGGAGCGTCTACACTTAGAGTCGACTTAAGTCGACCTTGTTAGGTTGACTTAACAGAGCCAGTAATGTAGACATACCCATCTACACTGGCTTTAAGTCAACTTAATAAGGTTGACTTAAGCGTTCAGAGTGGTGTTATTAAGTCAATTTAAGGAAGTGCTTAAGTTGACTTAACAAGCGCCCAGTATGCCACAGATTACCTATCTCCTGTCGACCTACTTCTAGTTACTGTGCTGTCTTGACTGGGCTGCATCGACTGACAGAGCTTTTCCATAGACACAGCATTACTCTACTTGGGAAGATGGAGTAACTGTGTCAAATGGAGAGCACTTCCAGGATCGATTGAGTGGGTCTACACTGCCCACTCAATCGATCCTACTGCATCGATCCATGTGGATCGATGCAGTTTTCTCAGTATAGACAAGGCCTTACTCTTAATTTCAGTCTTAATTCTTAACCCTTAAGTTAATTAGCTGAGTCTAACTCTAAATTAGATTTTAGAGCCTTTCCATAGCTCTTAGCTCTGTAGCATTTCCTAAGCTCTCCACCTCCCAATTGAGGAACCTGAATATCAACATACAAGAGCCATGACTGGTTCTCTGTCTCTTACCACCAGGTTATCAAGGAAGAGTATAAGTATATTAATCTAAAAGCTTTGTGGTATATAATATCACATGTATCTCAAGAATGATGTTATGGTCTTTATAATTCTGACTAATTATTATCCACTTCATTGTTATTATATTTTATTTCAGTAAAAGTCTTTAAGGTTGTATTGTGTTCTCAGTGTGAGTGTCCTTATCATATATCCAGAGAGTCCTTGCAAAACTCTACGTAGATTGATTCTGGAACAAGATAAGAATGTTATTATCATCTAATCTGATTAATTGGCAAGCCTATAATCCCTGTTCTACAAACAATAATATTACGCACCCAAAAACAGCAACAGACTGTGTGTCAGCTCCCTGACTCACCAGTCTGCCTTCTTCATCAACAAACTCTTCAAGACTCTTCCAACTCAATCCTTGCCTAGGAGGTAACAATCAGTGGACTCCAGCCCCTGAGCTCCTCAGAGATGTTTTTCTGCAATGAACAACAGCCATTGTGCATTCACAGATGATGTTAATTTCACTGCTCTGTTAACTTTGTAAGTGTAGACATAGCCTAAGTTGACTTTGTTAAGTCGACTTAACAAATTGACTACACTTTAAGTCAACTTTGTTAAGTTGACTTAATAGCAGAGATAGACATTATATTGGCTTTAAGTTGACTTAATAAAGTCAATTTAGCATTAATCCCCATCTACACTGGCCTTCAGTCGACGTAAGGAATCAATTTAAAGCTTAAGTTGACCTACAAGGAGGTGTTATTAAGTTGACTTAAGGAAATGCTTAAATCGACTTAAGAAAAGCCCAGTGTGGACACGGCTTTGTTTAGGTTGACTTAAGTGTCCTTAAGTCGACCTAACTTGCCAGTGTAGACGCAACCTGAAAGAGTCAGTGCATCAGAGTTTATTAATTTCACTGGGGTAAATACACCCCATTTGCTGTTCACCGTATTCATAAATGATTTGGAAACAGGGACAAAGACTGAGGTGGCCATAGTTTGCAGCTCATACCAAATTACTCAAGTTTGTAAAGTCCAAAGCTGACTGTGGAAAGATACAGAGGGATCTCACAAAATTGGGTGATTGGCCTCAAAATGGCAGATCCATGTGGATTCAGATATTGCATCTGGCATTTGACCCTGAATCTGAATTGCACAAACTTTAGGAAAATTTGGATCCAGTTCCATATCCAAACTTTGAGGCCTTGACTGATCTACTAAGAAGGAAGACCAACAATATTATGTCCAGTGAGAGGTCTCTTGTAACTGGCTGGGTGCACTAGGTAGCTGGCGTCATGCAGGCAGTTGTAACTGTAATATAAGGTAAGCAATGTCTTTAATGAGCTTCCCCCTCTTTTCCCCAGTAATTCAATCAAGCTGTCCAAACTGTTAGCTGCCTTTCTCAGCACCTGGCTCACAGCTGCAGGATTTATTCACTTGGTATGTACAGTCAGCTCCACATCCTTCTTAGGTAACCATAAGACAGTGCTAAGGCATATTCTTTATGTATATTTTGCTTAGAGAATGTAGACTTTTACTGGGGAGAGATAGGACAGGAGTAGACTTTGGTCTGAAAGTGAGTAAGTGATGTGGATTTTTCACAACCCTGACTGACATATATTGACATAACTTTTAAGTGTATACCAGGCCTAAAATTAGCACAGCAGCTTAATTGGAAAATAGGACAAACATGAAAGCAATTTCTTCACTGGAGGATAGCTAATGTGATGTCAATTTTTTTTAAAGGCTTCAGAGATGACCCTGGCAATTACAGGCCAGTAAGGTTAACTTTACTACCAGGCAAATTGGTTGAAACTATTGTAGAAAACAGAGTTATCAGGCACATAGACGAATATGATTTATTGGGAAGAGTCAACAGATGTTACCAACAATGTTTCCAGATTACTCTGCACTGGTGCAAGCCCAATTTTGCAGTGGTGTAGCATGTCTACAACAGGGGTTTACATGAGTTTAGCTATGTTGATGTGGTCACAACAGGACAAATTTCATTTTTTCTTACAAAGAAGTTCCTGAGCTCAGGGGCAGTTGAAAGTGAGGGAGGGAAACCCTGTTATATAGTTATGTACTGAAACAGGGCAGCTGGCAAATCATCCAATTAAGATGTCAATAGCATAGGATTATTGTAATTTCTGCTAGGGAATAAGCAGCAGATCCTATAGCAACAAAAATTCTTGTTTAATTCATGGGAAAATAAGAGAGAGACAGTGGCAAGATTGGCCACTCGACCAAACATTTCTATGAAGCATCAATGACTCTTTCATAATGGGCTGAAATGTATCCATGACACACTCATTAATTAGAGATGGACTTGAATCAAATTCCTGGATCCAAACCCACCCCTACCTTTTATAATATCGGCAGGTGGAGAATACTGGAGATCCTTGGGTCAACCATCAAAATTCCCAATACCTCAGTTATTTTGACTGTTTATACTTGATAATGGTGACCATGTCAACAGTTGGATTTGGAGATGTTGTGACTACAACCTCCTTGGGTCGTATTTTTATGATTTTCTTCATCATCGGTGGTTTAGTAAGTAACCATTATCAGCTTTTTACAAATGTTCAACTCTCTGGAGTTTAATGCCGTGACAAGATGTAAGCTGATTTGAATGTCAACACCAAAGTTCAGGATTCACTGTTTCTCCTGTGACAATGTTGGCATGACTAGCCGCAGAGTAGGAAACTGCACTTACTTCCCTTTCTCATCATACCAGAACTGGGGGACAGTTAGTGAAATCCAAAGGTTACAATGTAAAACAGCTAAAAAGAAATATTTTTCTGAACAATACACAGTCTATAGGTAGTTTACTGCCACAAGATATCATAGAGGCCAGGGTTTTAGGAAGATTCAAAAAAGGGAGAGGCTCTATACCTGTTAATAGTAAAATCCTGGGTATTTTTGTTAAGTAATTTTTTTAAATATAAACCCTCATGCTTCAGGGCACAAACTAATCTTTGACTAATCTGAGTTAGAAAAAAAAATCTTTTCTATCTATTTGTATATCACTCATCACTATTGTATCTGATCACCTCACAACCATTAATGAATTGAATCTTCAGAAATGCCCTATGAGGTAGGTGACTATTATGCCTATTTTAAAGATGAGTAATTGAGGCATAATGGTAGATTAAGTGACTTGCTCAAGGTCACACAGGGAAGTTATGACTAAAGGAGAGTGTAACACAGGTTTTCTCAGTCCCATTTATGTACCCTATCCTCTAGATCATCCTTCCACTACTATAGCAGCGGGTTGGAAGTTAACCTTTTTCATAATTGCCCCTGCAGAGTTTCTTGCACTTCTATTTGAAGCAGCTTGTATTGGCAAGTGGCAGAGCTAGGATACTGAGCTAGATGGAGCCCTGGAGCCAGTATATATATCCCACATTTACCCAGTTGATATTCCCCCACTCTTAACCATGACTGTATGAATACCAAGCAAATTCTCAGCTACCATAATGACTCACGGTTGAGGTGCTGAAATTTGATATGGGTTGGTGTGTTGGGTTCATTCCATATTACCCTCAATGGGTTAAAGTGGCTTGAAGGGGCAAATTAACTTCTAGGTAGTACATGGGAGTAGATTTAGGCTTCACTGACATGCATGAATTGAAGATGGAGTCCATTGGGCCAGCAGTAGGTGGGGGTTTGTATAAAGCCAGGAAGAGACAACAGAAGAGGGCTACAGCTTGGACATCTGTAGTCTCTCTCTGGACCTAGTCAGGAAAGAAGGAGAAAACCAAGAAGGAACAAAAGCTCTGGGATTCAGACCCTGAGGAAAATGTTTATCCAGAGGGTTGGGGGAAAATAAAGCCTGCAGAGGGAGGGCACAGATTTCCTAGCTACTGAGAAAGCAGTACGGTCTGGAATTGGAAAACTGCCTGAAATGACACCTGGACAGCTGTTCTGGTGAGAGTTTGTTACCCAGTGATCTCACTGGAGGGACAAGCCATGAAAAGGAAGCGCTGCAATTCCTAGAGAGCAAGAGGGGTCATGGCATGAGTGATCGAAGGAAGTGGGTGTCCGATTGGGCAGACCTAATCCCCAGACACAGACACAAAGGAGGGGGGGGACCTAGAAATGACTAAAACCCTAGAATAGTGGGGAAAGCAGAGATTGTTCTAAGCAGGATTGTATTTCTTGACATGTTAGGTCCTGTTCGCAAATTTTATCCCTGAAATTGTGGATATTGTTCGAAGCGATCAACAATACCAAGAACCCTATGAGACAGTGAGAGGAAGAAAGTAAGTGTGGTTGTTTATATTGCTTTTGCAGAACAGAGAGCACCCTAGTATACAGGTGACAAACTAGATCAGAGGAAATAAGAAGAAATATGAATCTTTACAAAATAACTTGAGGCAAATCATCTAGCTATCTATCTGAGTGCACATCTAGTAGTCAACAGCTCTCTTCAATGTGAGTTTAATTTCTAAGTGTAGAGGAAGTATAAATTAGAAATAGAAGAGGCCTATCATTTCAGCAAGCTCATCTCTTTCAAACAAGTTAATATTATTCTGGTATATTTTTCAATGCTTAGACCAATGTTTTTCAACCTTTTTTGGGCTGTGGAACCCCTTACCATTCTATTTTTCAGTAAAACTTGTTGAAATGTTTCAAATTCTACTCAACTTGAGTTCCAACATTGTTGACCATTGTACCCAGGACCACACTCTATCTGGAATGTTGTACAGCACACAGACATCTAGTGGTTAATAAATTGTTACATACAATGCCATGTTTATAATAAGCACTCTACAGGTTCCAAACATGACAGAGCTCTCTTAATCTCATTCTGTAGATATATTGTTGTCTGCGGTGATATCACTCTGGAGAGTGTGACAGCTTTCTTAAGTAACTTCCTGGCCCAGGACATGGGAGATATTTGCACTGAGATTGTGTTTCTGGGAGAGTAAGTATTCCTATGAGACATTGCAAAGTCATTTCCTAAACATAGTTGTTTAGGGGAGCTAGAGCAGTGGTTTACAAACCCTGAGGTGGGAGCCAGTACTGGGTCGCAGACCCTCAGGTACTGGGTCGCGGTGCCCCCTGCTGCCACTGCTGAAAGACTGGAATGCATTGCTCAAAGATGTCATTGTTGGGTCGTGGGCATAAATGATTTTTTTCAACTGAGTCCTGAGGAAAAAAGTTTGAAAACCACTGAGCTAGAGGATACTTTTATTGCCTGGTGGATTTGGTGAGGGAAGTCATGTTATATAACTAATTAATGTGAAATAGGAAAGAGCAGAGAGTTGTGTGAGAACTTCCCACCTATAATAAAATGGTCTCTGTGTTAAATGTTTAATGCGAATAAAAATGTTTTCTTTCTTGAGAGTATCTTGCCTTTTGGACTCACTCTATATGGCTGCATCTACACTGGTAAATTAAGTCGACTTAAGCTTGCTTAAGTCAACTTAATTTACCCTGCGTCTACACTACAGTTTCCCTGAGTCGACTTAAGCAGCTTGCTTAAGTCGACTTAAGGAAAATAAAGTCGACTTGATGAAAATTAAGTCAACTTTATTAAACCACCTTTCTACTCGACCTAAGGCTTACTTCGACTTTTTAAAGTCAAATTAAGCCAGTGTAGACGTGGGGTAGCCCTAAGTCGATTTAGGGCTACCCCAGGACTACACCAATGCCCTCCCTGCCAGGGAGGGGGGCACAGGGGGAGCCTGACATGCCCCCCAAAGGGCAGGGCAGAGCCCTGTGTGATGCTGTCTGGATTTAGGGAAGTATTTATGATATTATTTTCTATCCATATATCCTAAATGCTATAATCCATAGGAGCTATGTCATGTTTGGTATCAATAGAAAGGTAGTAATTTGCTGGGAATGATTATATAGTTTATGTATAGGAATTGTATTTATATTAGAAGTTATTTAGTTAGGAATTTGGTGTTATATCTATACTTTAACTTGTGTCATTCTGGAGGAATGCCTTAGACAGAAGGGTGTGAACAACCATTGTCTCCTTAATGGCTCATCAGGTTTCTCCCTTTGGCCCATTGTAGGTGGAAGCTTCCTTAACATTAAGGAGACAATGGTTCTAATGTTAAGGAAGCTCCCACCTACAATGGGCCAAAGGGAGAAACCTGATGAGCCATTAAGGAGACAATGGTTGTTCACACCCTCCTGTCTAAGGCATTCCTCCAGAATGACACAAGTTAAAGTATAGATATAACACCAAATTCCTAACTAAATAACTTCTAATATAAATACAATACCTAGACATAAACTATATAATCATTCCCAGCAAATTACTACCTTTCTATTGATACCAAACATGACATCGTTCCTATGGATTATAGCATTTATGAGATATCCATAGAAAATAATATCATAAATGCTTCCCTAAATCCAGACAGCTTCACACCCTACCCACATGCCCTGCCAGGGTCCCTGTCCCCCTTTGCCCCATTGCACACAAGGGGTGCCCCCCCCACCACCGTGGACCTGCCCAAGGTCCCCCTAGCCCCACAAAGTCGACCTAGAGCATCCAGTGTGGACGCTCTAGGTCGACTTTGTAAGTTCCCCTTTAAGTCGACTTTAATTTTAAGTGTAGACACACTAAGTTGACTTAGTTAAAGTCAACTTAAATTAACAAGTGTAGACATAGCCTATGAGACTGTGTTCCAAGGACCTTTTGGAGTTATCTGGCAGAAGGCACTGGGTAAATAAAGGTTACAGTGATCCACACGGTCTAGTATCTCCTTATTGTCAGAGAATATAATTTAATTTCTCTAGTGAAAGCCTGTGTCACACTGGTCATCAAATCACTGTAACTTGTATGTATGGAAAATAAGTGAGGAGTTATGTACATATAATAAAAATATGTTTTCTAGGTCTGTTAGTTAGGGCAGATCACCAACAGGTGATTCATACACTCCTGTCAGGTGGGAAGAAGAAATAGTTCTCTCTCTGTAGCTGGCCATGTGCAAATTAAGTATTGTCTGGTTCACCATCGACACCCATTTACAGTCTAAGGAAAATGTCAATCAGTAAATTTCAAAGATTACAGAACCAATAAAAGCAGCAGGGCTGATCCAATTTAGGCATAAGACAAAACTCTTGGAACTATATGTGCAGTGCAGATCAACCTACGGTTATTCTTCACTTTGTGAGGACAAGCTGCCAGCAGGCTCAATCAATCTCAGCCAACCTTGTTGAAACACTGGAAGAAGGATTTGGGGTAAGCTTGGAGATAGGAGAATGCCCTGTAACTTAAAGCATGTTATGATTTTGTTTGATATGTAACACTTTGTTTCCCATTGATTTCTTTTTCTATCGCTTGAATCTTGTTTTCACATGTGTAAGTGCTCTGTGGTAAGCACATGAGGACAGTGGGAATCTTAAACTGAATCTTGCAAGCTAGGATGTACTATTACTTTGGGAGCAGTGAATCTAAAAGATAGTTCTGTAATGTTCAGTGAAACTGGGGCTGGGCATTCCAAAGGGATGCTCGGAGGACTCGGCTTGGTGTGTGCCTTTATTGCTAACCTGTACAGAGACAGCAAGACCCAAGGAAGACTACAAGGCAGTGCTTGTGAAGGCGTAGATAAGAGTGTTAGCAAAGTGACACCCAACCCTTGGTGCACTGGGAAGCATCATGGACACCCAGCCTTAAGTCCTGCCCAAGAGAGGCAGTCTAATACCTGTTGGTATTTTCAGGGAGTTTTTTATATAAAATATCTTTACCTTTGTGGTGGGAAGTCTTTTCTCCCACTCAGTTACAAATTATTCAAGTCTATTGGGGTACGCAAAAAGAAAAAGAATGAAACTGTGCTATGTGACCAAAGATGACAGACATTCCAAAGCAACTGTCCTATCTATTACCCACTTCTGCTTGGCTGAGACTGTCCAGCATCTTTCTGAAACCAGATCTTTGGAGGTGCAGTGGTGAGTGGGAGCGAGGAGGTGATTTTGTCTCTCTGTGCAGCATTGATGAGACTGGCGCCGGGCTAATGCATGCAGTTCTGGCACTCACATTTTGAAGGGGATTGAAGAACTGGACAGGTTGTGGAAAAGAGCCACAAAAATGATTTGAGTACTGGGGAAAAAATGCCCTAAAGTGAAAGACTTAAAGAGAACAATCGGTTTAGCTTATCAGAAAGAAGATTGAGAAGTTATTTGACTAGTGTACATATATCTTCATGAGGAAAAAATATGGTTTACTAAAGGGGTCTTTAATCCAGTGAAGAAAGACATAATAAGAACCAGTGACTGAAATTTAAAGCCAGACATTCAAATTAGAAATAAGGCATTATTTTTAGCCATGAGGGTGATTAAGCCCTGGAATAAACTACCAAGAGAAGTGGTGGATTTTTCATCCCTTGCTTTCAGATCAAGACTGGATGCCTTTCTATAAGATACATTTTAGCCAAATATAAATTACTGGGCTGAACACAGAAATAACAGGGTGAAATTCTCTAGCCTGTGTTATACAGGTTGATCTAGATGATCTCAGTATTTCCCTGGTTTTAAAATCTATTAATCTGTGAGGGGATGGGGGTCATAGCTCTTGCATTTGGAGTAAAAGTAAGTAAGAGACTAGAAATGAATTAGGAAAAAAAACATCTGAGTTAAGGGAAGGAGGTGACCTGAAGTGCACAGGGAGGAGAGAAACAGATCCATGGCTCCATGTGGACGCAAAGTACAGGATCAGGGACATAGCACAGGTCTCGAAAAATCCTAGGTGCCAAGTCACCATGGCACTTCGGATTTTGCCCCTTGCACCTCAGAGTGCCGGGGGCAACGGCCCCACCACTGGACAGAGCATGCTGGGCTCTGCCTTCCCGGTCGCTGAAAAAAAGCCACTGCAGGCGGCTCTTTCAGCAGTGCAGCCATTGGGGGAGACAGTGGCGCTTTTCCTCTGCAATGCCGCCATCTCTTCCCTGCACCCCCTCCCCCACCGCCACCAAAAGGAGCCATGGCTGCGACGGCGGGCGGTTGAGGGGTGGGCTCTGCCGGATATATAGGGGTACCCAAGATTTTGGACTGGCCCCTAGTAGTCTGGCAGATTTGTTGAGGCGTGCCATAGCAAGTCTTCTTTTCTGCTTCTCATGCAGTAGTACAATGCTGCAAAATATGGCTGCACTCATTTCAGTGAAACTGTGGTTCTTTGAAAATCAACTGTGTTCATTGAAATTTAAATTGCATGAATCTTCGGCTTTATACAACCTAATTTATGTGCCTTAACTGACCTGTCAGTGTCCCTTTCAAGCAGATTTTTTAAAATGGCACGTAAACACGGCCAATGTCTTTTTTGGAAATGGTCAAGAACATCATTATTAGGGGCTAATCAGCATTTTTCTTCTGTTTTCGATTTTTATCACATAGAACTCTTCCTAGTCTGGAGCTTGAAACCGTATTCAAATGCTATTCTGCCTATACCACTTTCTTCCATGGCTCTGTACTGAACTACGAAGATCTGAAGAGAGTTGCGGTAAGACCCTTTTCTTTCCATCCAACCTTTTCTTTCCATGAGTCACAGTTCTGAAAATCCCAGGCTGCAGTCAAAAGCTCCATCCAGCCACATGGTCTGATTCTGCTGCTACTCGCCTTCATTAGAACTTTCCTTCAAGCACTTGTTTGGTAGAACAGTTGCATAGTGAGGTGCCGCTCAATGTGAGTAAGGATGAAAGACTAATGCTAAATGTTTGAGCCTAATGGATTAAGCCTGGCAAAGATGGAAAATGAAAATAAATGACAAAGTCAAATTGTGACCAGTTGACCCTAAGAGAAGTATATAAAAATGGCTCTAAGCAATGTAGCATTTTTTGGAATTTGTATTTAAATGATTGGATTCGCAATTTTCAGAACCCTGTTGATGTTGTGAACATCGGTTAAAACAATTGGCAGCATGAGTCATGTTCTTTTCTCATTCACAGATGGTTAATGAGTGATTAGAAAACCAGAGACCTGATTTCTGTTCTAATACTGAAGCCTCTGAGTAAAATTTCTCATTGAAAGAAAAAAAGACAGGGTCTAGTTCACTGAGCTTTCTCCCCTCCACCCCCGGCCCTTAAATCACTAGCTTAAATCCAATCAACATTTTTACTGTTGGTGGCCCATGTGAAATGAGTCTGATGGGTCCAGACTCCATTCCAGGGCCCACCATTTTTAAGGGCCAGCGTTCTGGGGCCCTTAAAAATAGAAAACCCAGGCGGAACGCTGCATTCCACCCAGGGGGCCCAGCAAAGCCGCAGACTCCTGCTGTGGCCAGGCTGGGGAGGTTCATATCTCCCGCCCTGAGCATGCTCAGACAGAGCGTGCTCAGAGCGGGAGTGGCCTGGCCCAGGAGCGGCTCTACCAGCCACTCCTGAAAGCTCCGAGCCTCCGGCCAGGTAATGGGGTTGGGAAGGGGCTGGGGAGGGGAGGAGAGGGAGGCAGAGGAATCGGGAGGGGCCCGCGGGGGAGCAGAGGAGCCGAGAAGGGGCCCCTGGCCTGATCCAGCCACTCTGCCTGCCTGTGGTGGTGGCGCGCGGCGGCGGCAGAATGGCGGGATCAGGCCCGAGGGGCTGGCATGTGGCAGTGGCGGCAGGGGGGCTGGATCAGGCCCTAGGGGCCAGTGTGTGGTGGGAGCAGGAGCAGAGGCCAGCAGCGTGGCCTGATCCAGCCATGCTGCCGGCTGCCGTGCTCCGCCACCACAGGCCGGTCCCGGGCCTTTGTAGTCAGGGGTTAAGGTAAGGGGGGAATGCGAAGACCAGGGGTGGGAATGGATGGGTCCAGACTCGCGAGTCGCTGGAGCAAGGGGTCAGGATGGGGAGCTGGTGGGGGCTGGGTAGCAGTGGAAGGGACTATGGATGGCTGGAACAAGGGGTCAGGATGGGGGGGCTGGGGAGGGATGGATGGAGTTAGAGGCCTAGGGGGGGTGATGGGGGCATGGGGACAAGGAGATTGGGTAGGGGTTGGTGGGGGCTGGATAGTGGTGAGGGGACTATGGATGACTGGAGCAAGGGGTCAGGATGGGGGGCTGGTGGGGGCTGGGTAGTAGTGGAGGGGACTATGGACGGCTGGAGGGGGGACAGGGTGGGGGCCTGGGGAGGGATGGAGGAGGTTGGGGGACTGGAGTGGGGGCTAGGGATGGAGGGGCCTGGGGAGATGTTGAGGAGGTTGGGGGGCTGAAGGGAGGTGGAGTGAAGATGGGGGAAGCTGGGGGGTTAGGAGGGCTGGAGTTGGGGTTTGGGGGCAGGGAGCTGAGGGAATGGGCATGGGGCTGAGGAGGACATGGGGAAAGAGGGGTCTGATGTGGGCACTAGTAGACAAGGTTGGGGTGATGTGGATTTGATGCTCTTCTTCATTTATGAGGAAAGAGCTGGTGGGACTCAAGCAGTTTGTTTTGCAGTCATATATCTGTTTGTACTGTAGTCATAGCCAAAAAGTAATTCAATGAAGTATATCGCAGTGGGAATCCTCCTCAGTTTCCTTTCCTTCCCCTTCCCCTTTCCTTTAATCAAATACGAGGCCCCAGGCAACCCAACCCTTTCCCCACTGAATCGTAATATGTAATATAAAATCAACTTGAAAAAAATATTTACTTGTTTCCCCTCTCAAGCTATGTTCAGTCCTGGAGCAGAGGAAAGAACATAACACATTAATGATCCAAAATGTAGCCTTGCAGAGCTTTCCACCTTTCTATGGGATCCAATGCTCACTTCTACCCTTGGAGTGGTCCAGAACAATGGATCTGACTTTTATATGCATAGACAAGCTGTCTCATGCAACTTTTAGAGGGTTTTGTGTCTTCCTCTGACCCAAGGAACACTGAACTCATGGTAACTAATACACCTGCTATTATAGTGAGAGTTTGAAAAATATTTGCAATAAATGTTTTTTAAGTCTCTAAAGCATTCCTACAATAACTTTTTTCATGTAATGTAAGTATCATATACAGAGTATATGATGGATTGTAGTTGGCATAAGTTGAGGCTGACCTGCATAACTCCTTTTGTCACTTATGAACTGCCTCCTCAGACTCATGATGATAGAATACTTATACTACTATATCATGTATTCTCTATAGGAAGAATAACACTTGACTGCCTAATATTTTAGAAGCCCGCTATTCTTAGTTTTTTATAGGAATTAACATTCCCATGTGGGCTGCTCACTCTCTGCCTCAACCTCAGTTTTTAAGTTTCAATAAAAGTGGCTCAGCCTTTTCCAAGAGCGAGCTTTGTGAAAAATAGCTAATTTTGCTAATGTTAAATGTCTTTTCCTTGAAGAATTATAGTGCCTCCATGGTAAAACTTATAGAGTGATAGTTCTGGGGACAGAAAGGTCCCCATGAAAACACACCCAGATTTGGTCAAGTTATAAGCCTTTGAAAATCACCATTTGTGTATTTAGAGCTTTATGGATGTTTGATAATAAAATTTCTGAACCTTCCATCACGAGGTTGACCTTGGCTCTGTATATGTAGGCTGGAAATGTGACAAAGACAGGCGACAAAAACTGTGAGGTGTAGATGATGGTAGAGGCTAGGTAGGCGCGACAGCAAGTGACATCGTCTCACATTTGTTTAGTAAATTAATAAAACTTCAGTATTTCAGTTTAACATTTTTATTAAAGTTCAAATGAAAACACATGTATGCATTTCTTTTGAATTGAGGTACTTAGGCATGTTGATGCTTCCGGTGCCAAAAAACTGTTGCCCATGCGGCACCATGCCTCACAAATTGTTGCTCAGCAAATACAATAACTTGCTCAGCTGCATCATCAGCTTAGAGGGAACATTGGTGGCATCCATGGTGTGTTTGCTAAAAACATTCTGACATGCTGCACATGTGGTGTTACAGTGGTCAAAGGGAAATTGTCTACAGGGTTGAGATCTAAATAGTCTTTACTAGTGAATGGTTTAGTACTTCTTAAGATCCTAATGAAAAATGCATTCATCTCCGTGCAAAGATGGTTTGCTGGGTGTGGGGTTATATTAGGGGCTAGTATTGTTCAGTGGTTAAAGCATGAGAGTCTTGAGTTCTGGGTCTTAGTCCTAGCTCTGCCATGAAACTGCTGAGGGACTTTGGGCGAAGTCGCTTCACAGCTCTGTGTCAGTTGCCCACTCTGTAAAATGAGGGTAGTGTGTCCCTTTAAGACAAGGGCTCTCAAATGGGAGTTGCAACCCCTTAGGGGGTCACAAGGTTATTATGTGGGGGTTGTGAGCCCCCCAGAGCTGCCAATAGCTGTGCAGAAGCAAGGGAGGCAATGGGGCGCTAAGTTTGCTCTGAAAAGCAGTATTGATAGAAATTCTTTGCACCCACCAGTATTAAACAATAACAATTTTAAAATTTAAAATAGTGTTGCCAAGAAAAAAATCTATTTTTAATTTGGCAGGGGATTACACTTGGAGGTTGGCTGTGTGAAAGGGATTGCCAATTCAAAACGTTTGAGAACCACTGCTTTAGGAGGTGGTACAAAGCTTGGTTCATTATCCCTTGTAAAGTGATTTCAGCTTTTCAGATAGAAGGTGCTATGGAAAAATGAGGCCTGATTTTATCAATCACAAGTCATGGTGATTTTAATGCCATCTTCCCTTTTCTATCTATGTTTAAATAACATATTTCCAAGTACTTCAACCAGCACCCACGCTATTGGCAATGCTACAGAAGTCATATACTCTTGAAGTCTTCATTATAGCCTTGTGTATGTTAGCACTTTTTAGGAAAGTTCCCATCAGGGATAAGACCAGTGGAAACCATATGGTAGATAAGTTCCAAAGGGGTAGCTGTGTTAGTCTAGTTCAGCAAAACAAACAAGGAGTCCTGTGGCACTTTTAAAGACTAACAAATGTATTTATTGCATGAGCTTTCATCATCATACTTGAGTTAATGAGGCAGGAGAGGATGGTCTTGTGTTATGCAGTGTTTGCTAGTTTGTGACAATAATTGCTATAGACATAAATGCCATATAAAATTATAAATATTTTTATTGAGCGATAACCGATGCATGTGGTACTGAGAAGTGGTTGCAAATGCCTACCTGGGCTGGGGCCTGCCCGTGCATGAAGGGGGCCCAGACAATACGGGAAGGGGGCCCAGAGATTAGGAGGGTTCCGGGGCCCGTCAAATTATACTTTAACCACTGGGTGGGTCTCCATCCAGTTCAAAACTACCACCAGAACTGAAACTAGCCTTTGCTGGCAATCTCGCTAGAGAAGCCAAAGACCATCGAGGCTGAAGGATCCTGTCATGCCCTAATATTGATCTATGAGGTACATTGGCAGGGCAGCGCTGGGGAAGACTGCACTCCGGCTGTCTGAGCTGTGACCTCTTTTGTGAAGAAAGAGAAGATTTTAGAGTTAGAAGTAGTGAATTTGGTATCATTCACCAGGATCATGTTCACTTTTAAAGGGAATAGATACTTCACATAGTGTATCTGTACTTGAATGGGCAACTCCAAAGCAGTTGGGTCATGATGACCCCAGGCATGTTTTAAAGTAAAGAGACTTGACAGTAAGCTAAGCACAGGGGCTATTGTGCTTCCTGTGGAACCAACCCCTGAGTCTGCTTTTCTTTCCTGAGAAACAGATGGGAACTGCTGATGCTTGTCTGATCCTAGCAGATACTTGCTCTTCAGACCCTTATGTTGAAGACACTTCCAATATCATGAGGTAGGGTGAGATCCTCCAGCATTCTCTTTCTGTATCTGATTGTTGATAGCACCTGCAAATGCAATGAGTAGCCACAGGCAGAAGCAGAACACGTTTATCCTGGCACAAGTACACCTAGAGCAATGGGATCCAGCTCTGGAATTTAAATGTTCCCAAAGTGTGGGGGATTTCAACTCTGGGCTTAGGCTCAAGTCCTTCTCTAGGGTCATAGAGTTTAAAGACAGAAGAGACCACTAGATCAACCAATCTGACCCTCTTGTATATCACGAGCCACCAACATTACTCACCACCTGCACACTAAACCCAACAACCAAAAGGAGACCACAGTATTCCAGCCTACAAGAAATTTAGTTATTTTACCAGCCAGAAATGAGTCATGTCAAACTCTTTCCACTCCTATGGCCAGTTGCAACATCCCATATCTTTGACAGATCTCCAGTCTTCTCTCACTGTGCTGTGCAGTAATCCTCTGTGGTGAGGCTTTGAAACCTGAGGGCATTTCGCCCAGACAAGGCACATTAATCAACAGGTATATTTTTCATGCAGGGTGCTGTCTGTCAAGAACCACTATCCGAATACGAGAGTCATTATACAGATAATCCAGTCTCATAACAAGGTAGTACGGTCATTTTATCTGTCTAATCTATTCCTTTAGTGCTGACTATCACCAGTGACCTCCTGGCCCCATTGGAATCAATGACTAAGTTCCATTTAATTTCAATAAGGCCAGGATTTCACCCTCTGTGTCTTGCTCCTTCCAGTACTACTATATCAAGTGTGTTTCCTAATATTACTGACTGATGAATGATAGTGACTGAATCTTCTCTCATGCCTGTTGTGTGCCATCAACAGGGTGTTGCTTAAAAATTTGTAGTTAGTGTTTTTTAACTCTGCACTGTGTGCTGTATTCCATCAGAATCATTGATCAGCTGACAGATTTATTTTAGCTTTCCAGCAAAACTTCAAGCATTGGTCATAACCAGTTGTGGGTATCAAATTAGATGGATAGTTATTCTGATCCACTATGGCAAGGTGTGGCAATCCTTACTGGGATAGATTTCAGAATGATAAGAGGTAGTGCAGGATCTTCAAAAACAGTGATTTTTTGTGCCACACTGAGACCTTTTAAACCTGCCTGATTTTCAGAAAGTGCTTAGCTCCTTAAAGTTTTTTCAACTAGGGCACCCAAGTCAAGTGGCACACCAAATCACTAGCCCCTTTTGAAAATCTTGGCCCACTGCTGTATACAAAACCAGTAAAGGAAATTTTAGAATATTGTTGTTGTTCTGACATTTTCAATGACCTTTTCTTTTTTTCAAAATAAAAAAAAATGGAGAAACAGGTATAAAATAAAAAATAAATAAAGATACAAAATAAAAACATAGAGAATAGAAAAGACAGCTTTATTTTATTGGGACATCATGTACTTGCCTGTCTTTATCCTCACTTGTATTCACTATCTTATCCTGAGACAGGTATACCTGTCAAACATCCCCAGCTGGGACTGGAGGAGAGGAGACAGCATCATTTGTTTTGCTGAACTAAAACTAGGCTTCATAGCACAGAGTTGCTTGGTTCCAGGCTTGTCCACACTCCTAAGGACCCTGTTCATTAGGAAAAAGAGTACCATGGTAAGCCCTTCACTTGTCCAAATAACGTGAATGACCACTAGAAGATTTTATCTGACAAACATATAACACTCATTTTAGGGGAATCTGTGCCTGGGTATTTTCAGGCTCATCTTGATCAAACTGGGATCTAGTTTGGCAGGGGAGACTAGATAACCTAATAGACTATTTTTATTTAACACTTGAACATAGCACTATAGATTTGCAATAATGCTCTCTAGTATGATTTAAGGTATGGATCCTTATTCTCCTCTCATCAGTGTAGCTCTGCTGACTTCAGTGGAATTAATCCTGATTTGATTGATTGATGTAAGTGAAGTGAGAGTCAGTTCTAGCTGGGGTAGCTTTTCTATCCTGTTAATAATCCCCTTTCCACACTTTTAGGATCTCTCTGTACTTATTAATTTCCTGTCTTTGCTTTAGTCTAACAGAGTTAGGCCATGTGTACACGATGGATGCTACAGACGCACTTCAGCCCTATAACTGCTGCACTGTAGTGCCATAGTATAAAACTTCCTGCAGCAATGGAAGGGGTTTTTCCCCTGCTGTAGGTAATTCTCTTCTCCAAGTGAAGGTAGCTGGGTTGATGGGAGAATTCTTCCATTGACCTAGCTGCGTCTACACTAGGTGTTAGGGCCCGCATGACTACAATGCTCAGGAGTGTGAACTTTTCCTATCCTTGAGCATTGTAGCTATGTTACTGACTAAATGTTGACCAAAGCTTAGGGCTTGTCTACACAGCCCCGCAGTTTGGACTACATGGGAATGAAAAGCATTGCACACCAATTGCTCTGATGTAACTCTGCCGATTGCACAATATGGGTGTGAACTAAAAGGAAAACACGATTACATTCATGAAAATTAAGAACCTTTCAGTTCAGAGGTTCTCAAACTGGGGGGGGGGGGGAGCATAACCCATTTGGAGGCAAGAGGTTATTGTGGAAGGGTTGTAAGCAGTCAACCTCCATGCATGCCGATAAAGGTAGTATGGCACCCTCAAATATTTTCAAAGCAAAAAAACTTTGAGAACCCCTGTTTTGGTTTGTGCCTGCAGCATCCACATGAGGGAGATATGGTGCAGCACTTTGGCGCACACTGCAGTTCACACCCGGGTAGTCTTTGCTGCCAGACAGTGTAGACATAGACTTAGATTCAGCCCTTACAGAGAGACAGAACAAGGCCATTGAACCATTTACACCCTCCAAACAGAATGTAATTAGGATGTAAGTGGTGTACAGACCTTAAATAGAGTCCTTCTGCAAAAGATACTCACTTTTTTCAGTACACAAAATTGCTCTGCAATTCTTACAGCCAATGCTGGAAGATTTAATAAAAAGATAAAAAGAAATAACTGTTGAGCATTAAGTAGTTTGAAGAAGACTCATGCTTCATAGTGCTGCAGTGGATATGTTTTTACTATCACCTAGTGGCCATTTGAAATGCCTTTCAGAAGTGGCTTCTATGCTAATCAAATTTCCCTGTGTCTAGATTAGAACCGTCACAAGAGAATTCTGCTACCATATTTTGCTTCTGGCATTTTACATTCACAGCTTTTGCTTATACAGCCCTTTATCAAAAAGTGATTATTGCAATGGCATAAATTGCCCAAGATATCAGTTAACTATTATTAATTGGTCAAGCTGGTTAGGAAATTTTCTTTCCTGCAAAACTTTTCAGGTGTTTAGTTTCCAATCAAAAACTGTTTTCAATTACTAGAAAAACAAAAGCAAAACAAAAAATTGGTTTTCTTTTTGTTCTGTGAAAACCTGAAAACCTTCAATAATGGCCCCTTTCCCCCAAAAAATTTCCATTTTGTCAAAAAAGCCATTTTCCATTTAAAAAAAAAAATCTTTTCAACAGAGATTTTTCAAATAGCTCCATTAATGGTTTTGCATGGAAAGCACTAATTACATCCAAACTGGAGCCTTAGGTCGACTTAAGGCCGGTTAAGTCGACCTACAGACCACTGCGTCCACACTGGGCGCTTATTAGTTTGACTTACGCGCTCCTTAAGTCAACTTAATACCACCACCTCTTAAGGTCGACCTAAGGCTTAAGTCAACCTTATTAAGTCAACATAAGCCAGTGTGGACAGGGGATAGCCCTTAAATCGACCTAATTGGCCTCCAGGCTCCCTCGCAGAGTTCCTGGCCACTCCTAGTGACCTAGTACCTGGCAGTGTGGACACAGGGCTGTGGACTCTCTAAGTCGATTTAACAAGGTTGACTTTAAGTCAACTTTAAGTTGACCTTGGTTAAGTCGACTTAACAGAACCTCCAGTGTAGATGTACCCTAAGATACCATGGTGATACTTTGCAGTATAAAATCCTAAGGACTTGTATACACTAGAAAATTTTGCTATTTTAACTAATCTGTTATAGTAAGAGCAGCAATGCCCATAAAATGAACACAAAATAATCAATACTGATATAAAACACTTTTATATTACTATAATTTTCTCTACAGTCTGAGTTCTCCAGCATAACTATGCCAGTGAAAAATCACACCCGTACCCAACACACTTACCACTAAAACTCTTAAGAGTAGAGCAGTCCTACCATAGGTAGGTAGAGTAATAGTTTTGCAAGGTAAAGAATGTTTTGCTCAAAATTACCTGACCTTGGGATTTTTTTTTTAATTTTTTTTCATCACTGTGTGACTTTCTTCATTTTTATTCCTGATAAACAACCAGCCTCAATGAATATATAAATTTGCAGCATCCAGATGATTTATGGCTTAACTTGGCCTGTTAGTCTAAATGTTCATGTGACTACTGCAGTAGCCAGCGGGTGTCATTGTGCTCTAGTAACTGCCTGGGTTGCCGCACTAACATATAATCATGTGGCCAGAGGCAGGCAGTGTTATGCTGGGCCTCTTTAAGAAAACAACATTTGCTCCATAGTTATTTGTTTTAGGTGAAGAGAAAAGGCCTACGGCACATTGAAGGTAATGACTATAAAGTGATGACTCGTTGGCTCTCCAATGATTTTGTGGACATGACTTTTCCAGAGGTTTGCCGGTAGGTAGAACAGAGTTCAGTGTTATTTCCCTGCTTCCCTGTAAGCATTTGTCTACACAGGAAAATTAATCCAGAATAAGGTAAGGTGTGAATTTAAAGTGAATTAACTATTCCTGTTTAACTTCATGGGTTGGAAACTTACTCCAGAACTAGAATGTCCACCCATGGAATTAATCAGGAATAGCTATTCTGGAATAGCTGTGTAGAGGAGCTATTAAGACCTTAATCTGATTTCGCTTAATTCACTTCCAAGGTGAATTAAAATAGACTAAATTAAGGCTACTCTAATTCTGAATAAAAGTGTCCGCACAGGTACTTAAAGCAATTTAACTAATCCACGTCAAGCCTGTTTCCTTTCCCCAGGTTGTGTTTTGTGAAACTGGACCTTGTGCTGCTTGCAATTGAATTCAGATCTGGCATTCATGGAAACAGGTGACTAGTGAAACTTCTGATTCATTTCTTTTAACAAGAACTCGTCTATGTAGTAGTTCTATGAAATGTGTCCCTGGGCAGATGGCGGCTAGCACATGGTTTTTGCACAACATACATCTCACTTCAGCCCTATTTTGATGATTTAAATGAGATTAGGTTTTTGGCTGACCAAATGCAAAGGGATGAGTTTCACCCCATAAGATTAGTTCCCTCCATTCCCTCTTCATCTCTAGGATGATCAACAGAAGAGTCAAATTAACTTCTGTTTTCTTTGTCCATCTCTGTGCTTGTACCAAAGTGATTGTCCATTCCCCAAAGAAGAATAGAGCCCTATTTGGACCTGAGTGACTCTCTTCCCCATCACCCTTTCAGAGCCAATCATTGATAGTATCATAATCTTATGTTGCTTTCTTCATTGCAAAACACTTTACAAAGGAGGGCACGGTTATCACCATTATTTTACAGATGGGCAAACTGAAGCAGAGATGTGCTTTGTCCAAGATCATTCAGCCAACCAGTGGCAGAGTTGGGAACAGAACCCAGGCTTTTTCAGTCCTAGGCTTGTATTCAGTACACCAGGCCACACTGCATCATGTATTGGTTTTATTACAGACTGAGGTAATATCAGAAGGAAATGGCTCTGTAAAGTTCTAAGTAGTTCCACTTCTGGGGTTCCTCAATGGAAGACAGCACCTCCTGCAAGAGCCTGAGTAGAGCAGGTTGAAAAATTTTCAATGACAGGTTTTTTTCAGAGAAAAAACCACAATATTGTTGAAAATGAATGTTTCACAAAAACGCATGGGTTGTGGCAGAAAATGTTTCTCAGGTCCAGGATGGACTATAAGGCTATGTCTACACTAGGGAATTAAGGTCAACTTTAAAAAGGTTGACTTTAATAAGTCGACTTTAAGTCGACCTTATTAAGTCGACTTAGAGAGTCCACACTGGACTCCTAAATCGACTTAAAGGAGCCCTTACTAAGTCAACTTAGAGAGTCCACACTGGACTCTCTAATTCGACTTGTTTGCTCCAGGGAGAGCCAGCCCCGCACGGGGCTGGTTCTCCCCGAGGCAGCGAGCCCCTGAGCGGTCTGCGGGAGAAGGGAGCGAGGAGCTCCCTTCTGCCCCGGCCCACTTGGCTCCCTTCTGCTTGGGACTTCCCACATCCTGGGCAGAAGGGAATCCTCCTAGCCTGGACCACTGGGGTCCCGGGGACAACTTCCCCGGACCCGAGTGGTCCGGGCCAGGAGGAAGAGCCAGAGTTCCGCGCTCCAGCTGCTCAGCAGCAGGTAGCTGGAGCGGGGATCCCAGCAAGAAGGGACCTCAGGGCTCCCTTCTCACCGGGACCACTCATGTCCCGGCGAGAAGGAAGCCCCACGGTC
>ML685953.1:1939788-1972033 GCA_007922175.1 Pelusios castaneus | reverse complement strand
GGAGTGCGGCGATGGCCAAGGGAGCCCCAGGCTTCTTCCTGGCCAGACCGAGCAGTCGCGGCCAGGAGGGAGCACGGTCTCCCACGCTGCCTCCTGGTCAGGACCATGGGGATCCCTTGTCCCCGAGACCCGTGCTCCAGCTGCGGCAGCTGGAGCGCAGGTCCCGGGAACAAGGGACCGCGGGGCTTCCTTCTCGCCGGGACATGAGTGGGGTCTCCAGCTCTCCCTCCTCGTCGGGACCGCGTGGTCCCGGCTAGGAGGGAGTGTGGGGAGCATGGGGCTTCCTGCTAATCAGCTGGAGCGTGGGTCCTGGGGAGAAGGAAGCAAGCCCCGCGGTCCTTTCTTGCCAGGACCTGAGTGGTCCCAGCGAGAAGGGACCCATGCCCTTAGGGCTATCCCACGTCTATACTGGCTTAAGTTGACTCTAGGGAGTCGACTTAAGCCTTAGATCGATTAGGAAGGTGGTGTTAGAAAGTCGACTTAATTTTAATTAAGTCGACTTTATTTTCCTTAAGTCGACTTAAGCAAGCTGCTTAAGTCGACTTAAGGAAACTGTAGTGTAGACGCAGGGTAAATTAAGTCGACTTAAGCAAGCTTAAGTCGACTTAATTTACCAGTGTAGACACAGCCTAAGAGAGGGACCTTCCTGAGGGCAGCCAATAGCAAAATCGCTAGCTCACTCACCTGACTCATTCACCTGCTCATTCATTGCTTTTAATGGACTCAGCTAAATAATACCATTCCCAAGCCACTTTGGATGAAATTTGTCGCTGGGCAGAGGATTAGCACTAGGCCTATGAACCATTTAAGATACATCTACAGTGCAAATAAAACACCGTGAGAAGAAGCTCAGGTCAACAGGCTTGAACTGGTGGAACTTGCACTATCACATTAAAAGCAGCCACGTACATGTTCCTGGTTGAGCTGGAGCTTGGACTCTGAAACATGGGGAGGGGGTGGGTCTGCGACCCTGCGTTCCAGCCCAAGAGGGAACATCTACATAGCTATGTTTAGAGACATAGCATGAGCCCAAATCTATAGCCTGAGCATTGGAGACTTGCTCCCACAGCATTTTTTTGCAGTGTAGATATACCCTTACATTACATCCAACTGTTGCAGCAACTTAAGTGAGACTCACATGGGACATGAGCCAGGTTTAAGTCCCTAATCTACAGCAGGGACTAGAACACTCTCTCTCTCACTCTCATTTTTTTTTTTTTTTTTTTTTTTGCATAGAATTTCAAAAGGTTTCATTCCACCTTGGAATGAAAACAAATTTTGTAACCCCAGAGTCTTTTGCAGCCAGCCTTACTACTGGGCACTCTCATTTCCCACTGGTTTTATGGCTGGTGATGGTGGCAGGCCGCACTTATTATGTTTGGGCACAAAGAGAGTCATAGTTTTCTTCTTGTGGAGGAGCAGGCAAGGTCCCCTGAATCAATGTGACTTTCTTTTCATAGCACTTAGACAATCATGACTGACATTGTGGTCCTTTTCCCAGCCAGTAGAAGGCCACAGTGCCATGTGACATGGCAATGATGACCATGGAGAGAGAAAGGCCCAGGGCTTTTTTTTGTTTAAAAAAGAAGATGACAATACTTGTATCTTGATAGTAAATTTGAAAAGTGCCTCTCCCACCCCTCTTCTTCCTGCACCACCCCTCTTCTTCCAGTGGTGCGCTTCTTTTCACTGCTGACCTCCCCCTCCCTTCCAGATGGGCAGCAGGGCTGGCAAAAAAAAGCACTGGACAGGCCCATGAAACCAGGAAGTGTTCAGCAGTTAGGCTTCATTTCATGGCCTTAATTGCAATCTCATGTGCAAACTGCAGATGTTTCACCTCGATTTGGGGTGACAGAGCTCATTCTGAGCCCATTTCTTTCCATCAGTAATAGAAGTCCCAGGAATAGTGTGTCAGTGCCAACAGCAGAACTTGCTAATATCTGAAGCTGATCTGGGATAGAGCTAGATAGTGGTCCCTGACTGTTCTAATGATGACATTTAGGACATACTAATAGGGATGCTGGAACTGGCAGAGAAAAGGAAAATGAGCCAATGCTATAGATCTTAGGCTATGTCTACACTGCACAGGTGTACGGGAATCGTTGTGTCATGGTAAGATCTCCTGTGTAGCAGCTCTATACTGACAGGACAGAGCCTCTTGACAGCATAATTAAACCACCCTCAACGAGCTGAAGTAGGTATGTTGGCAGGAGAGTGTCTCCCACCAGCATCACGCTGTCCACTTATGTCAGTGAAACTAATGTCAGTCCAAAGTTTTACTAACAAAAGTTCTAGAGTAGACAGAGCCTGAGGAAATATTGCAAAATTATCCAGAAAACAGCAGTTTATTAAGTGCAATTATTTTTTCTGCCTTTGTAAATGAAGAGTCTGCCTGCTTTGGGGAAACTGCTGAGAACATGAAAAGAAAGACTGACAACAAAACAAAGAGACATAGGAGAAAGCAAACTGCTAGAGATACCACAGGGCTAATTTCCAGAGGTGCTGAATGCTCACAACTGTGAAGTCAGTGAATGTTGTGGGTAATTAGCTACACTAAGAGTCAGTCCCTGGGTGAATCTGGTGCTTCTGGTGTCTGTAAGGAAATAATTGGAATGAGAAAGAGATGACAGGGCAGGCGGGGACATTTGGGGGAGAGACCATGTTTTTGTTCTGTGTTTGTAGACAGCCTACCCACAAAGGGGGCCCTGGTCCATGGCTGAGGCTGCTAGATGCTATAATAATATTATTAATTAATTAATTAATAATTCTCTCTTCTGCCTCAGTTGTTTCTAAGTAATTAAGCAACTAAAGAGAAGGAGGAGCTGAGGGGTGGTGTCTTCTTCCTTTCTGGGTGGAAAATGAAGAGATTAATCCTTATGTGGCTGTTCTCTGCTCCAGCTGTACTGTCAAGACCCATTAAAACAGGGTTGAAATCAATAGGATGTTAGGATGTCACTGGTACATGCAGCAGCTGAGCATTTCTGCCTATCTGTATCTAATAAATTTAACAACACTGCAGGGGGATTCTACCTAGATGTACCTCGTACTTATAACAGCACAGCAGGTCCATGGTTCCTGAATGTGCCTGCGATGTTCAGGTGTCTTTTCCCCTGCATGTAATAGTATGTTTAGCATCACAGCAGGTGCATTGAACCTGCGCCTCCCTCATACATTTAGCAGCACAGCAGGCATGCTTTAATGGGAAGTATTTGGCATCCTCAGCAACACAGTGGGTGCACCTGGATATATCTGGGCTATTCAGCAACTGCAGCTAGGCTATGAATTTATCCATTGAATTAAAATAAATATTTTAAAATCATTCTGAGAATGAAAAAGGTGGTTTCCCATGAACTTAACAATTTAACAAATATTTTAAAGAAAACACAAAACTTTATTCTATTATAGCAATTATAGGAAGATGGATCTTGTCATTATGACATTCATTTGGGACTCAGGAGATTGGGATTTGAGTCCTGGCTCTGCCACAGACTCCCTATGTAGGCACAGGCAAGTCAGTCTTTCCGCCTCAGTTCCCTATCTGTGAAATGGAATGAGTAACTCTTCACTGCCTGAGAGGGGCTTTGTGAAACTTGAATAGAACAGCAGTAGTGGGGTGGCATATAAGTGCCTTTTAGACTGTCAGGCAAGTAGGGATCATCATGACTATCTACTCTGACCCCTTGCCAAAAAACCTCATCCAATAGATGCTGATGATTGGAATAATTTACCAAGGTTTGGTGGAGATTTTCCACCACTGAGAATTTTTAAATCCAGGTGGGATATTTTTCCAAAAGATCTGCTTTAGAAATTATTTTGGGACATTCTATGGCCTGTATTATATAGACTAGATGATCATAATGATGCTTTCTGGCTTTGGAATCTGTGAATGATAATTTGACTTTTTTGTTGTTTTGTTTCCAAACTGTTTTCCAGTAGCATCCTGGTCAACCCATCTGAACAAATAAAGCTCCATCGAAACACAATGGGCTTTTTTATTGCCAAGTCCAGGATGCAAGTCAACAGGTAACTTTTCATAGTATTCTACAATAAAAAAAGTTCTGGAGAAGTAGAGTTTTCAAGAGTGGACAAATGAATTTGGACTTATTCCTCCACTCTACTAAATGTAATCCAATTTCTTCTGTTTTGTTTTTGTTGCCCAGGGCTCATTTTTACTGTAAAGCCTGCCATAGTGATATCAATAATCCAGAGCTGATTAAAAAATGTCATTGTAGAAGCAAATCTCGGGCAAGATCCATTACAGGTAATATTTTGCTCAGATTGGGTTTCAGTTAGAATAAAGAGGATGGTTTAATAACCTAAGAATCAGGCATGAATAACATAGCTCTATCTAGCTACCTCTATTTCCTCTGCTTGTAAAAACATAGGTTTGAACATAATCCTTTTTCTTTCTGAATGACTGAAACTGAATTGCATACAATTTATTGAGTGCAGATCTTTTGGACAAGTTGTCCAAAGACCTTTATTTCCCATCTACTCTAACTGGACATTAAAGTTCCTATTGCATTTTTTGTGAGATCCACATTTCTTGACCAGAATTTCCCCTATGTTCATTGTCATGTCTTATATGGGATGCTGCTGTCTAAGTCCAGAGCTAGAGTTTGAGGTGATTACATCTCATTGGTTCTGTTTTCCTAAAATCTGGGAGGTGCTTTGTTGTGAAAGGTACTACAGGATATATTCAGAGATCCTTCCTTTTTCAGTTTGTACTCAATTCCTGTTCAGGCAAAACTCTCATTCAAGTTGGTAGGAATTAGAGGTTGTATATAACAATAGCTAAGGGTGTCAGGACATGGTCCTATATTAGATATTATTATCGTCATAAAAATATGAACTAATAAAGATGAGGGCAGCAAAGATGTATATGAGGTTTACCAAGGATTTAAGGAGTTTGTGCTATTTAAGATATTTAAGGTCCGGTTGGACAATACCCTGGCTGGGTTGACTTAGTGTGATGGTCTTGCTTTTAGCAGGGCGTTGGACTAGATGACCTCATGAGGTCCCTTCCAGCCCTATGATTCTATGATTCTAAAGACTGGGAAAGTATAGATTGGATGGGAAAAAACTCCTATTCATGCTAATGTCAATGCAACAGTGGAATGACTCATTCACATCCCACCCCAAATTCTATGGTAGCATCTACACTTACAAATTAAGTCTACTTTAGGAGACTTAAGTCGACTTAAACTACTCCGCATCCACACTGGGCTTTCCTTACTTCGACTTAAGCATTTCCTTAAGCCGACTTAAGGAAAAGTTAAGTTGACTTAATAGCACCTCGTTTTAGGTCGATTTAACGCTTAAATCGACCTTATTAGGTTGACTTATGCCAGTGTGGATGAGGATTAGCGCCTAAATCCACTTTATTAAATCAATTTAAAGTGTTAAGTCGACTTAATAAGGTCAAAAAGGGGCTATGTCTACACTAGAAAAGTTAAGTCGACTTAATAAGGTCAGCTTTAAGTCTACTTAAAGTTGATCTTATTAAGTTGACTTAATAACGTTCTCTTAACTTTTCTAGTGTAGACATAGCCTATGTGACTGAAATGGACAAACAGACTTTCAGTACTAAGTCACCTTCTGAGATCTACCCCAGCTAGTGACTGCAAGTTCTTCCAGGCCATTGATTCTTCAGTGGCTCATGTGAATGACTTGGTGGATCTTAGTTCATTCCTTAGTGGACACATGTCTATGCCAAAATGTATATCACTTTGGTCATTACTAATTAACAACCTTCTTGCTTCACATATTCTTGGAATTTAAGGCTAGAAAGTACCATTGCATCATCTAATCTCACCTCCTGTATATCACAGGCCTTTAAAATTCACTCACTTATCTCTATATTGAGCGTTTGCTTACAGCACAACTTGTGTTATACCAGAACACAGAAGCCTGGAAGCTGTGATACTCTCCTATCTCCAAAAGGTGTTCTTTTCTGAATAATGTTGAGGTCCATTGTGGGTCTCGTCTGGGACAGCATGCATTGCAGCTACAAATACTGGTTGAAATTTTCAAAGCAGCCTAATGGAAGAGTTGTCTAAATCCCTTAGTTTTAGTGAAGAATGTGTATGTAAATCTCTCAGCCACCATGTTTGTTCCCTGCATATAGGACGTTGCCATATAGAACTGTCAGTCAGGTACCATCTATCAGCACTCAGCAAATTCACATGATATATTTGAAATTAAATTGCCTTTCATCAGTAGATGGCAGCCAAACCCCATTATTAAATATCTGGCTGAAGTGCACAGGGCTGAGATAGAGGAAAAACTCATTCATAGAGAGTGCTCAGCAAAACAGGCCATGTGAACAAACATAAATATGCTGACACCTGGAGGATTTCATGAAGGAATGCCATTTACAAAGAGAAATTGTAGCCCATTTTCAGTCCCACATGCTTATTAAAATAGATGCAACTAAGGTCCCCCAAATCCAGCTGCCTCACGGAATGGAGGTTTCTGTAGAATACAAAGACATCTCAGAAAAGATCCATCAATAAAGAGGGAAGGACATTGACACTGTAAGAGCTCTCACACCTGGTAGGTTTTCCTTTTCTTTCCTGTACTAACAATTTTACATGGTTGGCTGACAGGACAATGTGTGGGATTTTAATATAAATGTAGCATAGTAAAAAACCAGTTGTTTACAAAGCTATAGTTCTGCACCAAACACACAGCAAAAGAAACAGTTGCTTCAGAAGTATTGTCAGACATTACTTACCATCAGTTTCCCTGAGGATTTTGGATGTAGTAGATTTTGGATGTAGTAGAGCAAAACACAGCATGAGAATAAGTGTTTTGGTTTGTAATGGAAAAAGTAATGTAGCTTAATAAGCGAGTTAAGGAATCATGAGCCAAATGCCCAGCTGGTGTAAATTAGCCTATCTTGTTTGTCTTCTGTGGAATTAGGATGATTTTACACCAGCTGAGAATCTGGTTCATTTTCATGAATCTACAAACTAATGCAGGAGCCTAAGAGAACTGAACTTCAGTTAACGCAGTCAAGAGTTTTCCCACTGTGTATGATACATAGTGTCAGCATTTAACTGGAGTACTTGTGGCTGTGAAAGGGAAGGGCAATGTGTTAAAATCAGAGACAAGAGCTACTCTTGCCTTATCCCCAAAATACCTAAATCTTGCCAATACCTATTGGTAATAAAACATAACCTTCTGCCATCTGGGACTGCCAGGGTGTTTTTAAGACGGGAGCCTTGAAGCCACTAGACCAAACTATCCTCTGTCAAGAGACTATAAACAGCACAAGTGGTTGTGAGGCCTGGTCTACACTAGAAAGTTTTCCTGGAATAGTTATGCTGGTTAGAGATGTGGAAAAAGAAATAAAAATTACACGACAAGCTATGCTGGCAAAAAGCGTAGTGTAGACACAGTTATGCTGACAAAAATGTTCTTTTGCTGGTACAGCTTATTCCATTTAGAGAACTAGTTTAAGCTGTCCCAGGGGAAGAATTCTTTCACTGGTATAAGCTGTGTCTTCATGGGGAGTGTGGTCAGTTATAGCCCTACCAATATCTCTATACTGGCAAACCCAAGTATAGGCAAGGCCTGAGTGCCTGCTTTTGTTCCCCAAAATGCCTCCATTCTGACCTAGACTAGTAACCAGCTCCAGCAGCTAGGCATGACTTCTGTCTCCTGGGCCCATTCACTTCTTGGCCTCTCTGCTGAGATCAGCAGCAAGGGAGACATTTAGTGTCACCAGAAAAACAAAAAGTGGATGAAAGAAATATTACTATCCTCATTTCAGAAAGGGGACCAGAGGCCACTGGGAGACTAAGTTCCAGGACTGAGATTTCCAAACGTGGAGCTTGTCTACATGGGGAAATTGATCACCATTGCAATAATTATCTCACTATAGCTGAATCTTTAATTATAGTTGTTTTTCTATAGTTATATCAGTATAGCAATAGCAGTAAATTTCCCCATGTAGATAATCCCTTAGGGTGTATCTACACTGGCAATTTAGGTCGACTTAAGGATGCTTAAATCGACCTACACAAAGTTGCAACCACACTGGGCTTTTATTAAGTCGACTTAATAGCAGCTTAAGTCAACTTAATAACACCATCTCTGAAGGTTGACTTAAGTCTTAAGTCGATTTCTTAAGTTGACTTAAAGCCAGTGTGAATGGGGAATAGCGCTAAGTCGACCTTATTAAGTCAATTTAAAGCCAGCGTGGATGGCTATGTCCTACCATTAAGTCGACTTAACAAGGTTGACGTAAGTTGACTTAAAGTGTAGCCACTCTGCTAAGTCGACTTAACAAGGTCGACTTTAAGTCGACCTGTTAAGTTGACTTAACAGAGTCAACTTAACTTTACAAGTGTAGACATAGCCTAAGTAATTTACGTCAATAGGTCTTGTGCTCATAAACCATTTAGGACCAGATTTTCAAAGACATTTTGTCACCTAAAGATGCAGATCAGCACTTGATGGAGTTTTCAAAAATGCCTTGGTGCCAAATGGAAGCCCTCGGGTATTTTTTAAAATCCCAGCTCAGACTCTCAGGTGGAAAAAATCAGTCCTAGCACCTTTGAAGTCACTGGAGCTGATTTACATCAGCTGAGAATCTGGCATTATATAAATTGCACAGGGAGTCTGTGGCAAAGCCGACAACTGCACCCTGATCTTCCGAATTACAATCTAATGCCTTAACTTGAAGACAATCCTTCCTCAAACTCAGAAATTTCTCTGATTGTTGTTTGTCCTGAAGTTGTTTAGGCTGTTTTTACATTTATCTGCCATATCTGTCTGGCTTACCATTCTTTTATTACACCTGATCTCATATAAAGACTGACAGCTGCACGCTGTGTCCTCAGAGAGCTGTTTTCTTTCCCACCCACCTCCTTTAAAACAAATCCGCATATAAGGAAACATGTCACTTGGATAAATTGAGACAGGGTGCTGTAAGTAAATAGAGACTGGTAGAATTTGCAGGTAGAGCTATCTTATTACCAAGAGTAAATGCAGCTGCTTCCGACACACCTGTATGGTGCAATTACTGCTTACTAAAATTGACAAATGGTCTATGCAAAAAGATGTCCCTTTTCTGCCAGGAATATGTTTCAACTCATGAGATGTTTCAGATGGATTAGAACAATTTGGAAAGAGTTACATCAGAAGGAAACAAAGGGCATATGAGAGGTTTCATCTGACAGACTGAGTCAGGAAAAGGATATGTGGGTTGGAATGCCTCTTCAGTCAAAGTTCCACCCACATGTACACATTGGACTTGTTTGGACCCATGGAAGGTAGAACCTTTGCAGAGCCTCCTGTCAGGCTCTGACAGTGACAGGAAAAGCCAGGCCACAAGATAGACAATGAGCAGGAGAAGTAGCAGGCCAAATCCTGAGACCTTTGCACAGTTGAGAGTCTGCAGGAAAGACCTCAGAATTTGACCCAGATAGGGCGAGGTAGAATGTCAGTTTATGCAGAGAAATGATACTACATGGTTAGGGTATCAGTCTGTGACTTGGGAGGCTTACGTTCATTTCCCTGATCAGCTGCAGGCTCCCTGTGTGTTATTGGGCAATACAATTGATCTCTCTGTGTCTCAGTTCTCCATCTGTAAAATGGAGATGATATCACTGCCCTGCTTCACAAGGGTGCTGGGAAGATAAAAACATTCAAGCTTATGAGATGCTCAGATAAGTGCATCAGTAATGAGGTGTATAGAACTACCTAAAACTGATGCACCTTTTCCTCTGTGACTTTTATTTCTAGTCAGGTGGAAGAGAGTGTCTAGAGCTCTTTCTATAACCTAAGTGTAACTCACACATAAAGAGAATCCCCCACTCTCATCCCACAAATAGCAACTGAACACCAAGGCATAATAGACTGTGTAAGCATGTGTTATACTATCAGACCTAAGGCTCGTTTACATGGGAACAGTAAGAATATGTCTACATGGAAATCATATGGGTGTAATTTATGTTTTTTCTGTTGCAGGAATACCACCTCCCCAAATTAATTTAGCTCCATTGAGTGAAGTCCTCTTTCATGGACATAGCTGTGTTTGCGCTGGGGTATAGATATGCTGGTATAGCTATGTCAGTCAGGGATATAACTTTTTAGTGTCGACCAGGTCTCAAGAAGGTTAATCCAAATTAATATTTATAATGAATTCGCTAAACTGCATTATATCCATGTGGGCAGTCCTATGCAAAATTATAAAGTGGCTTTAATTTGGTTTATTTTATTTCACTTGAGAAGTAAATTAAACTAAACTGATCAGGGTGGGCTGTTTCTACACAGCTCAATAGTGTGGAGAACAGGCATGTGAGCTGTACTCTAACTGCCCCATGTGGATGCCATCAGGGCGAACTCTTTTATAATGCATATATACCTGATAGCCTTATACATGATTAACATCACATAGTTATGAGTTGACACAGTCCTCTTTCAAACAAGCCTGTATTACCAAGAAATAGGTACTTTTGGGTTCATACCAGTAGCATGAATATGAAGCAGATAGTGTGCAATGTATTGATGCATTCTGCAATTCACAGTCCCATAGTTCGCACTGAGTCATGGTACAGATTAGCCCTGAGTTAACCTTCCGTTAATTCTGAATGAGCATGTCCACACGGCTTAAGAAATCTTTCAGCTCATACCTTTATTAATTCGGATTAATTTTCCTGAGTGTCCCCATGCAGACAAGTCCTTAGATGTATAGTAAAGGTATTCACCTTTCATAGAATAGGACAAGTATCAAAGGGTGCATCTACACTAGTAAATTAGGTCGACTTAAGCAGGCTTAAGTTGACTTAACTTACTCTGTGTCCACACTGGAGTTTCCTTAAGTCGACTTAAGCTGCTGCTTTCCGGACCGCACTCCAGCTATTAAGGAGCCTGGGGGCTCCCCAGCAGCTGGAGCACGGTCCCAGCCAGAAAGAGCCACAGGGCTCCGTTCTGGCCGGGACCCACAGGGATCCTGGCAGAAAGGAGCCCTGCGGGTCCTGGCAAGAAGGAAGATGCGGCTCCCTTTTTGCCCAGACCGCCAGGACCACTGGGGTCCCGGAGAGAAGGGAGCCAACTGGTCCGGGCCAGAAGGGAGCTCCACGCTCTCTTCTCCCCCGGACCACTTTGGGGCTTGCTGTTTCAGGGAGAGCCAGCCCCGTGCAGGGCTGGCTCTCCCAGGACGAGCCCCTGTAGCCGAGGCTCCAAAGGAGCCTCCCTAGCCCTGGACCTAACCAGTCGACTTAGACAGTCTACACTAGATTCTCTAAGTCGACTTAGTAAGGCCAGGTTTAAGTTGACTTAGTAAAGGCGACTTGGTAAAGTCGACCTAAATTTCTCAATGTAGACATAGCCAAAGACACTGGAAAAGTCTGATTAGGCAATGGTATGCAGCTTGCAGTGTGGATTGCCAAAGGATATATGAGGGGGGTCATCTGTTTTATAGGGCAAATATTGGCAGTTCAGAGTCAGTTTTATCTTTAACTTTTTGGTGTATTGGCATCCCCTAAAAGCTACAAACTAAAAGGTTTGTTTATGAACAATCCTTTGGAATGAAGCCATGAGTCTTACATCTGTGGAGTACTAGCCATTTATAAGCCCATCATGTAAACACTCTACATATGCACCATAATATAATACTGTGCTTTATTAGCTATTTTGGATAAGCAATTAGCCAAAGCCCCATTGCTGAGCATTTTTTAAGCCCCTGCAGAACTCTCAAACATTGCTGTGGCCACTTGCAATCAGCATATAAATACAGTCAAGGGATATATAAAGAGAGGCAAGTTCCTTTTCATTGCATTTGTTTCAGACAAGCTGAGGCATCGCCGAGAATCAATGTACGTTCCAGACCAAGACCCAGTAAAGTCAAGATCTCTTGGGGTTCTTCCTGCTTCAGATTATCCTGCCGGGTAAGAAATTCAGAGCTCTTTCTGGTCTTGTTGCTGTGGAAAGGATTTGGTGTGAGTGATGAGAATGGCCAGGTGTTTCGTTCTGGGATGAAATTAAAAACTCTTTGCACCTACATCTAGCAGTATTGCTAACGGTTTTGATTGCAGTGCGTGGTTTATGGATTCTCCTTGTCTTGATTAATGAATGGCATTGTAAAACCTCAACTCAACCCTCCACACCCTGCTTCTCAGTCCATCAACCCACACGCTCCTCAAAGGGGTCCATTCTGCAAGATGCTGAGCATTCCAAACTCAGCACATCACAAAGTGCTCAGCACCCTGGGTGCCTGAAAGGTTACCAAATCTGCCTCTGGTGAACCATGGCAGAAGTATGTTATAAAGCTGAATGGTCTTCCCAGAGAATCCCCTGAGAGCAGCCTCTCTCGTCTAATCTAAGGACCAGCTTGAACCACTCTGCTGACCATAGTGGTGGCAGTAACACAAGAGGAGATCTTCCCAGGTTTCAGTCTAAATTCCTACTGCTGTTTCCACTGGATATATGGTCATCAGGGGAAATTGACCCTGGGCACCACAGTATAGATCTCTCCGTAAGAACTAAAGAAGTCACTCCAATCAAGATAGATTCTGATACTCTTACTCACATTGAATAGTACTTAACTTCCCAAGCAGCCCTATTGACCTTCAGTGGGACTGCTCATGATGTAAGATGATGCTCAACACAAGTAAGGGGATCTCTATGTGATACTTAGCTGAAAGCAATAATAGACTGTTCTACAGTGATGAACCATGTTCTGGAGAGGGAGATGAAGCACATACAGGCTAGAGTTGTTATACATGGATTTATGGGGAGTACACAAGGTCTTGGCTGGGGAGGGGGACACAACCTATTTTTGTCACCTTCCTTCTACAAAAGATTGAGATAAAAGTCCATTAGCAGCTTGTGAACACCAGAAAGTTACAGAAAACAATCTTAATAAACAAATACCTCCCCACCCAAACACACACCCAGTCCTTTTCTCTGCTGTATGGAAGTATTGGCATAGCAAAAATTACAGGGTCATCTCTGGGTAGCTTTGCAGCTCTGCAGCTGTCCCTAGCAATGACACAGTATCAGAATAATAAAATGTTGTTCACTGCTCCTGCCCTACAACCCATTAGGTTAGTTGTAAATATTGGAACTACACAGTAAACCCATACACATGCACAATTAGATTGTGCTGACTCGTTAAATATAAGTAAAACACAATTAGATTTATAACGTCTTTTTCCCGCACACCCCATAACATAATTTATATATACACCAAAAAGAGCCCTCAGAACCTGCCGAAATATCGTTATTAAAATGTGCATGAAAAGTCAATTATGCCAGAGGGAGGTATTCAAGAGAAGTGAGTTTCCATACTCTGGCATTACACCTTGGGGATTATACATTTCTTATTTATTTATTTTTCCCTGAGATCTTTGCTGCCACTTAACGAAAAGGAAAACAAATTTTATTAGGAGATGTTCTGTAATCCCCTGAAGATGCAGCCAAATACACAAACATATAATTCCCTTCCCCCTCAGGATTCTTCAGCACCATCAAATCACAAAAAAGGGCAATGGTGTCCCATCTAGCCAAGTCATCATTGTACCATACACTATATTTTCTGATGTCTAGATTTAAATGTCACCAGGGACAGGGTTTCCACTGCTTCCTATGGGAGGACATTTTACAGTGTTACAGTTAGTGGTGTTATCTGTATTATAATAGCACCGGGAGGCTCCTATTGAGATCAGGATCTTGTTGCGCTAGACACTGAATACACACATGGTAAGAGACTGTTCCTTTTTTAAAAACCTCACAGTCTAAATAGAGAAGACAAACAAAGTCTTGGACTATGTGACAAACTTTTGCTAGCACAGCTATGTCATCTAGAAATGTAAAAAAATCGTAAGAAAAATCATAAGAGCAGGTTAGATAAGCACCTATCAGGGATGGTTTAAGAGGGTACTTCGTCCTGCCATGAATGCAGGGGAGTGGACTTGATGAATTCTCATGGTCCCTTCCAGTTTCTATGTCTATGTCTACACTTGTAAAGTTAAGTCGACTCTGTTAAGTCAACTTAACAAGGTTGACTTTAAGTTGACTTAAAGTTGACCTTATTAAGTCGACTTAATGGAGTGGCTACACTTTAAGTTGACTTAAGTCGACCTTGTTAAGTCGACTTAACAGTAGACATAGCCATCCACACTGGCTTTAAAGTGACTTAATAAGGTCGACTTAGCGCTATTCCCCGTCCACACTGGCTTTAAGGTGACTTAATAAGGTCGACTTAGCGCTATTCCCCATCCACACTGCCTTTAAGTCGACCTTCAGAGGTGGTGTTATTAAGTTGACTTAAGTTGTTATTAAGTCAACTTAAGGAAGCGCTTAAGTCGACTTAATAAAAGCCCAGTGTGGACGCGGCTTTGTGTAGGTCGACTTAACATCCTTAAGTCGACCTAAGTTGCCAGTGTAGATGCACCCAATGATTCTATGATTCTATAAACCCTAGTGGACATGGCTGTGCTGGTGAAACCACTGGTGTAGATATCAATATGCCAACAGTCTTAGCTAATGCTGTTCTGGGAAGTGACGTAGTTATGCCAGGAGAAGGATATCTTCTGTCTGCCTAAACCAGTGGTTTCCAACCTTTTTGGCTCAAGGGCCACAGATATCATTTTTACAGCCCTGAAGGGCCACCAGTATATCTTTCCAAAAAGCAGTTTTCCTCCTTGCTCACTGTCTCCAGTCTCCCTAGCTGCAGTAGAGAAACTGAATACATCCTGAAGCTCTGTGCACTCTATCTGGGTCCCAAGTCAATGGCTCCCTTCTGCAACCAGGTGGATGGAAGATCTGTGCACTCCTCCCATCACTCTGACTCCAGCAAGGATCCCTAGTACCTATGGACCTAGGCAGAGTGCTTTGTAGCGCTCCCTGCTATAGCCAGGGGTATGGGAGTGCTGATCTCCTATCCCTTTGGCTGCAGCAAGGAGTCTGCATTACTTCTTTAGCCCTGCAGAAGCACACTTCGCCTGGGTCCTTAGGCAGTGACTCCATTCTGCAGCCAGCAGGCGGGGAGCTGAAGGCCACTTTTGACTCCCAGAACACAGGTTGGGAACCACTGGCCTAAGCTGTGTCTCTACTAGTGGGATCTGCTGGCATAGCTATGTCAGCAAAGGCTCTGTAGTGAAGACAAGCCCAAAGGAAGGGATGCACAGAAAGGTGAAGTGATGTGCCCAAGTTCACATAACAGAGAGACACTCTGTTAGACAGAGTTGCCAGGAGGACAATAATTTGTTCCAATAACTTTCTTCTCTTCTTTTGATTCATGGCCTTATTCTCAGCAATGACAATAGGGCCAAATGACATCTTTTTATTCTTCATTCACTTTCTATTCTCTAATATTCCACAAGTGTTTGACCCCGAATCTTTGGCATGCATTTGGAGATCCAGACATACCTTTCACTAATGGTTGCCACCACTAACTACTCTTGCTAGGTCTAGCATGCCAATTGAGGTAAATTATTGGGGTGTGGCACTGCAATGCACATGCAGCTATTTGGAACCACTAATAAGAGCTGAGTGAATTGCCAGGACCAAAGCAAACCACCTCTTATAGGTATGGCTGTCTGCTATGTGGGGACATTACCTCCTGAATTCACCCCATGCATCCTTAAAGTGTCTTTCCAGGTTTCCAGATTTGGATTTGTTCTGCTCTGGAATGAAACAAAACATTCTGACTGTCTTTGCGAAAATGGAATTGAGTGACTATGCCTGAGGTTTTTGAGGCTGGGCTGTCTAATGAGAGAATAACGGTCAGTAACTCGGAGGGTATGGCCTGACCTTGGATGTGGGAGACCCATGTTTAAGTCTCTGCTTTGCTGGATTTGGGGTGACAAACACTGCTCCAAATTCTGCAGAATTGGGATATAAATACAGGTTGTGCATGTTGCCGGCCACTGCCCTGGCCGTCAAGTGGTGGAATGGGAGTCTCCCAGACTCTCAGGCTTGAGCCCTGGACCAAAACTCTTCTTGGTAAATTGAAATTTCACTGGACTAGGGACTCTTTGCACCTCAGCTGGGATTTTAAAAAGTGATATATGGAAATTAGGAGCCCAGCTCCCAGTGATCTTTAATAGGAGTTGGTTACTTAGCTCCTAGAGGTGCCTTTGAAATCTCAGCTCTTGCATTCGTGCACAGAAATGCTCCAAAAGTTTTCCAGACTGACTCAGTGACATTTGGAGCATGCTACGTGGCAGCAGAATTAGAAGCCACTTCCTTCTAAACCATTGCAATGCAAATATGGACACAGACTAACTGCACTGATTCACATTGTGCACCAGACACAGTTCAAAATCTTCAAGAACCAGGACAGAGAACTATGAGCTTTGAGATACATGCCAAAAGAAAGGTACAGCTGAAATGATTTAGGGACAGTGCTGCCGTGCGTAAGGGATGCAAGGGATCTTAAACCAATTCATTCTTGTTAGTGTGGATGTACCGAATTGTTCATGCTTAAACTAGTTCAGTTACAAATTGCTCAGTCTATTCTCTGTTGTAGATAAGAACTTAGAGAACGAAGAAGCCCTTGTTTAGGAAGGTTGCAGGGATATGGGGACTTCTAAAGCACATAGTTTTGAGCTTCCCATACAATGAGGTGCTCAGATGCCACTGCAATAGGCTCCATCTAAGGAGAGAAAGAAAATAGGTTAAAAATATTTAAAAAAAAAAAAAAAAAAGCCAATAAAAATTTCTCAGGAATTTTCAAAATATTTTAATTGTTTTTCTGAACTTCTGAAATTTCAAAATCAACAAACTTTTTCACTGCTCAAAAAGTTTTGGCTAGCTCCATATTTACTCAAAAACTCCATTTTTGTCTTTTGACTGAATATTTGCGTCTATATTTCTTGAGGAGGGGGTTGTCAAAGTTGAATTTTCAATTTAAAAACCTGAAATTCAGAAAATTTCAAGGAAGTCCAATTGAATGGAATAGGTCAGGGTTATAAGGCCTCAAATTCCTAATGAGCCCAGGTCTTGCTTAGACATGTGGAGTTCTGATTAAAGATGCCCTTATTCAAGCTGCTCACGCAACATTCAAATACATTCATACACATTTTTTTTCCCACACAAAATAGATCCCGAAGAAGTGGATCATAATATCCAGGAAATGAACTTAAGTAGCACCATTTAACAAAAAAATAAATAAAATAAAATTATAAAGCTGGGCTACAAGTGAAAGAATAAAAATCTTTTAGGATCCTGAGAAGCTTGAGTCTTTCCAGCAATACACATCCTTTACTAGACATGGTTTTTCACATGTTCTTGCCGATAGGCATGACAAATTTAATGGTGTGTTTTTTGCTGAGTTGTTGACTCTTGTTTTTCATTCCCAATATGTTTCTAGATAGGTACTAAAAAATGTTTGTGCATAAGATCCCATATTGCTGCTTGACTGTGCTGTTTCTGATTCCGTTTTTGTCTTGGATGAGAGATCATTTTGCCAAACAAAGGATTAATAAAAAACTGAATTAGATGAAAGAGAAAACCAGGTTGAAGAACCAAATTTTAGTTCCTCTTTAATTGAAACTTATCTAGCATCTGGATAATTGTTCATAAATACCTGCTCAGTTGCGAAGCCTGCGTTAGGGCTTGTCAGTCTTTAATAAATCTTAAAGATTTAAGATCTTATTCTTTGATGCTACCCATCACATCTCAATCCAAAGGCAAGGCAAAACAAAGGAATAATGCTAAGCACTCCAGCATTCAGTTAATCTGGCAGAATGCATCGCGATCTTTATGAATGAGCGTGAGGGGCTGTGCAGGAGCTCGCGAAAAGGTCATCGGTATTTTTGGAGCAATAAATCACATAGGGGAAAGATTTGCATTTTGGCTGTATAACATCCAGGGCCGGATTAGAGAGAGAATACTTTGAAGTAATATTTCTCTGCTGACTTGTTTTATTAGCTTCCTTTAAACATGTTACATTATTGCTTATAGAATTTCATTTACTTGGATTGGCAGCTTGATAAATATGTCTATTGGCGATGATTTGGATTGCTCTGGGCATTAATATTATTAAAACCTGTCACATGGAAATGTCTGAAAGATGACTTACTGGAAAGATTACAGCATGAAATAAATCATACAATGGTATTTGTTACCGTTTATGGCCTCTTGGAGCCGAGTCAATCCCTTTTTATGTTGCATTATTTTTCAAGTTTTTATAGCCTTACATTATATATCGCTGTCAGAAATGAACAGATGGGGTGTCAAACATGAGCCTTCGGAATAATTCTCACCCTCGGGTTATTTGTATGAAGGACAAGTGTAAAACTGTGTTCTCAAGAAAAGGGAGAATAGATAGAGGTGGAGAAAGTGTTGCTACAATAAGCAAGATCCTTTTTGTCAGCATACACAGTGTGCTGTTGATCTCTACATGGCATTTACCCTAAAGGAAGGGGCTGGGGGGCAGTTTCTGGGAAAGTTTAGCTGCCTGTGTGTTAGTCAGGGGAAAAACCTATCTTACAAGTTAAACAAGTTTCACTGTTCCTTTGTTTTTCTGTTGATGGAGATGTCAGTAAGTGTTTAAAACCATAGCCTAACCTAAGAATGTTTGGATAAACAAGAAAAGTTTGGGTGCTTCTGTGTACCTCTTTGGTCTAGGAAATTTTGATTTGGGGCTTTACAAATGAGAAATTGCTTTTCACTTCTTGTCCTTCTTAGAATTTCAAAGTTAACCCTTTAGACTGGGTTTTCTGTTAAATGTTTAGTAGGTCCTTTCCTATTTCATCCTCTATTTCCCAAATATTCTTTTGAAAATTTGATTCTTCCCATGAGTTTAAATGAAGAGTTTGGAGAGGATGAAGGAAAGATTGTGACAAGGGATGGGCAGAGTCATTTGAAACATTCAATATCTCTTGAATGTTTGCGAATCTTGATCTAAGGCAGGTTTTTTTGTTTTGGTTTGTATTCCAGAAAGTGAGGGTATTATTTTGCGTTCTACTCTTTACCCGAGAGTGGAGTCCAAGGCTTCTTGTTGTGTATTAGCAAAAAATCTTTGTCTGTGTCAAGGTGATAGATTAGATGAATTGATAGATAAGATCAGCTGATAAATTCACATGCAGTTCATTGGACTTATCTGGAGAATTCAGGCAGGATACAATACATTCATCTGTTTGCTCTTTCTTTCTTTCTTTCTTTCTTTCTTTCTTTCTTTCTTTCTTTACAACTCCAGCCCCCAGAATCTTTTAAGGGAATCCAATGCAACCTCAGCTCCAGCAGCATTATGTTCCACTTAGTTCCTCTTCATAAATGAACATCCTAATTTATTATTCTAACATGGCACTGGATGGGTTTTGATCATAAAGCTCTGATGTCTTTTTCAGCTTATGGATAACTCAACCAATAAGGCTCAACAACCAATGACTGATACATTATAGCCTGGATCAGGGGGTGGCAGGGTATCTGAAACTTAGTGGTAACAAATGTTCAAAGAGTTCAAAAACTGTCTAGAAGGTGCCTAGTTTAGTGTCTTACCATAGATCTGATTACATGTAAATCAGATTTATTTACTGGTACCAAAACACAAGTATCACATTTTTGCATAACAGCCAATGAGAAAACTTTATTGGCATGTGGAATTTTTAAGATATGCTATAATACAAGAAGGTGAAATTCCTTCCCTCATTGACATGAAAGGGAGGTTTGCCATTGACAAACAATGGGCCCATAATTCCACCTATAATTTATTTCTTGACTTAAACTCAGCTGAAATCTGTATATTGGTCTCCGTATCCTCTTGTCCCTGCTCTCCAGATAGCAGGACAGACAGAAAATGATGCACCAAGAGGTGACAACTACATCTGTGTGGGAAATGTTTTTTCCCAATTGGGAAAATATTAGAAATTTAGAGGAAAAAAATCCATCCCAAATCAGGATGAAAAGTCATTCACAAACCTGTGAAAAACTGAAAAAAATTGTTGGGGTTAATTGATACATTTTGGGGGGGTAATGTAAGAACTTTTTTTCAATCTGGGCCATTAAAATACTATAATTATCTTAAATTTCTGAAGGAAAAGTCATCATGAACTATCAAGTTGTATTTTTTTCTTTAAAAATGTCAAAATGGGATTTTTCAATTTCTAAACTTTTTTCCCCAAAAAAATATTTTCTAGTCAAGAAATCCATTTAAACAAACCATTTCCTGCAAACAGTTTCAGCTTTGATGAATCACCATATTTTGATGAGAAGAGTTTGCCAAAAAAAAAAAAAATCCCAACCATCTTAATGACATTTCAACCCCTGCTCTCTGCTGACTTCCTTAGTTAATCATGTATTTCACAGTCCACTACAAATCTCCTTTCCATGCCTTAAAGGTGATTATTGATTTATTTCAGTCAACCTCACAGAGTTGATCTATCTCAGCTCCACTTGCCACTCTCTCTTCGAGCTCTGAGCACTTGCTTTCCTCATTTTTTTTCTTTCAAGCTTGCCACTCTTGGTGAGAAAGCATTTGTCTCCACAACTTCTGCTACTCCCTGCATTCCCTACCTCTTTTTAAATCTCATATGAAAGCACAGTCCCTCTCTTGCCCATAAATCTCTCCAGTCCCTTCTCCCATGACCATTACCAAGCTTTCCAAGGGGTTTTGGGCATACACTTGCTTTGCAAATTGAAGTTGCATTGAACAGTGTAATGAGAGTTGTTCCCACCCATATATTGCTAACTCTATGTCACATGGTACAATATTATAACACTTTAAGAATTTATATGACTTGACTGTGTGAGTTCTGATTGCATAAGGCTAAGTTTCATAATAATTAGCTTTCTCTGTGAACTTGTGCAAACCAGTACCAATCTATTTCTAATTTGGTCAGCTCCTGATTTTTAATGAGGGTGCAGAGAGTGACTGAAATCTCTGGCAGCATGCACTTCATAATTTAATTACCTACAGTAATTCTGACAATTACACAAATGTCATAAATCACATTGTAATGATCCATTTTAAAAAGAAAAAACTATTTAATTGCTGCATGGAGATTTGAGTTAAACAGGTATTCAGTGGATTAACAAGGAACTATGAGCTCCTTGGAGTACAAAACAGCCATATTTTGTTGGTTGAACTGGTGGTCTAGCATGTGAGAAATTCTGGTAGGAAGCCTCTTTGACAGGGCCAAGTCCTGAATTCCTTAGTCTGCCTGGGAGGAACTCGTACCTGGGCAAAGGACTGGCTACAAAGCCTATGCACTACTGAAGAATTCAAAATAGGGCTTACACAGGACTTAAATGGTGCATAGCTCTTAGATGGGGTGAATTTCACCTTCTGTGCTCAATCCTCGCTCAATAAAATTCTCTTTTGTTTCACTGAATCCAAAGACCAATTACTCTACCAGGTATGCCTACCTAAGCAAATATGATTGATTGTTTTGATGTTGGATTAAATCCATTCCAGTGCAGAAAGCCTGCACCAGAGCTACCCGTTACCTGTAGATGGCCCTGTGGTTAAGACAGTGGGAGGACTGTCACAAACTCTGTATGACTTTGGTCAAGTTACATGACCTCTCTGTTCCTCATCTATAAAATGGGGATAATGATTCTTTCTTTGGACATGTCTACACTTAAAACATTACACAGGCACAGCTACCTATCTACACTGCTTACGCCGACGAGAGGGATTCTCCCATCAGCATAGGTAATCCAACTCCCTGAAAAGTGGTAGCTAGGTCAATGGAAGAATTCTATCATTGCTAGTACTGTGTGTGTGGAAACTTAGGTTGGCATAATTAAGCCGATCAGGACAGTGGATTTTTCACATCCTGAACCTAATTTAAACTGACCTAATTTTCTAATGGAGGCCAGGCCACCATCTTTCAAACTGTGAATTCCTTGGGGGAGAGAAACGTCTCTCATTACCTGTCTGTATAGTCCCTAGCACAATAGGGCCCTGATGTCAATTTAGTGCCTGTAGGCACCACACTACTGCAATAATAACCTGGAGTTGCATTTGAATTTGAAAGCTTAAGAGGTGCATACCACTTGTGCTGAGCCTCTGCACAGGGATGTAAGGATTATGTCTTTAAAAGGAACTAAATATGTATAAGGACTGAATAAATACTAAAGGCCAACTTATGGCCCAACCAGCATAGAGGGAAATTAAATCTCCCCATTCCCCTACATAGCCTCCTTGTTTCTTCACCTGTGGGCATAGGAGAGTAAATGCTGCTCTTGCACCAACAACCCTCCCCCCCATAGGGAGGAAAGGGGTTGGGGGGACTAACAAATTGCTGCTGGTTCGAGTCAATAGCAGATTGCTTGTCCCTGAGAGCAAAGGGTGAGCAAAGAAGAAACATTTCCTCCCTGGGCTCCTCCTGGAGCAGTGCAGGTACATACCAGCCATGCCTCACACAGGGCTAATACTACAGGGATAGTCTAGCTTTAAGAAGGATGGACTCAAAGCAGTCCATCTCACATGCTAGACTGGAGTATCAGTTCATCTAAAATCCACATGGTATGCTGCTGCGTAGGTAGGTCCCAGCATTTGCTGGATATCAGCCTTAGTGAAAAATCACCCCTGTCATCAAATATCTTGACTAATCTAAGTTCTCTTCTTTAGATTATTTTGCCATTAACAACGTCATGATCAGTGGGGGGAAGCAGCTGATGGCACAGTCACAAATGATCTCAAATGTTCCCAGTCACTATTCTCCTGCAAACCTTGACGGATTGAAAGTGTTTAGTACAATATTGTAACACTCAACACGTGTTTACAAGACAGTGATCTGTCCCATGATGGCTTCCAGATGTGCGAGTGTGTGCAATTTCATAATTCAAGAACAGATTCCATTGCCCTCCACTGATCCCCCATCAGGCTGTTCAGAAGCACTGCGGATAATTTAATTAACCCACTAACTAGCCTTGCAAATTTCGATAAGCAGTGACCAAAAAGAAAAAAAGAAGAGAGAAAACTGTTGAGAAACTCTCAGAAAATGACAAGGTTGTCATCAAAGGTTATTCATCATTATGACCTAATTTGTTTTTCCCTGTTTGCCAAGTTCAGCACTGTTCCTTCATACACACGGAGTGCTTTCAGGCTTTAATCAAATAATTAGGGGCCAAATTCTACCACCCACGCTCAAGCTGAATAGTGCCTTTCTTCCTGATCGGTTTGACTGTAATCAAAAAAAGCTGTTCCTGAAAGTGAGAGTAGCAGATCAGGCCCTATGGTTTGAAAATTAATGTCCATCCCATTCTGATTGACAATGGGCTTGAATCTGAAACTTTGCGTGGTAAATATCTGTGGTCATTTTCCATCAGTCCAGCTATGCATAAAGGTCTCTCATGGAGTAAAACCAGACAAATAGGGTCTTTTCACCAATTTGCACCAAAAGGCAAATCAAATTACTTCAGAAGTTTGTGTTGTGAGCGAAAAGCATTCCCTCCTCCCCCCCCACCCCCACACGCAACTCGATGACAACGGTTAAATTTCACCAGTGATGCAATGACACAAAATAAGTTGTGACACAGGATAGGAGGAGAGGGGGAAGGAACCAGCAGCAGGACAGTTAAAGGTAACAGTAATTTTGACACAGTGTCACGTCAGGACAGTACCCCTTCATCATGAACTTCTGGCAATTGCTGTTGATGTCACAGCTAATGAATTGTGTGTGGGGAGGTGGGCTTCCCAGACTAACCTAGTTAGCCCTAAAGCTAATGCTACTTTCACTCAATGGTTTGCAATTTTAAACCATCTCTCAGTTGCAGTATATTCTATATAGGTGTGGGAGGAGCTACATTTTTAATGGTCTTAGAGTAACCCTTGGGAATTTCAGCCGATATCTCACAACGGACACGCACTCATAAAGAGCTACTGTTTTCTGTTCAAACAATTTGTGGATACACAAATTCAATCTGCCACCGGGGTGCCTGGCTTTCTCGTGGTAATCGTGTGTTACTAAATGCATCAGTGCCGGAGTTACAGCACCTGGCTTTTATCTGTGTGCTGCACAATGTCTCCTTCTATAGTAAAGTGTTAGCAACCTTTCCAAGGAAGCTAATTAGCATGGAGAGGGGAGAGACGGATCAGGTGACAGGCTTACTAAAGAAGGTCAAACAGCTACATTGTGTTTAGCGGTAGAAAGGATTCACTGGAGCACCACCTAGGCCATGTCTCCTACACTGTGGCGCTGTTACCTGTTGAACACTTGCACTCACATTTTGCTGAGCTGCCAATTCATGATTTTATCACAAATCATGTGATATTTGGTGTTTTTCTTCAAGCCCCAGCTCCTGCAGCCATATTATTACAGTAGGCTATTGGCTTCCCTTTCAAACAAAAGTTTCTAGCCCTTAAGGTTCCAGAGAACTTCATTCTTATAGGTGAGCATGAAGTGGCTGGCATAATGCTGGGGCTGTCTAAGCATGGCTTAGTAGACCATGTGTTAGAGGAATTGTTTGGTTCAGTGGATATATTTAAAATACTTTCCCCCTCAAATGCTTGTTTTTTAGATTGGTTTTACTTGTGGCTGGATGTGTTTAACTATTTGTTGGAATACTATCAATAGTGATACTTTGCAATTACGGCACAGCCCCTCTGTATACATTAACTAATTAAGTCTCCCAGTTCCATACGGGAGTTCCATAAGCACTTTTATCCATTATGATTAAAGGGATATAAATTAAACTGTGACGATGAATAAGCAGTATTCTCACAAGCAGCCATGGCCATGCAAGGAAGACTTTGTAGCAACTTGCTTAGGAACAGGCAAACTTTGCTTTGTGTATAAAGCCCCACTCCTACTTAAGGGCTAAGTTTAACATACGTGCAGAGCAATGTGTGGGAATGATTAAAAAAAGCAATAAAGAGGGTTCCCAAATGGGATGTGTATTGAATATCCTACATTCCATGCATTAAATCGTTCACAAGGTCTCAACATGCAGAAGTCAATGAAATGATATCAGGGCCAATTGTGCTGGGGGGATGTGGACTTTCCAAGCTTCAGCTGGTGAATCAACCTGCCTGCTTCATTCAGGTACCCAGAAGTTTCTTCTTTCCAAAATCTTCTGCTATAGAAGCTCAGGGATTAACCACGTGTGCTGGTCATTCAGACATAATCAAGAAATTATTCCATCCACTGCCAATGGTAGGATGCTTTGCACTCAGTCTTCTGTCCATTACCTCTCCCATTACAACAGTGGAAGACAGAAGGCAGCTTTGTATCCCAAGGATTTGCAAAGGTTCTCAGCTGGCAGAACCTTAGAGAATAGAAGTAAACAAAGGCCTCAGCAAACTCCAAAAAGTCTGACACCAAGACTCACTACAACTGAAATCTCCAAGGTCAGAATGCTGGAGACTGGGAATTCAAAAAAGATTTCAGAGCTTTGCAAAGACATTGTGAAGGATTTAAAGAGAGCTTATCAGCGAGAAGTTGTTGGCAGCTGAAAATATGATAAAAGGGCTCCCATCCCTATCTCGCAATGCTATTCACAGCTGTTAATCACTTATACTAGTTCTCATATGAAGTTTGAAACTTTATGGTTCCATTTACTTGTTTTCTAGTTGAGGTACCAACCCAATATTCACTGAGACTTGACTGATGGGCTTCTGTTATAATTCTGACTATGAGTTTATATCCGAAAAGAACAAACTTCACAATCATACTCTAGTTATCTATTTACCTATCATTTCAACTCCAGCACACCCATGATGGTTGCCATCCTTGTTGACACATGGGATTGAACTGGGGATCTCTGCAGCTAAAAGCACAAGTCTTTCTACAGTTAGGTTAAGCATTGTCACATGAGGCTATAAATGATTCATATCCTGTGTGAATCAGGCACAGACTAGGACCTGAAAACACACACACACAGAGTGGGATATGCACCTATCTCCAGATTTTCAAATGGTCAGCGTTCACAATTGTGGTCAGGTTTTCAAAAAGCTCCACTCCCATTCAGACATCTAAATAAGGCCCAGCTTTTTCAAAGTACCCAACATGCAGCAGCTCCCATTCTGACACCTAAAGCCAGATTTTCAAAAAGCTCAGCACCCAACATGCGCAGCCCTTTCAAGAAGTTTGACCCCAAGAATAAGTAATAAACTCTTGAAAAGCTGTCCCTGAACTCTTAGATAATCTGGCTCTAATGTCTATACGCCTGTAAGACTGTTTCCCCCACTTTTAGACTTTTAAGAATTGCATGTAGGGTTGTTTATTCATTTCACAAGGAAAGCAGATCTCTGCAAGGATCGTGTCATTTGCAGAGCATGTGGCAGAAGGAACCTTAGTTAAAGCATGGTAAACTAAATCACAGTTGCCTTTGATTTGGCAAGGACATGAGGTGGATTTCTTTAGGATGAAATGAGGCTTGCATTCTTTTCTTTCATCACAGGGTTCCAACAGGTGTTTCCTCTAAGGCATATATGTTTGCTATAATATTAGAATGAAGGGAGATGTCACCCATGACAGCTTGTGTATATAGTTGATGGTTTTATTATGAAAGAAAATGAGTGCACTGATTGATTGGTAAAGCTGAGTAGAGTAAAAAGGGCTTGTGAGAAAATTGTCTCTAACTTGCCAAAATACCATTTAATCACCGGCTGGGACATTCATTACCTGGGCAGCCGGGAGGAGGCCTTGAGTTCTGGGGAGGACCGGTGTGGCTAATGGATACAACTATCTCTATTTGGCATCGGACTGGCTGGATTTAAAGGGACACTGGTTAAGGTATTCCCCCAGATGTATCAATTACTGTGTACTGTTTCAAGAGCAACTTTAGACTTTCTTCCTGTCTCATAACATTAGAACAAAGGGAGGGTCAGGGTTTTTTTTCATGCAACCTGTAAGAGACAGTGGAACTCTCTGTCACAGGATGTTATTAAGGCCAATAGTTTAGCAAGATTCAAAGAGGAACTAGATATTTAAATGGATAGCAGTAATATCTAGAGTTGTAATAGTTAATACTAATTAATTTTGGAAGAGAGAGAAAATCTTATGGTTCGATATTTAAGCCAATCTCTGAAGTGAGACCATTATGGAGGGCAGATTCTCGCACCTTCTTCTAGAACTTCTGGTACTGGTCCCTGCTGGAGATGGTACATTGGACTAGAAGGACCTTTAGTTTGCTCCCACCTGCCAATCTCTACCTCCCATACACTGTGCTAGCTAAGAGGGAAGGTAGGTCTGCTGTGGGGTCAGTCCTCTGACTTCTGATTAAAATTAAATTCAGCGCATGTTCTAATGTCTTGAGAACCTCTCAAAGAAGGCTGGAGGGCTGCTTGGCAAGCTGCAGTCATTACAGCTTTGCTCAGTGCCATTAATAGACCCTCTGTGTCTTTTATATTTTGTGTTGGTCTCATGATGGGTGAATGATTATAAAACCTGAAAACCTGTTCATTTAAAAAGAACAAGGCAACCCATTCTAATGAGGACCGCTGTGGGCTTTGTTATTACTTCCTTAGGGTAAAGTCAGTGAGCTAGCAAAAAACACACGGGACTTCCATTCCAGTCTTTGATGAAATCACCTGTGGAAAGAAACAGATTGAGAAAGGCCTTGAAAGCCTCATAAAGGAATGTTGCCCTTTCCCACAACACCCCGCTTCTGCTCATTGCAATATGATTCCATTCAGTTAACCGCACATTGCTAATTCTGTTTATGCCAGGTGAGAGATTATTGAGGCTTGGTCTACACACTAACAATTCATGTCCGTATGACTCACGCTGTACACAATTCCAAAGGGGTAGCCGTGTTAGTCTATTGTAGAAAGACAAATTTATTAATAAATCTGTTAGTCTTTAAAAGTGCCACAAGACTCTGTTGTCTCGCTGTACACAATGTTAACAAGGGAATTCATCTAAATAAGCCCCTCTTGTGTTCCCTATATTGCTGCACCATCACTGCAGTCAGGTACCAGCAGAGATAAGCCAGGACTCATGTGTGTAGTGTACAGCTCCATACAGCTGATCTTCCTTGTGGCTGTGGAACAGACTAGCTATAAGTCAAACAAAGATGGTTTCTTTCCAGCAGGTACAAAGACCATTTCAGTGTGAATAAACTGCCACCATTGCTGTGGAGCTGTGATGTAGCTGATCAATTGCTTTGTCTATTTAGGATTGCAGCTAACATGACAGAAGAGCATAGCAATGACTTGCTGGATTCAACAGGGATGTTTCACTGGTGTAAGGCTGTCCCATTGGAAAAGGCTGTCCTGGTAGGTGCGCTGTAATGAGCTGTGCCATATATAACTGTTATGACAGCTTCTGGGGAAAGCTTTTTCAATATCTAAGGGCTCACCTGTCTGCAAAAGTTGGCACCCAGTGCATTAAGTACCAAAGACACATTCACACCTGCACTGTTCACTCACGCAGAGAAGGCTTATTTGTGTTCTTTCTTGTTCTTTTAGGAATAAGTTGTATTCTGTAGATGCTGATCTTTGCTGGGGTCACTTTGTAAGTTACAGGACCCTGAGGGAAGCTCAGATAGGTGTGGAGCTTCAGGGACACAAATGGGCTCCTGAAGCAGCCGGGGATGGGAGTGTCTACAGCCTGCCCCATTTCTGAGGATGGTTCCATTTACTCCCTCTGGTTATTATAATTAGAATGACAGTAACATCTGGACATCCCAACCAAGATGAGGATCCCATCATGCTAGGCATTGTACACACCCACATAGGAAGCAGTCCCTGTTCCCAAGAATGAGGAAGACTGTGATAGGAGTGTTGTTCCCATTTTACAGATAAGGATGTGAGGCGCACAGAGGCTAAGTGACTTGCTCAAAGTCAGTTCAGGGTATCTGCAGCTGAGCTGAGCATTGGGTTAGGATTAGGGTTAGGATTAGGATGTCTTGGGGTGCACAGAGAGGGTGCTCTCTGTAACATATCATAGAATCATAGAATAATAGGGTTGGAAGGGACCTCACGAGGTCATCTAGTCCAACCCCCTGATAAAAAGCAGGACCACTCCCCCTAAATTATCCCAAGCCAGGGTTTTGTCTAACCGAGCCTTAAAAATCTCCAAAGATGAAGATTCTACCACCTCCCTAGATAGCCCATTCCAATGCTTCACCACCCTCCTAGTGAGAAAGTTTTTCCTAATATCCAACCTTGACCTCCCCAGCTGTAATTTGAAACCATTGCTCCTTGTTCTGTCCTCTGTTACCATCGAGAACAGCCTAGCTCCCTCCTCTTTGGAGCAACCCTTCAAGTAGTTGAAGGTTGCTATCAAATCTCCCCTCAGTCTTCTCTTCTGTAGACTAAATAAGCCTAGTTCCTTCAGTCTCTCCTCATAAGTCATGTGCCCCAGCCCCCTAATCATTTTTGTTGCCCTCCGCTGGACTCTTTCTAATTTGTCCACATCCTTTCTGTAGTGGGGAGCCCAAAACTGGACACAGTACTCCAGATGCGGCCTGACCAGTGTCGAATAGAGGGGAATTATCACATCCCTCAGTCTGCTGGCAATACTCCTACTGATGCAGCCTAATATGCCATTGGCCTTTTTGGCAACAAGGGCACACTGTTGGCTCATATTCATCTTCCCGTCCACCATAACTCCCAGGTCCTTTTCTACAGCGCTGCTACTTAGCCGATCGGTCCCCAGCCTGTAGCACTGCATGGGATTTTTTCGTCCTAAGTGCAGGACTTTGCACTTGTCTTTGTTGAACCTCATGAGGTTTCTTTCGGCCCAGTGTTCCAATTTGTCCAAGTCTCTCTGGATCCTGTCCCTGCCCTCCAGAGTATCTACCATTCCCCCCACCAAGTAGGGGTGGACATAGATCAAATAGCACACCACGCAAGGAGTGTCTTTGGCACTTCCCCTGCATTTGTTAAACTTCTGAATACTTTATTTGTTATTGTATTTGTAACCCATTTCCTGATGCATGACTTGCATGCATGATTTATCCCTGTCATATAAGACGATAAATTTGCACACTAAGATAAGTAAATCTTTATTTAATCATGCCATATACATGCAAATAAAAAATCATTTCCTCCAAGCTTATAGAAAGTTTAATTTTAAGAATAACTGAAATCTCCTAACATCAAGAAATTGAACTGTGCATCAACATTGGGTGGACAAGTATTAAATAGTATTACAGAAGGTTACAGCCTTAGAATGGTTCCAAGGGGGTAGCTGTGTTAGTTCTTCAAAGCATCTGACGAAATGGGAATTTCTCCCATGAAAGCTCATGCAATAAATTTGTTGGTCTTTAAAAGTGCCACTGGATTGCTTGTTTGTTTAGCCTTAGAATGTTTACCCTAATCCTTTAGTTCAAATGGTCACTTTTGAACCTCATAAACTGAAGCACAACATCAGAGAGATCCAAAGACTGGCCAGTGGCATTTTCAAGTGATAAAATACCAACTGGGCAGTTTCCCTTGCGTCACTAACAACTAAAACAGCACCCTCAGCCCAGTGTTCCCCAACCCCAGCACTCCAGCTGGTCACACCTGCTCCTAAATCCAGCCCAGCCAGCAAGCCAGCCCAGCCAGTCCACCCTAGAAAGTCCTGGCAGGTAGGGAACATAGAAACTGATTTTCAAATACTTTGTTTTTAAAATGACTTAATTGCAAATTTCAAGATTTCCTGTGTTCTGATTTTACCAGTTTGGAAATCTTTAAACTATCTTTTTAGTTAGTTTATTTTCTGTAAGTGTTAATATTTTAAAAGAACAAAATTCCATTTAGAAATGGCAGGCGGTGCTCTGAGCTGCCAGGATGCTGAGAGGAGGCAACCAAGTCTTACAATGAGGTGATCAAAGATTTAATCAGAAACACAGAATGTTCAAGCTGTTCCACCAGCTGGGAGACTTGCAGCAGGTTGAAATTCATGCTGCTTGAAATGCAGCATCCTCCTTCTAAGCATGTAAAAGGATCCTAAAACCCCTCAACCTCTAAAATAGAAAGGGAGTAAATACTGGAAAGGGCTGGAGGCTAGATCAGATAACCCAAGAGAAGCATTTTCAAAAGCATCTAAGTCACTTTTGCAAACCCTTGCTGCTGGGGCATCACATATCTATGCTAGCTCTGATCACGCGAGAGTGCTGAAAATAGTGTGGCTGCAGTACCCCAAGTACATACCTAGCACCTCAGACAGATATGTACCGGGTGGCAAGAGAGACCCTCCTGTGTCTCATGTTACACTCTATTTTTATTGCACTAGATCTCTCAGAGAGAGCATGGGTATGAATTACGCCTCAAGCTTGTAGATTTAAGGTTCATGCCAGTCCCTGTTTCTCACTTATCATAGAATCATAGAATAATAGGGTTGGAAGGGACCTCACGAGGTCATCTAGTCCAACCCCCTGATAAAAAGCAGGACCACTCCCACTAAATCACCCCAGCCAGGGTTTTGTCTAACCGAGCCTTAAAAATCTCCAAAGATGCAGATTCTACCACCTCCCTAGGTAGCCCATTCCAATGCTTCACCATCCTCCTAGTGAGAAAGTTTTTCCTAATATCCAACCTCGACCTCCCCAGCTGTAATTTGAAACCATTGCTCCTTGTTCTGTCCCCTGTTACCATCGAGAACAGCCTAGCTCCCTCCTCTTTGGAGCACCCTTTCAAGTAGTTGAAGGTTGCTATCAAATCTCCCCTCAGTCTTCCCTTCTGTAGACTTATACCCATCTTGTCTCTATTGATCTAGCAATTACATATTTCCTTCTGCAGATTACAGCAGTAATAGTTGTTCCAGTTGTTCCTATTGTGCTTTTTAATTGTTTAGCTCCTCTCAGAAAACTAATCATTAGACTTGAGGCATGTTGCATTAAATACAGCTGAAAGTTTCATTATTCAATATAAACTAATCCAATTAGTTAGAGAAAAATCATTTAATTTACTTATGATTGTAATCTCTCATCAAGAAAGTTGCCCTGACATACTGCTTTTGTTTCTCTGGACAGAAAAGCCTTTGGAAAAAGAGGGCTGTGACTAATTTGATACCTCTTGATTGGCTAACGTGCCGTTGACGCCATGATATCACATATAGTCACAGCTTTTGGCTGCTCAATGTAGACACAGAGTCTGTACCAAGAAAGTAACAACTCTTTACTTGGCACCTTGTCATGCTAATAGGATGGTGCAAACAATGAATCGACAGTGTCATAAGGAACTGTGACATCACAGGACCAGAAGTGCAACACCAAAATATACATCCGGTCAAAAAATAGGGAAACAAATTCCATAGCATGATTCCTCTTCTTCTCTCCTGGTCTCAGTGATTTAAATGAGATGGCATACTCCTTGAAACAATGACAAGCCACATCTTTCTCTTGGCTAGCACAATGGGGCCCCAACACTGAAAATAATAAATAATTATATATTTATAATTGT
>ML685953.1:1886629-1939388 GCA_007922175.1 Pelusios castaneus | reverse complement strand
CCAACACTGAAAATAATAAATAATTATATATTTATAATTGTTATTATTTTCAGTGTTGGGGCCCCATTGTGCTAGCCAAGAAAAAGACTTGGTTATATATAAATATATAACTGAATAAATACAATGCTATGGAAATAACACATAGTCCAAAGTTGCTACAATAGTGCCTAAGGAACAAGCAAGAAAGGAGTCTCATGCTAGGCACTGCACAAACACAGGTAGCAGACACAGAATGGGAAACATAGTATAAAACACAAGCGCAGAGAACAATATGATAGTAGCTGGTATCATGTTAGTTCTACAATTAAATTTATGTATTTATTCATGTCTTTGTGGGCGGGTTTGGTTCAGAGGAGATCATCTAAATGGACAGAAAAAAAGGGAGCAGAGACATTGAAGGGAATGAATGTAAGGAGGACATAACAGAGGAGAAGACAAAAGTGAAGTTGCAAACTTAATAGAATTTGCTACTCATATGTACTGAGAGGAGCACACCTCACAACAATGTGTGAGGGATGGCCACAACTTCCAACACTTCATGAACTTGCCCTAGTAGCTGTAATGTCCATGCACAGCTAAAAGGACCTTATTTTTAAGGGATCAGCACAACACTGCCTGGTGTTTATTTTACTGTCTCAGAAAACTGTAGGGCTCAGCAGGCTCTGTTGTAATTTGATCATATATAAATCTCATCCTCCTTAGCTATCTCCTTTGCCATGTAGTATTCCTGCCACTAAACCTTCAGGAGTGTGCTTTTAGACCCAAAGGCTATGTCTTCACTGGTTAAGTTAAGTCAACTCTGTTCAGTCGACTTAACAAGGTTGATTTTAAGTCGACCTTGTTAAGTCGATTTGGAGCGGCCACACTGGAAACTTAAGTCGACTTAATAAGCGCCCAGTGTGGGCTCAGTGTTCTGTAGGTCAACTTAAGCGTCGTTAAGTCGATTAAAGGTGCAAGTGTAGACATACCCAAAGATCTTAAAAGAAATTGTTTCATTGTATACAAAGTCTGATTCTATTCCAGGGGTGTTATCCAGCAAGGAAATATTCCAAGTCTTCCTTACTTTGAAGAAAAATATGAAAAAATAGCAGCTTGGGGTCTGTTCTGTTTTAATTTAGAAGCACAAGGAACAAGCTCCTTCACCTCTGCAGGGCCATATCGTGGTCTGTGTCTTTGGAGATGCTAACTCGACACTGATTGGGCTGCGGAACTTTGTGATGCCTTTACGAGCCAGTAACTTCACCTACAAGGAGCTGAAAGACATTGTCTTTCTCGGGTCTCTGGAATACCTGAAAAGAGAATGGAAATTTATCCAGAATTTCCCAAAGCTGATAATATTCCAGGTAAGAATTTCTCTGGTAAATCTCTCTCTTTTTCTCACACACACTCTCCTACACCATTTTTAACCTTCACTGGTGAGAGGAATTTTAGAGAAGTTTCTGGAATTTTTTTGCTTATCTGAATCCAACCTAGGATCCTTTAATATTCACTCTGCTCTGATTTACATACTCCAATTATCTCTCCATTTTGAACAGGGCAGTGCTCTCTCGTGTGGAGATCTGAGAGCAGTTAACATAAGGTGCTGTACCATGTGTACCATCCTGTCTTCTAACCTGAAGGCTTCCACCAATCCAACTCTGGTGGACACAGAAAGCATTTTAGCCACACTTAACATCCGGGCCATGCAGTTTAAGTGCAGCTCAACCTCTGGAGGTAAGACCTTCTCAGTTATATAGATGAGCATCTTGATACAATGGAGCATGGGAAAATAAAATAATCTCTGTCTCCTCTCTAAAGCAGCAGCATTGGAAGAGGACACATTGGAAATAATATTTCATTGAGAGTTGTCAAGACTTTGCACTAGCACCATCCATGGTGTCACATTTACTTCAGTGGGCAATTTTGATGTTTTTCAAGGTCCCACTGATGATGGATTGTAAGTTGAGACTAAAACTCTTGCAACAATCTCTGTCCTGTTTGTCCAACATGAAGAAGCAAAAATGTACACACTGTCTGCCTTGGTATTGGTGGCAGATTTGATAGGAATCGGGATGCAAAGTGGCAGTTCCCACTAGTTTCCCGGATTCCTACCAAATCTGCTACCAGTACTAAGATAGAGATATATAGCTAAATGCTGATACACATGCACTGTATCTTTATCTATCTATATCATTGATATATAGTTATAGTTAGATCTATAGTCATAGAACTAATACATATAGATTGCTTTTTAACTAATTAATCTTTTTCAGCTTCATGTTCGTCTTGCTCAAATACCCACTATCAGTCACTTTTTCTTCTTTTCTAATCCTATAAGAGGTGAGGGGCACTGCATTAGAGCCACTCCTTGGCAAGGATCAGGAAGAATCAGGAAGCAGGCTACTCTCACCAATGAATGGTGTGTATTGGGAAATGCCCACTACCATTGCTACTAATAACCACAGTGGCATAAATGTCCCACAGTCTATCGTTTGGTTTTCAGGAAACTCCTGGCCTAAAATAACTGTAAAAAAACAAAATTAAAAACAGAAAAATCTTAAGTAATGGGGTGAGTCAGGGAGTGGGGGGAGGGAAACTTCTCTGCTTCACAAACAGGTGTTTAATCCAAAGAAAAGTCAGTGAGTCTATGGAACCTATTATCCAAGTGGTCAGAGAGCCACCAAGTGTACTACAGAAAAACACAACCGAGTCAAATTGAAAAATATTACAAGGAATCATCTGTGTCCTCTCTTTCTCCATCATCTCTTTTTAGACTTCTGCACATTGCCCCCTCATTTATCATTGGTCTGGTCTTGGACCTATTCCTCCCAAAGATAAATCCATCGATGGCTCTTGCAAATTCTGAACAATGCTTTGGGTTTCCACTTTATGACAATGCATCAGAAGGGTGCATCCTATGCTTACTTCTGAAGCTTTAGTAGTTCCCGTTTCATTTGCTGAACTCCATGTGAATAGAGCTAATGGGCAATGGTAGATGACAAATGCATCGCACACTTCCTAACCTTCAAGAAAGGTATGAGATTTGTACATTTCCCCAAGAGGGTGGGTGCTGCTGTTTTCAGCTAAACAGCAATTGTAGTATAGAACTGCCATGGAAGCAAAACAACTCCAGTCTAGCAGAATATTTATTGCATCTTTTGTCCTCCCTTCATTTGGCAAAGGAGCCAAGATTTGTCCTCGTCTTGGGAAAGGAGAAGTATTAATTAACTAAAAATGGGCCGAGAAATGGATGACTCTCTTAAGTGTTTTCCCCATATTTTATTATCATTCACAAGGCTTTTAAAACAATGGCTGTGCCAAAGAAAAGATTAGAGTAAGGCAGAGACACTTTTAAAACTGATAAATTGACAAAATATGAATATAGGATTAGAAAAGAAGAAAGAGTGACTGATAAGAGGTATTTGAGCAAGAGGTACATGTAGCTGAAACATTAATTAGTTGAAAAGCAATCTGTACATAGATATAAAATGGTATAATTATAGATCTATATATTGATCATGTAGGTAGATATAGATACTATGTGTGTATACAAATATTTAGCTATATCTCTCTATAATAGACACATATAGATACTGTACATAGATCTCTATACAGATGTATGCCGATAGATTAGATAGACGGACAGACAGGGTGCGTCTACACTGGCAACTTAGGTCGATTTAGGGAGGCTTAAGTTGACCTAAACAAAGCTGCGTCCACACTGGGCTTTTATTAAGTCAACTTAAGCATTTCCTTAAGTCGACTTAAGGAAAGCTTAAGTCGACTTAATAACACCTCGTTTTAGGTCAACTTAAGCCTTAAGTCGACTCCTTAAATCGACTTAAAGCCAGTATGGACAGAGATTAGTGCCTAGTTCGACCTTATGAAGTCACTGGCTCACTTCCCTTCCACATTTTTTTCCTTTATCTCCCAAACTTGTGATTGGCAGAATCCAAAACCCTTACCTGCAAAAACAATAATACAGGAAAAAAAGTTGCCCATTCTACCTCATCTGGGCAATTTCATCGAGTACATTTTTATCCACTTCTCTTGGAAACATTTCTATAACTTAGTCCCTCAGAAGATTTCAGAATGCTTTACAAACTCTAATTAGCCTCAACAAGCTCATAGGCTGGTAGGCATTATCAATGTTTTACAGTTATTTAAACAGAGGCAGAAAGAAGTTATGCAGCTCGGCCAAAGTCCACAACGGTATTCGTATACTGAGGACTAAAGGGAAATTAGGAGCTGCCAGCGGCTTGTCCTGGGGAGAGCCAGCCCTGCACGGCTGGCTCTCCCCAGGACAAGCTGCTGGCAGCTTTCGTGTCCCTGTGGGGAGAGTCAGTTGCACGGGGAAAGCTCTCCCCAGGGGAAACTGCAGCTCTCCTAGTTTGGGGAGCAGAGGCTCCTCTCGACCTACCCAGTTGACTTAGGGAGTCTAGTGTAGACTCTCTAAGTCAACTGAATAAGGTCATCTTTAAGTCGATTTAAGAGTCTTGTGTAGACTCTCTAAGTTGACTTAATAAGGTTGACTTAAAGTCGACTTAATAAAGTCAACTTAGTAAAGTCAACCTAACTTTCTAAGTGTCAACATAGCCCATGTCAGTAACAAGATCGGAATAGCTCTCAGATTCTCTGATGCCTAGTTGTGGACTTTAACTACAGGACCCTCCCTCCTCAAACCATATAGCTGTCCAACAACTCTCGGGGGAGATAGATAGAGGACAAGAAGATTTGTTCCACAGAAGCAGAGCAAGTGGAATAATATGACTTTGATTTCGTTACTCATTAAAATGACCAAGAGAGTCAAAAAAATCTCATATCATGGATAATAGAAAAATCCAGTCAATGCTCAGCCCCAGAATTGGAGAGGCAGGAACACTGATAAAAATATAAGGAATCAAAGGTGAAAATCGTTAGAGCCAGGCCCTTGGCATCAGTTCTGTTCTTATCCCTACCACTGACTTGCTGTCTGTCCTTGAAAAAATATCATAGCCATTCTGTACCCCAATTTTACACCTTTGTAATAGCAGTTATAGGATTGTTGTGAAGCCAAATTAATTAAAGTTTGCAACATATTTTGAGCTCTTTGGCCAAGAGGCAATGTGGAAATGCAAATTATTCTTGTTATTATTGCACATTACTGTGATCAGTTCTTTCTAAAAGAATTATTTGAATAAAAGGAAAGAGATGCTGTCACCATTTGCTCTAACAGCTTTGATATCTAACAAAAGAAAGCTCCTCAACATGATCCATTTCCATCTAATCTAGGCTTTTCACTCAGCTATTTATAAGGTGCCTTGTGCCTAACTCACTTTTTAGTGAGTTCTGGGTCAGGGGCTGTGAACAGAGGAGTTGGAGTGAGCCTTTAGGGTTTGAGTGAGCCTTTAGGGTTGTGGAGGAGTCCTGGGGGAGATATAGTGCTTGTTATTTGTATTTTTGTATGTGGGGTTTTTTTTCTTTTCTTTTCTCTTGTTCAGTTTGTAGGGGCTGATTGGTGGAGAGAGATCAGCTGACCCCACCTAGGGGTGGGGCTTCCCTGCTGAGGGAGCTATAAAGGCAGCCCCTCCAGCAGGCAGCAGCACACAGCTGCAGCGGCACACAGGGCCAGTCAACAGGGCTGTGAACAGAGGAGTTTAAGTGGGAGTTTGGTGGGGGAGTTGTGGGGGATGGGGTGTTTCTTGTATTGCTTCTCTTGCGGTGTTGGGGTTTATTTTGTTCTGACTCAGATTAAGCCAAGAGCTATGGCAGATACAGAGGCAACTGTAGTGGACATTCAAGCCGGGGAAGCAACAGCAAGAATGGCAGGATGTGGAAGCTGTGGAATGTACTTGGTTTTGGAGGGAGTGCCTCCAAAGACCTATGTGTGCATGAAGTGCCGCCTCATTGGATTGATGGAGGAGAAAATTCAGGGGTTAGAGATGCAGGTGAAAACTCTCATTGAGTTTAGAAGGGGTTTCGAACAACTGATGGAGCAGACAGGTGAGGACTTTTTAAGTGAAACGCCAGACCTGCAGATGGAAGCAGGACCATCAAATTGTGAGGCCAGAATACCAGAAGATGAAAGTGGCCGGTGGAAGCATGTGACTGCGAGAAGTCGCCAGAGGAAAAGACAGGCTAGCGAAGGAGAAATAGAGCTCAGAAACAGGTTTGCTGGGTTAGCAAATGAAGGAGCAGAGCATGTAGTGACTGATGTTGGGAGTGCAAGGAAAAAGCGAAGAGCAGCTAGTCCTATCCAAAGAGGGGATGAGCCAATGGAGATTCCTCCTACTAAGAGCCCTAGAAGGACTCGGGAGCAGATGCAAAGGATTGCAGAGAAAAACAGGAGGACTGAGGACTTGCGACCAGAACGCAGTGAGGATAGGCTAATGAATAGCACTGGTGCCAGGAAAAGGCAAGTGTATGTGATTGGGGACTCCTTGTTGAGAAGGACAGACAGGCCTATAACCAGAGCTGATCCCGAGAACAGAAGGGTATGCTGCTTGCCTGGTTCAAAGATACAGGATGTTGATCTGAGACTGAAGAGGATCTTAATGGGAGCTGGAAAGAATCCTTTGATTGTCCTTCATGTGGGTACAAATGATGTAGATAGATTCTCACTGGAACGTATCAAAGGTGACTATGCCAGGCTGGGGAGGACTCTCAAGGAAATAGAAGCTCAGGTGATCTTTAGTGGGATTCTACCTGTCCCTAGAGGAGGACAACAAAGGTGTGAGAAGAGCCTGATGATAAACAGATGGCTTAGGCAGTGGTGCTATAAGGAGGGCTTTGGCATGTATGGTCACTGGGAAGCATTCGTGGACAGAAGACTGTTCTCCTGGGATGGACTGCACCTGAGTAAGGAGGGAAATAGACTTCTGGGAGGGAGATTAGCACAACTGATCAAGAGAGCTTTAAACTAGAGAGCTGGGGGAGAAGGTTGGGAGATGCCCGAATAATCTCCACACCTGATATTAGTGTTGAGAAGGAAGAAAATGAAATAAGAAAGGACACAGAAATAGGGAGTGGCATGAGGGTTACGAGAAGGAGGAGTAGTGTAAATGCCAGTCTAGTGAGTGATATTGTCTGTGGAACGACTGTGCCGAATCAGGCAAAGAACATGAGTGAGGCCAAGCAGCACAAACTAAAATGTTTATATACTAACGCAAGAAGCCTGGGTAACAAAATGGAGGAGCTGGAGCTACTGGTAGAGGAAGTGTGACCATATATTATAGGGATAACTGAAACATGGTGGAATAGTAGTCATGACTGGTGTACCGGTATTGAAGGCTATGTGCTCTTTAGGAAAGATAGATATAAAGGCAAAGGTGGGGGAGTGGCATTGTATGTCAATGAGGAGATAGCCTGCAGGGAAATTCAAAGTGATGGAATTAACAAGACAGAATCAATCTGGGTAAAAATCATGTTAGGGAAAAAAGCTACTAAAGTTTCGCCTGGAATGGTGCTTGGAGTGTGTTACAGACCGCCGGGATCTGATCTAGACATGGATAGGGACCTCTTTAAGGCCTTTAAGGAAGTTAATACTACTGGAAACTGTGTGATTATGGGAGACTTTAACTTCCCAGATATAGACTGGAGGACGTGTGCTAGTAGTAATAAGAGGGCCCTGTTTTTCCTGGATGTGATAGCTGATGAATTCCTTCTCCAAATGGTTACCGAACCACGAGAGGGGATGCCATCTTAGATTTAGTACTGGTGAGTAGTAGGACCTCATAGATGAACTGGTTGTAGGGGACAACTTAGGTTCAAGTGACCATGAGCTAATTCAGTTCAAATTAATTGGAAGGATAAACAAAAATAAATCAGCGACCAGGATCTTTGACTTTAAAAAGGCTAACTTTAGAAAATTAAGGGAACTGGTTGGGGAAGTGGACTGGATAGAAGAACTCAGGAATGTAAATGTAGAAGAGGCTTGGAATCACTTCAAATCAAAGTTGCATGAACTATTTGAAGCCTACATTCCGAGGAAGGGGAAAAAATTCATAGGCAAGAGCTGTGGACTAAGCTGGATGTGTAAGCATCTCAGAAAGGCGATTAGAAAGAAGCACAGAGCCTGCAAAGAGTGGAAAAGGGGAGGGATCAGCAAGGAAAGCTACCTTTTGGAGGTCAGAACATGTAGAGAGAGAGTGAGAAAGGCAAAAAGTCAAGCTGAGCTGGATCTTGCGAAGGGAATTAAAACCAATAGTAAAAGGTTCTTTAGCCATATAAATAGGAAAAAAACAAAGAAAGAAGAAGTGGGACCGCTAAAAACTGAGGATGGGGTGGAGGTCAAGGATAATCTAGGCATGGCTCGATGTCTAAATAAGTACTTTGCATCTGTTTTCAATGAGAGTGAAGTTGAGCTGAGGGGTAGAGGTAGGAAAGCTAATGAGAACGAGATCATGAATGTGGAAATTACCATACCTGAGGTAGAAGCCAAACTTGAGCTGCTGGATGTGACTAAATCGGGGGGTCCGGACAATCTCCATCCGAGGATACTAAAGGAACTGGCTCATGAAATTGCCAGCCCTTTAACGAGGATTTTTAATGAATCTGTAAATTCGGGGGTTGTACCGTATGACTGGAGAATCGCTAATGTAGTTCCTATTTTCAAGAAAGGGAATAAAAATGATCCGGGTAACTACCGGCCTGTTAGTTTGACCTCGGTAGTATGCAAAGTCTTGGAGAAAATTTTGAAGGAGAAAGTACTTAAGGCTGTAGAGGATAACGGTAACTGTGATAAAATACAACATGGCTTTACAAAAGGGAGATCTTGCCAGACCAACTTGATCTCCTTTTCTGAAAGAATAACAGATTTTTTAGATAAAGGGAATGCGGTGGACCTAATTTACTTAGATTTCAGCAAGGCATTTGATACAGTTCCACATAGGGAGTTATTAGTTAAGTTACAGAAGATGGGGATTAATATGAATATAGTAAGGTGGATAAGGAACTGGTTAAAAGGGAGACTACAGCGGGTTATACTGAAGGGTGAACTGTCAAGCTGGAGGGAGGTTACCAGTGGAGTCCCTCAGGGATCTGTCTTGGGACCGATCTTGTTCAACCTTTTTGTTACTGACCTTGGCACAAAAAGCGGGAATGTGCTAATAAAGTTTGCGGATGACACCAAGTTGGGAGGTATTGCCGATACGGAGAAGGATCGGGATACCATACAGGAAGATCTGGATGATCTTGTAAACTGGAGTATCAGGAACAGGATGAAATTTAATAATGGGAAGTGCAAGGTCATGCATTTAGGGACAAACAACAAGCATTTTTCCTATAATTTGGGGACGCATCAGTTGGAACGGACTGAGGAGGAGAAGGATCTGGGAGTAGTGGTTGTTCATAGGATGACTATGAGCCGCCAATGTGATGTGGCTGTGAAAAAAGCTAATGTGGTTCTAGGATGTATCAGGAGAGGTATTTCAAGTAGAGACAGGGACGTGTTAGTGCCACTGTACAAGGCACTGGTGAGACCCCATCTGGAATACTGTGTGCAGTTCTGGTCCCCAATGTTTAAAAAGGATGAATTCAAATTGGAACAGGTGCAGAGAAGGGCTACAAGGATGGTCTGTGGAGTGGAAAACCTGCCTTATGAGTGGAGACTCAAGAAGCTTGGCTTGTTTAGCTTAACCAAAAGAAGGCTGAGGGGGGATATGATTGCTCTCTATAAATACATCAGAGGGATTAACATCAGGGAGGAAGAGGAATTATTTGAGTACAGCACCAATGTGGACACCAGAACAAATGGTTATAAACTGTCCATCAAGAAATTTAGGCTTGAAATTAGACGCAGGTTTCTAACCATTAGAGGTGTAAAGTTCTGGAATAACCTTCCAAGTGGAGTTGTGGGGGCAAAAACCATAACTGCTTTCAAATCTGAGCTTGATAAATTTATGGAGGGGATGGTATGATTAGCCTATTTTGGAAATTGACTGATATTTGGCTACGTGTGGTGGATTTACAAGTGGCCTAAGAGGGGAGAGTATGTGGGGTGGGTTCTGAGTTATTACAGAGAATTGTTTCTTGGATAACTGGCTGTTGAGACTTGCCCACGTGCTCAGGGTTTAACTGATCGCCATATTTGGGGTCGGGAAAGAATTTTCCCCCAGGGCTGATTGGCCTGGGCTCTGGCGGTTTTTCGCCTTCCTCTGTAGCACAGGGCATGGTTCACCTACCGGTGAATTCTCTGTATCTTAAGTCCTTAAATCATGATTTAAGGAGGTAAATAACTCAGTCATAGGTTGGTGGCCTATTGCAGGAGTGGGTGGGTGAGGTCTTGAGGCCTGCATTTTGCAGGAGGTCAGACTAGATGATCGTACTGGTCCCTTCTGACCTTAAAGTCTATGAGTCTATGAAGTGACTACAATCCCAGTTTCATAAATCCTTGGATATGCAATTAAGGCCATTTCTCAGATTTACACTGTTTTCTGGGGACAGAAAAGCAGTATTCACTTAAAGAGCATTATCATCAATAAATAAAGATACATTTTAAGAAATAAGGCTAAGACAGTAGCATTTCCTCTTCCCAGAGCCAGCCATTAAATCTGTTCAGTGATTCACCTTCTGAGTACAAATTAGCCTTTTTCTCTTTCTAGGTTAATTAGATGTGTTGTTAAAATAGTCAGCCCACTTTCTTCTTTCCTGCTCTAATTATTTATAATTATAGGGCCAGATCCTGTGGCTGGGTCCACATCTAGGGAACTCTGCTTTACATTCCTATTCCACCTGAAGATCTCAAACCTACCGTACAGACATATTCCTTCTGAGAAGAAGTAAATTATTATGCCCCTTTTGCTAAGGGATAAGTCAAGTCACAGAGAGGTTATATGGTTAGCCAACAGGTAATGAACTAAGGTGGTAAGAGGTAAGAGTAAACACAGGTGTTCCAGCTCTCACTGCTATAACCACTAAATTCAGTTCTTCCTCTTAATTATTCTGTAGTAAGTAATCCATCTCTAAAAACCAAAATAGTGATCAGTAACGGCTTGGTTGGGTAAAGGCAGGAGACAGTAGAAAGATGTTACTTTTTTGCATAGCCATTTCTTTTTAATCACTTCATATATAAAAACAAAACTTCCCAGCTTTGCTAGATCAGAGAGTCCTGTACCTAAAAGCTTTCTTCCTTAGGCTTCCCCAAATTGTCAAGGGCGTCTAAGGGCCAGAGAAGTGCCTACTAGGACTTTAAAAACCTGCTAAGCAGATTAGGTGTCCAACTGCTGCTGATTTCAATGGAAGCAGAGGTGCAGTCCATGAAGTAACTAAGCTACCTATGCTCCAGAGTTAGGTACCTAAATCCCCAGGTGTGGCACCACTGCACCCACAAATCTTCTACTTGGCTGCCACCTAATTTTGTAGGCACCTAAACTCACTCAGGCTATGTCTACACTTAGAAAGTTAAGTCGACTTTAAGTCAACCTTATTAAGTCGACTTAGCGAGTCTACACTAGACTCTTAAGTCGACTTAAAAGCGACCTTATTAAGTGTAGACTCTCTAAGTCGACTGGCGAGGGGAGCCACAGCTCCTGGGGAAAAGGGGACCTGCGGCTCCCTGCCAGAAGGGAGCTGCGGCTCCCTGCCAAGAAGGAAGCCGCCCACAGCTTCCCCCAGGGAGAGCCAGCCGTGCACTGAGCACTGCAGCTACCTGGTCTGAGTTTGGAGATTATAACAAAGCCCGAACCAGTCATGTTCCAAAGGGGTAGATGTCTTAGTCAATTGCAGAAAAACAGAGTCCTGTGGCACTTTTAAAGACTAACACATTTATTTATCGCATGAGCTTTTGTGGGAGAAAATCCCACTTTGTCAGATGCTTTGAAGATGCCAAAAGCATCTGATGAAGTGGGATTTTCTCCCACGAAAGCTCATGCAATAAATACATCTGTTAGTCTTTAAGACTAACAAGTCAACTTAACTTTTCAAGTGTAGATGTGGCAGACAGCCGTGGCTCCCCGCTGAGAAGGGACCCGCGGGTCCCTTCTGCCAGGAAGCCGCGGGTCCCTCCAAGTAGGGAGCGGAGGCTTCCTTCTTGTTGGGACCCCCATGGGTCACAGTGAGGTGAAAAGGGAGCCACGGCTCTTTCTCCCCAGGACCCGTGCGGGTCCTGGCAAGAAGGGAGCCACGGTTCCTTTCTTCCCGGGACCCGCAGGTCCCGGCAAAAAGGGAGCTCTGGCTCCTTTCTCCCTGTGGGTCCCTTCTCTCTGGGACCCGCATGGGTCCCAGGGAGAAAGGAGCCACGGCTCCCTTTTTGCTAGGACCTGCACGGGTCACGGGGAGAAAGGAGACGCGAGTTCCAGGGAGAGAGGAGCCGCAGCTCCCTTCTTGCTGGGACTCACGCCCTTGTTTGACTTATAAAATAAGTCAACTTAAGGTGGCCACACCGTCTTTAGGTCTATTTAACAAATCGACTTAATTTTTTAGTCTACCTAAAAGTGGTAGTTATTAAGTCGACTTAAGGAACTGCTTAAGTCGACTTAATGAAAACCAGGGGTGGATGAGGCTTTGTTTAAGTCGACTTAAGCTTCTTTAAGTCGACTTAATTTGCTAGTATAGACATAGCCTAAAAGTGCCACAGGACTCTGTTTGAGCCAGTCATGTTTCTTGTGGTTTTGGATTTCATCATGAGTATTTCAGACAGCTCCATCCAAGTCGATAAGATCCCTTCTAAATGTTACCCATCCCAATGGGTAGCCTATGGGAAAACTTTTAGTGAACCAGACCCCCCACAGAGGTAAACAGTACTTAAACCCACCAGAATGACCATTTAGTAGGGTCAGCTTTGATGCCAAGGACTCCTACTCTTTCCCATGGAAAATTTCTTAGCTTTTCAAGTAATGCTGTAATTATCACCCTGTCATGTCACAAAGTGAACAGGTTGGCAAACCTAGGTACTGAACTAAATAATCTGTGGCATAATCTAAATATATAACAGTAATTAAGTCTGACAACTTAATATGCTATTGAAATTCAAATGTACAGTAGTAATCTACAATTAAGTAATCTTTTGTAATAGCACCCTGCCAGTCTGTAAGATTTCAGGTACAGTGCTGTGTACTGTTTGGTAGCAAAAATATTGACATAAGGAAAATGTATCCAGGCAATGATCTGATGTACGTTCATATCAGGTCCTGCAGAACATGGAAAGGTAGAATTAAGGCATTAATTCATTTTAAGGCGTTTAGTTGATGATATCACCAGCAGATGTTCAGACATGGAAGTGCATGCACAGGAAGTGCTTTTTGTGCTGCATTAAGACTACTGACTGTACCCCACATTTCAAATGTTTTTTGGCAGTTCTGTCACCTGAATTTAGAAACACAAGAATTGTCCTAATGGATTGGACCAGTGGCCCTTCTAAGACCATATCAGGGTCTAAACAGAGAGAAGGCAATGCATTTTACTTCCAGACCAAGAGAACACTTCTGTTATCCTGGATTGTTTGGTCACTCTACATAGGATTTGTAAGAGAGATGATCTGCTCTCCAATATCCTGCCTTTTGCTGAAAAGAGACCCTACCTTTAGTCAGAACCCCTACTATCATTTGGATTCAACCACTTTTATTTTGAATAATACCTTATTCAATGAAGATTACAATGAATAATACCTTACTCAGTGCCACAAGACTCCTTGTTTATTTTACTTAATGAGTAGTCAAATTAGTAGTCAACTACCCAGATACTACTATGATGGGCACTAATATAAGCACTCAGATTGATTGATAGAATATAAGTAAGGGAGACAGAATCAGATCCTACAAAAACGAAAGAAGAGAAAAAACAGACAATCTAGCATAGATTCCAAAAACTGTCTTTAAATAAAATGGGCCTGCTTTTCCTCTCACTGACATTGGTGTAAACCAGAAATAACTCTATTGAAGACACCTACCTAGTACAAAGTAAGAGGAGAATCAGGACTAATGGTTTCCAGAAGGCCTTAGCAGGTCTCTCTTAAACTATGGGCTAGTATCTTGATTTCCAAAATGCAAGCTGATTTGCTTTCTCCTTCCCCTTTTGCTGCACATGTCCAATCCATTTATTTACAGCCTCCTTCAAGGGAAAAAGCCCTTGGAGCGCAAATTGGCTTACCAAGGGCTTTGCGCCTAACAACACTATTACTAGCACCACTGTTCCACAGAGGGTAATTATATTTTAGTTATGATGTCAATAAGCAGCTCCCAAGAGAGCTTTTCTTTTTTAATCCTTTGAAGCTGTGAGTGAATAAAATGCACCTTGGAAAAGCAAACGGAGGCAAGAAACTTTCTATTAATAGAAAGTGCTTTGGGATTTTTACATGACAATGACATTTGGGGGGGCTCACATAAGTGCCTTTCTGCACTTGTCAGTCTCTGAACCATCGTCTTCCTGCCTTTACCTCCCTTCTCTCCCCATGTTGTTGTTGACTGTTTCTACAGTAGTAGTTGGCAGAGTGCAAACACTGGAGAATGAAACAGAGCCAAGTTATAAAAGGATCCCCGTCATCACAGAGCTGAGTAAGTTATTCTTGGGGAACAACTTTCATAGAAGTGATATGCGTACTGCATTATTTATTTACCCCACACCCCCTTTAAAATGCACAGACAGAAAACAACAAGCAATGCATGTCCAAAGAGTATTAAAAGGGTTGACTTAAATGTTAATTTGGTGGCTTTGAAGTAGTTGGGGAAAAAAACCTGTAACAGAGTGTTACAAAGTTCTCAGTGTGTAGTGAGTCTGTGTAGGAGAGAAAGGATGATCCGGTGGCTATGCTACTGACCTGGACCTCAGGAGATCCAGGTCCAGTTTCTGGTTCTGCCACAGACTTCCTCTATGACCTGGGCAAGTCACTTAATCTCTGGTGCCTCAGTTCCCTTTCTGTGCAATTGGGATTAGTAACAGTTCCCTCTTTCATTTTATTTGCAGTGTCACCTTATGGTCTCAGCCCATTGTCCAAAAAGACAGTCCCGCACCAAAAACCCTGCAATCTAAATACTACCTGCCTTACAGATGTGTGCTATGCAAATCATTCAGAATCACTATGAGGGATTCAGACACTATGCAATGAGATCCATATTGGTCTGAAGATAGCTTGAGATTTCAGGATATTTTACTAGCAGACATAGTAAATACTTCTGTCCTTCACAACCCATGTTATTCAGTCACTCTGGACTGCATTCATAACAGAGACAACCCACAAAGCTTTTTCATGCTAATCTTGGCTGTATTATCTCCTTCCCTTGGTGATTACATACGAAATCCATTAATTAGGAACATGTGCAGTGATTAACTGATTACTGATAGCAGGGAGTGTGACACCAGAGTGGTGTGGCTGGGCTGTTAGTCTCCAGGGATGTGGCTGTTTAGTTCCATTTAGCGAGCTGACACAAGACAGTACTCATCAAATTAGCATAGTGTGTCACTAAGGCATTCTGACTGGACCCTGACTCATGAAGCCACTGTTTGGCTTATTAACTGCACAGCTCAGTGAGGCCATGTCTACACTAGGGAATCGACTTAAGCCCTAAATCGAATTAAATTGAGATTTAATAAAGTCGACTTAATTGTCATTAAATTGACTTTATTTTCCTTAAATTGACTTAAGCAAGTTGCTTAAGTCGACTTAAGGAAACTGTAGTGTAGAAGCAGGGTAAATTAAGTTGACTTAAGCAAGCTTAAGTTGATTTAATTTACAAGTGTAGACGCAGCCCAGGAGCTGCCACAACATAACTGGTAAATAATAAGTTCCTAAAAGCTCTTCATTTGCCACCTATCAAAGGAAGCCTATTACAGGCTCCCAGCTACTACACAAGCATAAGAAGATATCCGCAAACCCAATTTCCATGTTTAAAAAAGCTCTCCAGGGCCTGAAATGAGCTGTATTTATTGGAAGCAGCCAAGTGCTTTCCTCTGGATTCTCATCAGCAATATGATATCTCGATTCATTCACAATTGTCAAGCTTAGCTGATGATATTACTGTGAAGTACAGAGCTGCCCTGCCCCTGAGGTCATGTCACCTCCTGGCACTTGTTGAACCATTAGAGACAAAAACATGGGCTTTACAGTGACTGCATAGCTCCTCAGCGCCCACGCAGGAACCAGACATGGATATATTTGTTGGGAGACGAGGCCCACATCTGGAGGGTTGTGTTGCTGCCATTAGGCTCTGATAGGCTGCTCTTTTCCCTTGATTTATGGGGAGATGTGGAGGGGTCCGTCAAGGAGGAACTAGCCAAACCAGCCACCTGCCACCAGGCTGATCTAAATGCCACTGAAGGCTGTGGAATGTCTCAATGGCTGGCAGAATTTAGTATTTCCAACACAACAAATCTCAGATTTGCTTGCCTGCTTCCTCAAAACAGATGAATGGACACTCCTTTGGAGTTATAGCATCTAGAAATCCTGGCCACAAGAGCCCAATAAGTGAAACAAATAAAATAGAACACATCACAACCCCCAAATTAGAAAGAATGGGGAAAAAACCCAAAACAAGTTATTTCAATCTGTGCTAGCATGTCCATGGTTTTCATATCCAGACTCCTAAGGTCTCATCAATGGAGCAACACTGATTTATACCAATTGAGGCTCTAGCCCCCAAAATCTGGGTTTGGTTAAATTTCTGTGTACAAAATACAGTGCTGGATGATGATACTAATGTCACCGGATATCAGGAATCCTTAACAGAAATGTGAAACTGGCAGATTTTAATCACCTGCTTTAAGTATCTGTTCAAATGCTGCTACCTCTGCAAGACACAAAATACATTAATCAGTAATTACAGAAAGGTTACTGAGGGGTGTCAAAAGTTCAACTCAACATTTAAACAGGTAGCTATTTTTTTCTTCTTTTTTATGAAACTGTAATTAATCAGTGAAAGTCACTGCCACAGGATACTGAGGCATTAAAGTCCCATTTTCAAAAAGTGACTTGGGAACTTTGGAATCTAAGTTTTAAGTAATTTTGGAAAATAGGACTTTGCCTCCTAAGTCGCTTGAGTGCTTTGGAAACTTTTACCCTACGTCACTAAGGTCTGGGTTTTTGGTGTGATAAGTTTTTGCCCCAATTCACAATTGGTCAGGTATGTCAAACACTTTTTTCCCTTCTTTTCTAAAGCAGTAAGTTCTGACTAGTGCAGGAGGCAGGATGATAGATGATATAGGAACTGTAAATTTGTTAGTCTTTAGAAGTGCCACAAGCCTCCTTGTTTATTTTTATGGTAACTGTAGTGTTTCTAAGCTCTTAAGCTTTCCTTTTTTTACTTGTTTGTTTGTGTTTGTTTATTTATTTATTTATTTGGTCCTACAGAAGCTACATCGAATGTCCAGTTCATTGATCAACACATTAGCAGCGACACTCACATCCCAGGACAGAAACTGAATCTTACCCCCACCATTTCCAGTGGAGCTATCTTTTCAGATAGCTTTTTGGATTCTCTCTTGTCCACTGTAAGTATATCACTGATTCCTATAACCAGTTATCTCATAACAACAATGCCCTAAGACAGGGACACCAATCTAGGAACATAGAACATAGCAATTGTTATGTGGGACAAATCCACTAAGTCTCCCATCCTGTCTCTAACATCACCCAATACCAGCTGCTTCAAATCAAGGTATAAGAAACCTTGCACTAAACCGAGATGGGATTAGCTAGAGGCTGGTTTATGCTCTGATGCCGGAAGATTTATAGCTCTTCCAAAACTCTGGTATATTTTTAATTCTTTAAATCTTATCTCTATAGATATTCCTGTTATCCATGGAAATGTCTCTCCTTTCCTTAATCCTGCTGTTGGACTCAATGATATCTTGTGACAGGGTGTTCCACAGGATTACAGGAATCTAGAGAACTGTTAGTTCCAAAAGACATCTCATTCAGTGCACAATATTATCAGCACTCTTATTCTCTACATTATGTAAAGAAGAGTTACCTGGAGTTATTTTTATAGTGTTTTTATAAGAGTTTGTTTTTCTCAGAATCCTTACTTGCTATAAAAGATCTTTAGGATTACTCTGACTCATTTTTAGTGCAATTTAGATTAGAAGCAAGCTACCCCTATGAAGGGAAATGTATTCATTCAAACCATCATTACATTTGACCTCAGTTGACCCTTTTTTTGGAAATCACAATAGTAATGCCCAAAACTGAATGGCCCATGGAGACTTAAACTTCTTGTTCATCTATAGGTGGGAGCGAGAGGGTTAGGGAAAGGTGGGGAAGGTGGGTTGCAGGTCTGGCTTCAGGTGCATTGGTGAGCTAATGCACAGGGGACATTTGTACTACCACTACTCTGCAACCGCTGGTGGGATAAACAGAACACTTCATTTGGTTTATCCCATCAGCTAGGGGGAAAGCTGATAGGTGTGGAGGAGCACATAGTTCAGACAGAGATATCCCTAAGGGAAGGGTCTATCTATATATTAATAAGGAGGAGAGGATGGAACATGGTTGTAACATGGGTTTTGTAATGTGAAATTATGCTTCACCAGCCTACTAGAATTCTTTGAGGGGGTCAATAAACATATAGACAAGAGTGGATATAATATACTTAGATTTTCAGAAAAGCCTTTGACAGTTCTTTCACCAAAGGCTCTTAAGCAAAGTTGGCGGTCATGAGATAAGAGGGAAGGTCCTCTCCTGGATAAATAGCTGATTAAAAGATAGGAAACAGAGGGTAGGAATGAATGCCCAGCTTTTAGAATGGGGAGATGTAAATCGTGGTGTCCTACAGGGGACTGTACTGGGACCAGGGCTGTTCATCATATTTATAAATGATCTGGAAAATGGGATAAACAGTGAGGTGGCAAATTTTGCAGATGATTCACAACTACTCACGATAATTAAGTCCAAAGCAGACTATGAAGAGTTGCAAAGGGATCTCACAGAACTTGGTGACTAGGCAACAAAATGTCAGTTGGAATTCAATTATGTGAAATTCAAAATAATGCATATCGGGAAACATAATCCCAAGTATACATATAAAATGATGGGGTCTAATTTAGCTGTTGCCACTCAAGAAAGAGATCTTGGCATCATTATGGATAGTTCTCTGAAAACATCCACTCAGTATGCAGTGGCAGGCATAAAAACAAACAGAATATTGGGAATTATTAGGAAAGGAATAGATAATAAGATAGAAACTATCATATTGCCTCTATATAAATCTATAGTACAGCCTCATCTTGAATACTGTGTGCAGATATGGTTACCCCATCTCAAAAAGATATATTAATATTGCAAATGGTATGGAAAAAAGCAACTAAAAGCCTTCCATATGAGGCAAGATTAGTAAGACTGGTACTTTTCCGCTTGGAAAAAAGACAACTAAGGGGGGATATAATAGAGGTCAATAATATCATGGCTGGTGTGGAGAAAGTAAATTAGGAAGTGTTATTTACTTCTTCTCATAACACAAAAACAAAGAGATCACCAAATGAAATGAATAGGCAGCAGGTTTAAAACAAAAGAAAGTATTTCTTCATACAACACACAGTTAACCAGTGGAACTCCTTGCCAGAAAATGTGAAGGGCAAGACTATAATGGGGTTTTAAAAAGAACTAGATCCATTCCTGGAGGATGTGTCCATCAATGTCTGTTGGGCAGGGATTGCAGTGTGCCAGAGGCTGGGGCTGACTGACATAATGGATCACTTGATGATTGCCTGTTCTGTTTCCTCTCTGAAGCACCTGGCATTGGCCACTGTCAGAAGACAGGATACTAGGTTAGATGGACTGTTGATCTGACACAGTATGGTGGTTCTTACCTGCTGTTCTCCAGGGATGTCTATTTGGCACCAGCATTGAATTCAGTTGCAGGTGGATTGCAAAGACTAGTGAAGCTAATGAGAGCGTATCTATTGACTTCATTGGGCTTTGTATCAAACCAACGGTACGTTTTCTACGGAGAGATTTAGGTGTACAACTAATTCCACCTGGCTTGCCACACTCATAGATGTCTGTAAACCACATCAGATTAGGACCTTTAAAAAAGAGATGACCTTTTGAACCTGCAAAAATTGTTGGCAATGTCTCTTTAGAATATTTGTATCTTTAAGAATGTGTTTAACACGCTATATGGAATTGAAAATGTAAGGAGAGCAGAGAGAACATGATAGCTTCCCACCCCAATGAGGTATTCAATGTCGGATTGCTGACAGAAATGAGTGACATGGATAAGGGAAAGACTGGGGTGGTGAAGCCAACATTTTGTCAGCAAGACAGCAGCTCAATTCATAATAAGCCTGCATCTTCCAAACTGACTGCCCTTCTTTCTTAACTGTGCCACGTCCCCTCCCCTCCCCCAGCTAACTTCTGTGCTGCAATCAACTTACTTGTGACTTGCCTTGGATTCAGGTGTAACAAGATACTACTTGGGCGGCAGTTTTAAAGGAATTGAATAAATACACAGCAAACCTCTCGAAGGGATAAGCAGTCTGGAAAAAAAAGAATGTCAAGTCCAGCTATGCTCTCCTGAGAAGGCAGCGTTAGGGAAAGTATTATGTTGCTGCTAGTCACTGATATGTCAATCAGCCTGACTGTAATTAAGGATTGCTAGTGTCAAGTATGAATGTAACTCGAGATGTAGCATGACCTGTCTTAAAGGATAAAACAGCACTCAGGCTTCAGATACCAAGTCAGTCCAGGAATGATCAACTCTTAGTTCTGATTTTTCAGCAGGAGAACATCTTTGGTTAGATGCAGCTGTCCTTAAATATAAGGAAGAAGGAAAAGAGACAAGATATTGTTTACCAGCTGCAGCGGCCGGCAGCTGGTTGGGAAAAGCAAAGCAAGTTAATGAGAAAAATGTTAAAAAGGCAGGAAAGCATTCAGTAGTTAAATAGCATCTCAGCTTTTCAATCATTGTGAAGATCTGCTGAGAGTTCCTTGGTTTTTGAGGCTGCGTGAAAGCCAGTTTGTTGTTTTCCTGTAACTGGAAAGGATGGTGTGAGAGAGGCTAGTGGGTGAAAAAGCAACCGCTGTAGATTCCGTCAAGTGAAACATACCCCCCTCAGAAGTCCGAAGCAGAAATGGATCTCATTCGAATCTGATACTTGATGTCAAGTTGGGCAGAAAGCAGCCATGTAGTGCAAGAAGAGAGAAAGGATGGTATTGTGGTTAAGAAAGTGAAATATTTCAATGAATGGCTTTTCCATGGGTTTCCTGCATGATGAGGGGAGGAGGGAAGAATATGCAGGTTTAGATTTTCAAATGCTCATCAACTACAGTTGCTCAGGATTTTCCATAATGCTCAGCAGCACCCTACATGGAATTGATGAGTCTAAACTGGGTAACTGCTCAGTGGTGTGAGAAGAGGATTCACAGCCTGTCCCATCCTAACCTATCTAGTGGCATTTCAAGGGAATCCACACTCTACAGGCTGCAACAAAATAACAAGAGAAGTTAGTCAAATTCCAAAGGGATAGCCGTGTTAGTCTATTGTAGAAAGACAACAGAGTCTTGTGGCACTTTTAAAGACTAACAGATTTATTAATCGCATGAGCTTTCGTGGGAGAAAATCCCACTTCGTCAGACGCTTTGAAGATAGGAAAGTTACAGAGTGGGAGGAAATTAAATGCAGGGGAGTGTATGACATAGCATCAGGTCAGGCTGTAACAGCAAATCAAAATAGGTGTTAGGATTCAAAACTGGGGAAGAGAAGTTAGTAGTGTCTTCCCCTTTCATCACAAGAATTTGGCTCCTTTACAGTGAGCTAGGAGACCCATTTTATGCACACCGAGGCTTGCCTGGATGCTTATGCTCTTTCGCATCTCTATAGCTGTTTTGCCCCTTTCAAACTTCTACAGTTGAATTGAGTAAAGAAAGTACAAAATGAGGGTGACACGCAAATCCTATTAATTCACCCAAATATGGAAATACAATCCTTTTGATGTCAAAAAGTACAGCAATGATATGTTAAATAGCTCAGCACTCTTCAGTTAAATATTTAAAATGCAGATTCCTCTGGAGCAGTATTACTTCCATATAACCCTGGACTACAGCTCTTTTCTTTAAGAGGCTGAGAATTACTCTAACAGCATTATAGCCTTTTGCCCGACAACGTGGTCATATGTTCTTAAGAGGATTTGAGTTTTACTTGGATTTAATAACCCATTCCTTTTCCTCACTTTGTTCAGTTTTTCCTCATGAGAATGCAGGTGACAGATTACATAAGGTTTCTATATGTTAGAAATGAGTTTTTGAGAAAGAATAGAAATTAAATTATTTGTTGCATTCAAATGGACAAAGGGCATCAGTTCAGATACACGTTAAGAAAAATGCAAATTTTTTTGTTCCAAATTTGAATTTGACCCACATTTCTTTTTCCGATTTGCAAAAGTTCAGTTATCTTTCCCCACCCCCATATCTTCTAATGTTTCTGTGTGCACTTTGCAATTTCTCCAGGGAGCCTCCTTTGTTTTAAATATCTGGCACTGCTTCTTCTTGTGGAGTTACTCACTTTAGGTATGTCTACACTAGCAATTTAGGTTGACTTAAGGACCCTTAAGTCGACCTAAATTACTTCATGTCTACACCTGACTTTCATTAAGTCGACTTGAGAAATTCCTTAAGTCGACTTAATGAAAGCTTAAGTCAACCTAATAAGAACCGTCCATTAGGTCGACTTAAGCCTTAAATCGACCCCTTAAGTTGATTTAAGGACGGTGTGGCAGGGAGTAACCCTTAAGTCAACTTTATTAAGTTGACTTAAGGATGGTTAGGTCGAATTAACAAAGTGGACTAAGTCGACTTAACTTTAAGTCGACTTAGTCTACTTTGTTAAGTCGAGTTAATAAGGTTGGCTTTAAGTCGACTTAAAGCCGACCTTATTAAGTCGACTTAACAAAGTCAACCTAAATTTTTCTAGTGTAGACATAGCCTTATGTTAGAAATGAGTTTTTGAGAAAGAATAGAAATTAAATTATTTGTTGCATTCAGATTATAGACAAAGGGCATCAGTTCAGATAAATGTTAAGAAAAATGCTAATTTTTTTGTTTCAAATTTATTATTTGGAACTTACTTACTCCCTGTCCACACTGGGTTTTTATTAAGTCGACTTAAGCTGTTCCTTAAGTCAACTTAAGGAAAACTTAAGTCGACTTAATCACACCTAGTTTTAGGTCGATTTAAGGCTTAAGTCGACTCCTTAAGAGGATTTAAGCTAGTGTGGCCGGGGATTAGCACCTAAATTGACCTTATTAAGTCAACTTAAAGCATTAAGTCGACTTAATAAGGTAGACAAGGGATATGTCTACACTAGAAAAAGTTAAGTCAACTTTGTTAAGTCGACTTAATAAGGTCAACTTCAAGTTGACTTAAAGACGACTTCAAGTCAACCTTATTAAGTTGACTTAACAAAGTTGACTTAACTTTTTCTAGTGTAGACATAGCCTTTGTGAAGAGTATGTTTCAGAAACTATCCTTCCAAGTTGGTAGCATTTTTCACCCACTGTGCATTGGTGTAAATGAGTTCACAAAGTGCGGGGCAGTAGAGAACCAGGTGTCCACTATGTCCTGCAGAGTTTCGGCTAAATCCTTATTGAATGTTCTATTTTGTCCCTCGGGTGGATATTTTGAAAGCTCAGCGTCAGTTCCATCTTCAACTGTCTTCTTCCAAGAGAGGGCTCTTGAAGCTAAAGCACCCTGCATAATTTTTTAAAAAAATATAGTCACATTATTAAGAAAATGGGCTTGGAATCAGAAGACGTGGGCTTTCTTTCATACACTATCACTGGCCTCTGTATGACCTTGGGCAAGTCTTTTCACCTCTTGCTGCCTCTGTTTCCCCTTTCTGCCCTTATCTAGTTAGATGTAATCAAAGATGGATGGGAATTTTTCAATTAAATGTTTTTTCATTGGAAAACACAGATTAATTAAAACCAAAACTTTTCTCAGAAAAGGGTTGGTTTCAATGAATTTCCTGTGTTGAAAAGCAAAGTTTCAAATTTGCCAGAAAGTCTCTTTTTTAGTTTTTTCTAAATGAAGAGTTCATTTTTTTACTCTAAACCACTTTTGATTTAGAAATTTTAAGTTTATTTATTGCAAAAAGCATTTAAGAAAATATAAAACCTCAAAATCAAAACAAAACATCTATTGGGCCAATCTGACCCCCACCCCCACCTCCAGTTTCTGGTTCATTAACATTTTAGAGATTTTCACTTCTTGTTCTGATTCAGAACAAGAATTCTTTTTCATTTTCACCTAATCTGGAGGAGATGGGGGAGAGAATAGAGGGAAGAAGTCCCATTTTCTCACCACGTCTAATCAAAACACTGGAGCATACACTGTGGAGAATTATTATGCACCAGCAAGGATTGACACAATAGAGGTGACGTCTAGATCATTTCCAGTGGTTTTTTTTGTATTAAAAAAAAATAGGTGCAGGTACTTGGCCATGGACCTGGGGCCGCCAGCAGCGGAGGCAGAAGCTGGGGCTGCATTGCTGTGAAAAAAGGTGCTGGTACTCAGTACCCCTGAGTACCATCACAAAAACCCCTGGTTATTTCCATCTTAAAGTGATAGGGTGATTAGTTTTGTCAGCCTGATATAAACCGGAAATTTTCCTGTCTACTGTGGCCTTCCTTTCCAGACCTACTGTAACCACCACATCTTGGCTCTGCTCCAGACTCTGGTGACGGGTGGGACAAGCCCTGAGCTGGAGGAACAACTGGCAGAGAAGAATATGCTCAGTGGCAACTTCAACAACACAGCATATGTGGCGCCCAGAGCGAGGTGCAAACTTGCACTCATGTCACTGTCCAAGAGCCTGTTAACAGATTCCCAGGTGAGTGAGAGTGTTGCCCTTGGTAGGTTTGGTTCTGATCTCAAACTGGTGTAAATTAGAAGTAACTCCCCTGAAGTCAATGGAAACCCAGTATGAGAGTACAATCAGATCCCATATTACTACTTAGTGCAGCAGGGTGAACAGACTAACCTGTGCATATGACCTGTCCTGTGTCTCAATATTTCTGGAGGTAAATATTTCATGAGTTCACACTAAATAGTGAGTTGGTTACCAAATGCAGTCAGTAAATATCTCCACCCTGATCCAGCCTCACCACCTACGCAGTGTGATGCCAACTTCTATAACAGGGCCAGATCCTCAGCTGACTGTAAATTGTCTGATTTACATCAGCCAAAAACCTGCTCCAGTACCACTAAAATGCAAGTATGCATGGTTTGGGCCACATCTGTATCACGAGACAATGCCCTGCTTCTTCAATCTTTGGTGTTATGCCACGTGAAGACAGATGCCACTGTGTACAAGTGCAAGGTGGCCTGAGAGTTACACAGCAACACAGGGAAACAAGCACCATTTGCACTCCCATGAGACAATATCACTAACCTAAGGAATCGCAGAAGTTGGCGGTGAGGCGGACTCAGGAAGTGGACTCAAATTTAGACGGCCATGTGACTCAGCCTCTAGACAGCCTTTGAGTGACCAGTGGGGACTGTCCCAACAATATCCCATCCATTCTGAAGATTCCTTTATTTTTACAGAAGGATATTTTGGAACTTTAATAAGAATGTGACCATGATTCACTTGTCTAGCTGGGATATTGCCTGTAGTATGATATTAACACTCTGGCTTGCTGCAAGTCTCAGAGTGAAATGTCATCTGCATCACCCACTATCAATTTCTCCTCTCATTGTTATGTTACCAAAATGCTATTGCCTACTGACTAGAGCCTGGCATAGATGTGCCTCTTTCTCTTCCAAAGCTGCCTGACTTGCTTAGGCCCTAACTGCTGTCTATGGTCATCTCTCTGCTGTTTATTATTGTCTCCTTTGTACAAATCTATAGGGACCACTGAGGGAGGCTGGAGGGATGAATCCTAGCCCTAGTCTACACTAGCCGCTTTTTTCAGCAGCAGTGGATGGGAGATACGCAAGGTACATAAATTACCTTGTGTATCTCCTGCCGACTTCTTAAACCCTCACTACACACTAACACTAAGCCGACTGGAAATGACGTCCGGTCGGTGTAGTGTTAGTGCAGTTATGGAGCTGGTGTTACAGCTCCAGTTCGGTTTTCGATTGAGTGCGTCTACACAGACACCTCGATCGAAAACTGAAGATTGCATTGACGGCTGTGATTTTGCATGTAACAAGGCAAGTGAGTGTGACTCTCAAGGGTAGGCAGTGCCCATCCTGATTAAGCTATTTGAACATAAATATCCAAACTAAGGCCCCAATTCAGCAAAGCACTTCAGTCAGTGGGACTTTAGGAAGTGCTTATAGCTAAGAACATGCTTATGTGCCCTGCTGAATCAGGGTTGACTATCTTGGGCTTTGCATTTTCCTGGATTCCCACATGCTCTAGTGGAGACATAAGGCTGAGCTGACATAAGTAAAACTCAGGTTCATTGAAATAGATCTGAATTCGTGGCTAAGGTTGTCAGATATCCTTACTGAAGGTTACATAGATTGTAAGTTCTTTGCGACAGGTTCCTTTTTTTCCTTTTGTGCATGTACAGCACTTTGCCCTACAGCAGTCAGGTCCATGAGTGGAGTTCCTAAGTGCTACAGAAATACCAATCATTAATAACAATTCTGCTAATTGGTTGGTCTCACCAGAGGGCTGGATGACCCACTTCAGTGCATTTCAACTAAGAATACTTTTTGTTCTCTCATTGCAGGATTCCTTTGGACACATTTACTGCACAGCATTAAACCAGCTTCAAATCCTTTGCCTTGGACTCTACCGTCTGAGAGAAGAGCCCAATCCATACAAGAATAGGGGAGTGCACTTCATTTGAAACTATATTTTATATGTACTGCAGGTTGAACAGGGCAAAAAGATCCAAAAAAGATCAGTTTAATCAATCATAATCATAATGTAGCAATTTTTTTAGATGGTGGGCAAGGAGACATAACCAGTTTTGGACTGCTCATGAAAACGAAGGAGCCACAGCATTCACAAATGACATGCACAGTGCAGGCAGCTGTTTGGCAAGCTTTCTCCATCTAATGCAAGAGAGTAGTTGGCGCTCTCGCACTGCTATACCTCTGTCTTAGCTTGCAGCTGTGATGATAACCTTAAAGTAGATCTACACTAGACTCTCTAAGTCAACTAGTTAAGTCCAGGGGGAGGCTCGGCTCCTTTGGAGCCTCGGATCCCCAGGCTAGGAGGGCTTGTCCTGGGGAGAGCCAGCTCCGCATGGGGCTGGCTCTCCCCAGGCAGCAAGCCCCGGAGTGGTCCGAGGGAGAAGGGAGTGTGGAGCTCCCTTCTGCCCCGGACCACTTGGCTCCCTTCTGCTCGGGACTTCTCAGGTCCCGGGCAGAAGGGAACCCTCCTAGCCGGGACCGCTCGGGTCCCGGGGAGAAGGGAGCCCCACACTCCCTCCTAGCTAGGACCTTCTGGTCCTGGCCAGGAGGGAGAGCGGGAAACCCGCGCTCCAGCTGCCAGCTGCTGGCAGCTGGAGCGCGGGTCTCCCGCTCTCCCTCCTGGTCGCAACCCAAGACCCGCGCTACAGCTGCCGAGCTTAAGTCAATTTAAGAAAACTCCAGCGTGGACGCAGAGTAAATTAAATCAACTTAAGCAAGCTTAAATCGACTTAATTTACAAGTGTAGACGCACCCTTAGAAAGTCATCCACTCTTCAAGTGATGAAGCATTTATCACATCCCTTCGTAATCCCCTCCAGTGATTAATTAACCTCAGTGTTAAAAATTTGCATCTTATTCTTGTTGTAAGTGAGGGCAGAATAAGGCCCTACGAATGATGCCATATAATATGCATCTTCTAACTATTCAAAAGGATTTTTCAGGTTCAGTTAGACATTGCAAAAAGCTGCTATTCCCTAGCTATCCTGTGTATTGCTTAGGCAAAGGATTCCATAGAGCTGTTGGATTCTTATGTTCAGGTGCTTTTCCAGGTGTGTGATTGCTCGGCCCCCCAGTGATTTCAAGATATTACCTACGGATCTGCTGTTTTGTGTAGTCCCATTCAGCACCTCAACGACTGGTGACCTATCAGTTCGTGAGGAGGATTTTTCAACAAGTGGGCATCAGAGTCAAATGGACAGTTCCAGTCTTCAGCAGGAAGTGAGATTGTGATGTACTTCATGGAAATAAACAAATAATTTATTGGTTACTAAGAGCCCACAATGACGTCTCTTGGTCATTTTTTTCCTATGGAGATAGCAGGCAGTTTGAAATGCTTAAAGGCTGGGTTCTTTCAAAGGTGCCTGTGGAAGTTAAGCACCCATGTTAACCTTTGACCCATGACCTGAACTCAAATGATCGGGTAAATAATCATGTATATCTTAGGAAAGCATCTTAACTCATTTTAAAAATTAGCACAGATGAAACTCAATTTCTGATGCAAAGTAGAAATAACCAAAGAAGCTTAGCAATTATTTTCAAACACACATTGCAGTAGGCGTGAGGCCCAGTAATTAACTTGAGGCCTGGTAATAGTAATAGTTAGCATGAGGCCACATCAGGCCTACTACAGGTTAGCTTATGTAAGTAACCTTGGGTTAGAAGATTTAGAACGTGCATCATGTGATAGACTGTTAGACTGCAAAGGCTGTATTTATTCAGACTCCCTTAACTGTATTGAACAGAGAACCTTCTGCCTTCACAAGCCCTTACAACAAAATAGAGAGTCCAAATGTCCAAGTATAGATAAGTGGTTGAGAATTAATCGAATATGGTCTCAGCAGTAGGTGGCTATAAGGAATAGCTGCATAAAAGGGAATTAAATCTGACCCTCAGTGGGAACCTAGGATGGTTACAATCTTAATGATCTTCTCTCCTTGAGGGAAACACCAAGTCCTGTGGATTCATGAGCATACAAGATGCACATTCTGCTCCGTTTGTGTTTTTCTATTTCTGTGACTTTGCTTTTCCTGGCCATGGTATTAAGAAAATTCATGAAATCTCATTAAGTGTCTCACCACCAATCATCGCCTTCATAATTAATTTCCAAGAAGCCACCAAAGAAAAAGCCTGTTGTTACTGATAAGTGTATTTTGCCCCCCACAGTAATAGTCAGGCTACATCCAGCTCCCAGGGAAGTTTAGTGGAAGCTGGGCTCCTAGCTCCCAATTGCAATTTTTTTAAGTAACCCATCTGACCCCAATTAGCATTCATTTGTCCATGACAAGTGGGTTTCTCCCTTGGTTATCAGGTCATACACAGTGCCGTAGAGAGAGCTAAGGCATGTAACAGGTTTCCCTTCTAGACAGAAACAGGCAAAGCATAGCTGTCTGCCAGCTTTCTGTGGAAGATGGGCATGAAGAGCTTGACCATGTGCCTATTAAGTCAATGGCAAAAGTCCCATTGATTTCAATGGTGCAATAGACCCAGAGGGAGTACCCCTGTGCATTCCTACTTGTAAAATACATAGTTCCTAATTTGTTTCTCTTCCTCTCTATCTTCCCCTCTAATCTTTTGTTTACCATCTCATTTTTCTCCTTCCTTTTATTTTTCAGCCTTCTCCAATGTAAATGCAGAATATAAATTCCTTGACACATGCTCCGTGGGGGTAGGCTATCTGTCCTTCAAGCCCAGTGTTCTGCCAATGGCCTGTACTGGTTGCTGAAGAAAAGGTAGTCCACATCTTATAGGCTATGTCTACACTTATTAATTTAAGTCGACTTAGGATGCCTACACTTAAATTTTAAGTCGACTTTGGGGGGACCCTACAAAGTTGACCTAGAGCACCCACACTGGACGCCTAGGTCGACTTGTAGGGGCTAGAGGGACCTTGGTCTGGTCCATGGTGGCAGGGGGGGGCACCCCTTGCCAAGTGCCAGGGGGCTCAGCCTTTGCCCCATTGTACCTGGGTACAGTGGGGCAAAGGGGGACAGGGACACTGGCAGGGCATAGGGGCATGCCAAGCTCTCCCTGTGCCACCCACCCTGGCAGGGAGGGCAGTGGGGGAGTCCTGGAGAGCCCTAAGTCGACTTACAGTCGACTTAGGGCTACTCCAGGTCTACACTGGCTTAAGTCAACTTTAGAAAGTCGACTTAACCCAAAAGTCGACTTAAAACGAGGTTTTATAAAGTCAACTTAATTTTCCTTAAGTTGACTTAAGCAGCTTGCTTCAGTCAACTTAAGGAAAGTGTACTGTAGATGCAGAGTAAATTAAGTCGACTTAAGCAAGTTTAAGTCGACTTAACTTACAAGTGTAGACGCACCCATAGGTACCAAGGGGGAACAGCTTCCTTGCCTGGCTAGCTGCTCTTCTCAAGTGTAAAACTACTACAACCACAATAAATGCGTCAACTGCAGGGCTAAGGATTTAGGTAAAGGACAGTTGAATGAAGAGGTTCAAAACACAAATGACAACTAGAGTGCTCAGAAGAAAAGGCTAGAGGCTCATGGCTTTTCACCAGCAAATATTCCCAGTTCCTTTGAAATCACAAAATGTGACTTTTTTGTAAAGAAAAAGTGTGAAATTCCAACAAAATGTCAACCAACACAGAGTTGATCGAAATGTGGACACATGGAGGGAATTTTTTTCATTTTTTGTTTGCTTTGCTTTTGGGGTGAGAGGTGGATTTTAAAATTTAAAATGTTATTGACGTTTCTAGATGTCGACCAGCTCAAACATTAATACCACAATAGGGAAGGCATGATAATGTCTTTTCTTTAATAGGAAATGGAAGATACCTGAATCTCTGCTGAGCAATGTACGAAACAGCTATAATGAACTATAAACTCAACAGCTCTTGGGACATTAGTGCTTCTTTTACCATGCTGAGGGAGAAAGGAAAGACTCCAGTACTCTAAAATAGTCTTTTCATGCAAACTCAACTGAAGATATTGGAATGAAATACAAAAACCCAAAAGGAACTTATGCCATAAATTAGGCTCTGTCCTCACATTACAAAGTCAGCGGAGGGGAAGAGAAAGGGTGTAGGTTTGGTTTCCCCCCCCCTCCTTCCCCTAACACTAATTAGCTTTGAAAGACTGCAGCTTGAATCCAGCCACCGCATGCTGAGAAGAAAGGAGCCCGAACAGCTGAAGCAGAGTTCAGACTAAACTAACTGCAAGCTCCCCAGGGATGTCACAAGGTAAACCTGATAGTCTCTGTCATTTACAATCATTATCAGGCAGCCAACTCTGTAATTTTACTGTGGATACAATTATCGGATCCCTAAAGCTCAGTAAGAAAGTCACAGTCCTTTTTCTATTTTAAAGGGAAAAGGTGTGGGAAAAGGTGGAATTAAAGGAAGAAGTGTGCAGCATTTTTTAGTATATGCAATGGACAGATCCAAGTTTACACAGTTGTTGAGAAGATGGTTAAGGAACTGAACACTGTAGGCTGGTGTTTCCGTGGGAAAATGCCCAGTCTAGGTATAGCCTCAAAGGCAAATGTGTACCCTGGAACTTGCACACGTCCTTAAAAATATAGAAATTGCTATACATTAGCTTTTCACCACTAGTACTAGTCGAGAATCCTGCCTCCAACAAAGAATACATTTTAGCTAATGTAGAAAATGGAAATCATTTTAGAGAAACACCATTGAGTTCTGTTGGAATTTAAAGAGCCCTATGGTTCTTTATTATTACTATTTTATTACTATTTGCATAGCACCAACAGACCACAACTGAGATCAGGGGCTCATTGTTTAAGGCTCTGTACTAACAAAGAGTAACCCAATCCCTGCCCTGAAGAGCTTGCAATCTAAATAGGCCAGACAGTCAAAAGGTGAGAAGAAGAGAATATTCTTATTCCATTTCTACAGATGGAGGAAGAGAAAGAGAGATATTAAATGACTGGTTCATGGTCACACAGTGAGCCTGTGGCAGAATCAAGAATCAAACCTACGTCTCCTAACGTTTAGTCCAGTCCCTTAAGCACATGATCATCCTTTTGCAGCATTCCTTTAGCTACTCTTGTAATATTTTAACGAGAAGCAATTAGATTTGCTGTTTTAAAAACTCCTTCAATCTGCTCTACTGGGATCTTGAGCTGTTCTTGTTCATGATGTTTCCACAGCAAGTTTGTGAAAAATCCCTCTGAGAAGGAGAGGTGGGTGAGAAAAACAGCTGTATGCATACATACACAAATCCAATGAGATTGCACTAATTACTGCGTAAGTGGCAGACTCTGGGGTGGAGTCTCATCTGTGGCAGGTAAAAATAAGGTGCTGACTGATTACAAATGTAAAAGATGTTTTGAAAAAGTATGTGACTGTAACAGATCTAATCTCTGGGAGGGATGGAATTTTACAGGCAACACTAGATAATCTGTCTTTCAGCGATTGCAATCCAGTGGTTTCATAACACATGGTGAGAATTTCCACCACTGTATTCAACCATGGTGGCTGGCTTTGCTCAGTGATGTGGGGTTTTTTAAGATGTTTCCTTGATTTCTTAATAGATTTTAAGTCCAGACGAGACCTTTATGATCACTTTGTCCAACCTCCTGCATAACACAGGTATGAGAATTTCATTCTGTGATTCGTATGTCACCAATTGGCTTATGATGAGATCCTCCACACAAACTCTTTTTGTGCAGCCCGAAATCAACATGGCTTCAATGGACGACAGCATAGCTGGCCTAAGTGAATTTAGAATGACTGTGAACTTTTGTCCAGATTCAGAAACTTCAGTAATTTTGGAACAGACACCTAACTTTTAGGTATTTAACTAAAATGTCATTTTAGTGTCATTGCTCTTTAAAAATAAATAAATTCCAGACACATAATTTGAAGAAAGACTTTGTGAGTTTGGCACCTGAGCAGCAGGCCACCCTTTTGATGGAGATAGGACTGGGCAGCAGCTTCTTATACAGAGAAAAAAAGAAAAACCAGTAAAATGGCATAGATTCTGCTTCCTTTCACAGCAGACTCACACAGCTCAATTATTTTAAAGTGCAAAAGGTGATTGTCTTAATGCTTTAGTTACTCTTTAACATGGTCAATTGATTTCACATTGATTTCTACTGCTGCTCATGAATTGAGTCTCAAAGAAGTAAATATTCCATAAGAACCCAGACCATAGGACCTGGATAGCTCAGAGGATTTCTGATGAGGATATGGGACCATTTGCCTTTAAGTCACTAGCTGGAACGGAGACTGACAATATCAGGATATCAACACTGTTTTCTGGCTGGTCAATAGCCTATTTGAGGAGTACTGTTGATGGGTTTACTCATGAGTTGCACTCTTTGCTGAGATGGGCTGGGCAAACCCCACACTGTATCAGAGAAGGAAAAATTTAACATTATGTCTTGGCCCTTCCCCAAAACACATGCCTGCAATATAAAGACTGGAGGGGAACAGAAAAGAAGAAAAGGGGTCTCAGAGCTGAGATCCCCTGAATAAGAGGTCTTGGGTCTTAAAGAGCAAGGATAATCCAATGATTAGGGCTCTTCCCTGGGATCCGAGAGATCAGCACTCAATTCCCTCCTCTGCCAAACTGATGTTGGACAAGTCACTTGGCCTCCCTGTGCCTCAGTCCTCCATCTGTAATATAGGAATAATAGCACTTCCCTCCCTCACAGTGGGGTGCTGTGAGGACAAATACCTTATAAATTGCAAGGTGCTCAGCTATTATGGTAACAGGGGCCTTCAGCACCTTAAATAGGTAGACTAAGTCTGAGATGGAGAAGACCTAGGGAGTGGACTGAGCAGCCTTGAACTAGGAACCCATGGAACAGCTAAGACTAGGGAGAATTCTGGGACAGGACATCATATTCTCTTTGTTGGTTAATAAAGTCAAACCTTTGGGAGGAGAGGGTAGTGAATTCTGACCCTACATGGTGCCTGTGGACTCTTCAGACATAAAGCTCACTACAAACCATCTGCATTATTGTTTGTCTGGATCCATTTGTAATCTCAGAAGCAGGCTGGTTCCTCAGCTGAACTCAGGCACAGATGAGAAATGGAAGCACCACTGCTTCTTCATTCATTATTGTTCTATTGCTTTAAAAAAAAAACAAACCCAAAACCACCACCACAGGTATCTTCTTTGTTTCTCTAACAAGCTACTGCATATTGAGAAGAAAGTTTTAACTGAGAGAACCCTGAAGACTACTGAAGTCTTCTCAGTCAGAGGTTTTCCAAGTTCAGCACACCTCCCAAAACATGAGAAATTTGGATGGTTTTTTGCCAGCAGAATTCCAACCTTCCCCTTTATCCCAAATCACCAGCCTTCCCTGTGATGGATGAACAAACATTGGAGATGCTTCTTTGTTTTTTGGCATCTCTAGTTCTCAGAACTTGGTTTTATCCTGCTTGTTGCAAGATACGTTAAACATTCCAGGCCCAGTTCATCATGAGGTTACACTGCATGATGCAAAAGTGGAATAACCCCCAGGTGAATCCAGCCCTTTCTCTTTCCAACTAAAAGAGAAGCCTGAGCTAGAGGGTTTTGTTTGTTTTTGTACCTTTCTTCTGAGGGCTCCTAAAGTGTGGAACTGTCAGTCACATTCCAGTGACCGTCAGTCATCAGCATGACTGATGATTGATGACAGACATTTTCTTTTCATACAGTCGTAAAATTTCTGGAAGATAGAGGGATGATATGGGAAGTGAGAAAGGAATAAGCCCATCACAAGGCATGGAACTTTTCCTCTGTGGCATATTTCCACCTGATTTCCCTGACAGCTGCTACTTCTTATCCCAAGTAGGGTTTCTTTTTCCAGAGAGAGTACTGGGTGGCTTCTCCATGGCTTACTCCATCTTGTTGTTTGGGCGTCATTTATATGCAAATGTATTTCTGCTCTGCAGGAGAGAAAGAAGGAGGGGGGGGGAAATCTAAGAAAGGTAAAAGCGTTAATGGGTCAAGGCCTCCTTTGCATAAGTCTATTATCACCAGGAAGATTCTGCAATAATCATGTTAGGCATGTGCTGTGGAGCATCAAAGTGACTTGTCTTACCTCACTTTTGATGTTAGACAGGTTTAAATGCTTTGTACGGATGAGGTGCCTCAGACAGCTGATCAAGACAGCATTTGCTGTTCAAGCAAAGCAGAGGACTTTTTTTTTATGTCAACAACGTTGCATTTTTCCAGTGAGAAATAATCTCTGTTGTCACAAACTGTGAGAAGCAAAGGCATAGGGGAGGATATATGTATGTTCTGAAGCTAGTAAGTCTGACTCTTCAGCTACGGGATCTTCTAATGCATTGATTTAGTTTCTATTTATTTTATGTTTTTTATGTGTGTTGGAGCCAATGATTAAAAGCCCTGGTGAGTGAAGGACAGACAAGAGAAGATGTGCAGTCTCCCCACCCCTCGACCTTGCCCTGCTGACCTGCTTCTGACCTAAACTGCAAAGGTCCATTCTGGGTGACAGGCAGCTTTTATTTTTGTTAGTACTGTACTCTGAAAGGCCTCCAAATGAGATTGGAAGCCCATTGTTTCAGGTGCTGAACAAAGGTATAATAGGAGGTTGTCCCTATCCTGAAGAGCTGACAGTCGAAATAGACAAGACAGAAAAAGGATAGGAGAGGAAACACACGTGATGTGCTAAAGCCACCAAAGAACCAGGTATGGAACCCAGCTCTCCCAGCTCCCACTTTAATGCCGGACCACTCAACTACTGCTCTCCCACTCAGTCCTCAGCTCTCAGTCTATGTGGTAGAGTCCGATCATCAATTCCTATTCCAGAACGTCTGGCTAGATGCCCTCCAAAGAACCCATCCTAGAGACTGAGCAAGGGCTATGCAAGTACTCAACTCTTCAGGGAATGCTGCCTGCCTCATTCCTCTCCCCAGGAACATGTTCCTAATGACTCTCTGGGAAAAGGACCCAGGGCTCAGAGTGCAACACTGAAAGCAATGGCATGTTCAGGGCTGGCTGGTTGGCAGGAAGGGCAGGCACATTATTCAAATTGCTTTGTAGCCCCTTGCACACATAATGGCAAACCAATTTACAAAGGTGTGAGCATCACGACTCCCTTCTTACAGGGGGTGATGTTGAGACACACAGAGAAAGTGACTTATCTAATGAGACACACAGAGAGAAAGTGACTTACCAATGGCAGAGCCAGAGGAAAAAAGGTCATCAGCTCCCAGGTGTGTATGTCCCGCCCACTGGGCCACACTACGCTATGGGTGACAGAGAGATCTCAGGCCTGTAAACTCCCCACGTGTGCACTCTGACCTGACACTTATCTATACACACTCATCCACCCACGAAACGACACACAGTCATACCAACACACACAGAAATGTGTGCACACTCTACATGCTGCCGATACCTATGGACAGCCATGCCCGTAGACACACACGTCTACAGACTCAACACACCCCTACATCCACAGCCCCTACTTGTGGAGACATAAGTGCTCATGCAAACACACATGCACCTGTGTCTGTGCTGTGCAGTCTGTCACTTGTTAGCCAGCCCTCTTCTTCTTCCTCCTCAATGACAGGGAGTGGTGAGGGGTGTCACTGCTGTGCATTGTTTTACAGAGCAGCATGTGGCAGGCACTGACTGACAGAGATTTGATGACAACCTCAGATTCTATAAATGTTAGGTGAGGCCAGCTGGGCCATGACAAAAACAGTAGGTGGCTGCTAACATTGAGTTTCATTATCGTCCAAGCAGGGACAGCGAGAGAGAACTCTGGGACTTACCGTGGGAATAAGGTATTTCACGAAGGGCCAGAAGAACCATTTTCTGATACAGCTGGGCTTTTCCTTACCCAGCTGAGAACACTCAGGCTGCAATGGTATATGGCGGTACGAACAGCACCTCTGAGCCCATATGACCACTCCTACCCAGAGAACAAGCAAAAATGCACCATCAGACCCAGAAGAAAATACTAACTTCTTTCTGTTGGGTTTTTAATATTGCTTTTATATGCTGGGCTGGAAAGGGCAAGAGGCTATGGTAGTATAGTGGTCATGCATGGGAGATGTCACAAAGATGGGAGTTGGTGAAGGAAGGCAATGGGGGTATTGTCATATCCTTATCATCAGTGCTTAATAATAGAACTTCCAAGATACAGCTAAGATTTTCAGTGTTGCCTATTGGATTTCAATGCACAACTTGCATTATTTCAATGAGAATTGTGACATACACTTACCCCGCTCACCTAGGTTTCACCTACCACCCCACACTGGATCCCAATTTGGTTATCATTAAACAATTACAACCCATCACTGATAGAAAACACATCCTGAGAGAAATCTTTCCCACTGCCCTCCTCCCCTCTTCCGGCCTTCAGAAACCTCCCAACTTCTCCAAACTCCTTATCAGAAACCAGCTCTCCACAGACTGTGAGTCACCAACTACAAGTGGCACCAACCTTGCCAGAACAACAGAAGCAAAACCTGTAGCCATATGTCCACTGATACAACCCTGCACACAAAAGGTTTCCTCAAAGACCCTGGCCCATCTCTCTGAAAGTTGAGGTGCTTTTCCAAACACCTTGAGCATGCACACTTGAGCTGCGGGAGTCTCATGAAAATAGACTAGGGATTTCTGACCTTCCCAGCTACTCTCTAAAGCTATGTCTACACTAGAAAAGTTAAGTCGACTTAAAGTCGACCTTATTAAGTCAACTTAACAAAAGCTGACTTAACTTTTCTAGTGTAGACATAGTCCCTTTTCGACCTTATTAAGTCGACTTAACACTTTAAGTCGACTTAATAAGATTGATTTAGGCGCTAATCCCTGTCTACACTGGCTTAAATCGATTTAAGGAATCGACTTAAGCCTTAAGTAGATCTAAAACTAGGTGTTATTAAGTCGACTTAAGTTTTCCTTAAGTCGATTAAGGAACAGCTTCAGTCAATTTAATAAAATCCCAGTGTGGACGGGCAGTAAATTAGGTCGACTTAAGCCTCCTTAAGTCGACCTAACTTGTAAGTGTAGACGCACCCTAAGTTCTAACAGAGATCTCTTTCTGATAACATGATGACATTTCCAGTACCAGCCAGAAGCAGAAATCATGCCAGTCACTATGGCTATGTCTACACTTTGTTAAGTCAACTTAGCATGTCCACACTTAAATTTTAAGTCGACTTAGGGGAGACACTGGATGCCTAGGTCGACTTGTCGGGGCTAAGAGGACCGTGGACAGTTCCATGATGGCAGGGGGGGCACGCCTTGCCAAGTGCCAGGGGGGCTCAGCCTTTGCCCCATTGTACCTGGGAACAATGGGGCAAAGGGTGACAGGGACCCTGGCAGGGCATAGGGGCAACCCTGTGGGGGGGCATGGAAAGATCTCCCTGTGCCCCCATCCCTGGCATGGAGGGCAGTGGGGGAGTCCTGGAGAGCCCTAAGTTGACTTAGGGCCACCCCAGGTCTACACTGGCTTAAGTTGACTTTAGAAAGTCAACTTAAGCCTAAAGTCGACTTTAAACGAGGTTTAACAAAGTGAACTTAATTTTCCTTAAGTCGACTTAAGCAGCTTGCTTAAGTCGCCTTAAGGAAAGTGTAGTGTAGACGCAGAGTAAATTAAGTCGACTTAAGCAAGCTTAAGTCGACTTAATTTACAAGTGTAGATGCACCCTATGAGCTGAAACTAGCATTCAGTTAACCCTTCTTGCTATACAATGAGTTGCCCTCAGGGTTCATCCCTGATAGTATTTTCTGTGACAAAGTGATGTCTTTTGAAAAGTCCCATATTTTGACAGGTTTTGCTTTTCAAGTTGTAGGGTTTTTTGTTTTGTTTATTTTTTCCTCGTGTTCTTTCCCCAATAACTTCGCACTACTGGAGGCTTCTGGGCAGTGGTTAAAGTATAATTTGATGGGCCACGGAACCGTCCTAATCTCTGGGCCCCCTTCCCATGTTGTCTGGGCCCCCTTCAGGCATGTGTGGGCCCCAGCCCAGGTAGGCATTTGCAACCACTTCTAAGTACCACATGCATCGGTTATCACTCCATAAACATATTTATAATTTTATATGGCATTTATGTCTCTAGCAATTATTGTCACAAACTAGCAAACACTGCATAACACATTAAGTACTGTGATTAACAATGGTGGGGTGTAGGACCTGCCAGCAGCCAGGGCAGGGTGGAACATGCGTTCCACTGGATTTTGCTATTTTTAGGGGCCCCAGAACTCTGGCCTCTCAAATTTGCAGGCCCCGGAACTGTGTTCCGGTGCATTCCCCCTTACTTTAACCCCTGCTTCTGGGGGAAAAAGTATTGCCACAATTCAGTCCTGTTCCTGTTTGGGAACTTAATCTCTATGGACATGTGGGGATTTCTCCCTCCCAAGCTAATCCCTGTACCAGAAGTCACTGGTGTGCTACTGGTGAAGTTTTTTTTTTTTTTATGCAAAGACATTGGGTAGAGATTGACAGAGGCTGGCAGGGATTTCTGAGTCCATCCTGGCTTTTAAAATACACATTCATATAAAAACTTGGCCCTCTCCCCATCACATTGACACAGGAGCCTGAATTTTCAGAAATAGCCGCATAAAGTCTGACCAAGTTATTAAATAGTGATTAATAATTTTGGGTGCCTCCATTTTTCATTACTGAGCACTCACCCTCTGAAAAGCAGGCCCCTTTAAAGTGTCTCACATCAAGCATCCAAAACCTCTAGTGCCTTTGGAAAATCTAAGCCATAGGCCCATATTTATATACCAGAATAAGTGCCCTGATTTTCAGAAATGCTGAGCAGCCAGTGGTTCCCATTACAATAGGCCAGCACTTCTGAAAATCAGGGCACTATAGAGGAGCTTATATGTGGGTGTAGAGGCCTAAGTTTACACACCCAGTTTTGCAAGTATTGGTCTAGCAGCACTTCACATTCACAAACACAAACATGCTGTCATGCACACAGGCACGCACTGAAAAGAAGCTGCAGCCCAAACACTAGACTAATACATCAATCATATTTCCTGAGCTGCCAGCAGTCATGTAACTGTTTAAAGACGTCAACAGCCCTCTGGCACTTAAAGAAAAAAAATAATCTAATTAATCACAGGTGAAACAGCTTGGACCTGCTCCAAAAGCCCCTGAATTTACTGCCAAGCTTTGATGCTAATTTGCTTTCTAGGTAACACCCTAAAGAAATATATGATTAGGTAATTAAAGTGATGAATAAAGAGATACTTGGAAGAAGGAGTGAAAAGTAAAAAAAATAACCCTGAGTCAAAAGTCTTATCTCTCGTCCCCTCTTGAAAGAGTAGTGTTAGTCATTTCTGAGCACACATTGTCTATGAAAAGCAGGTCAGACTCCCACCAGAGGCTTGGGAAATATTTCTTAAGTCAATGTTTGTGTAACCAAATAAAACAGAAATGATGGAACCACTAAACATATCATAATATCAGGTGGGCTAAGATGAGCAGGGCTTACGTCATCTCTCCAAGAGCCATATGCTGTTGCACTTGTATATCTCAGGTGGCTGCTTCCCTGAATCTAATCTAATCATGGTGCTATCCAGAACCCAGTTCATACACTAGAAAGCAGTCAATGCTTGGTTCAATATCTTCTTAAGGGATGGGGGTGGGGGGAGCTCTTTCTTTGATTTATTTGTTCAGTGGAAAGAGAACTAAATAGCCTTTGATTCATTTTCTAAAAAAAATCTAAAAAACCTGTTGTTTTGTGAGCTAGAGACCCATGGCCTAGACCATTTATGGTAATTAATTATCCCTTTGTAAGCTTAGTGATGCTAACCCCAGTACCCTGGCCCAGGTCCAATTTAAGTAATTACTAGAGCCATGTGAAATGTTCTCAGCGAAACCCAAACCAACAAGCAAATAGTCTGGTTTGGTGTTTCATTTCACACTTGGAATTCAAACCAGGTTTGTCTAGAGGCAAGTTAAGGCTTAATTAAATAACTAGGTGATGTTTGTTAAGCATTCAGCCAATCAGAAGCGCTACACTATGAACTCTGAGTCTTATTATTAATTTATAGATAGGTGCTCAGGCTGTATAACTATGACCAAGTTCCAGCTCTCAAACCCCTTCCTCCTGCAAAGATCAGGAAAGTTTGGGTCAGAGGGCTGGTCCAGCTCAGTCATGGAGAAAGGTTCACAAACTGGTTTCTTGTTCTGTCCTGCTTTAAAGTTCAGGCATGTCAGTACCTAGAGATCCAGTTCAGAACTTTTTCTATTTTTTTTTTCTAGACTACAGATCTGGGCTGAACCCCAATGATTACTGCTGGAAGCCCATTCTTGTGGCCAGTGACTGTGAGGCCTCTTGTATTCCTTTTCTATAGTGCCACAGAACAAAAAGCATTGAGAGCTGCTGTTTCCAGAGGAAAACCTCTTCTCTGGCCTGGAATGATATTTGCCTTCTAGGATGAAATTCCTCACTTTTCTTTTCTCCTCCCTTTGGTTCCAGCCCCCAGAGGTATGGAAGGCAGCCAACATTCACCAAATCCTCTCTGCTCTGGGATTCTGCCCAGCGCTACATGATACACCTGACCTTTCTTTGCTAAGAAATTACTGCTGACACCGTCAGTCAGCCCCCTTGTGCTCTGCACAGCACTGAGGGAAGAGTTTCTCGATGACTTTAGAGGGGAGCAGCTAAGATAAAAAATGAGAAAGTGGTCGATTAAATCTGAGATGACAGGGAAGAGAAATAAGAGCCATTAGAGTCCATTTGCAATGTGCCCTCATTGAGTCAAGTTTCAAGGTGTTTCTCCAGATTATTAATGGTCTGGCAGGGTCTTTTGTACAGGAATCTGATACACCGAATAACACTCATGTATACATGCTGTAGTGTAGAGGAGGAAAGCAGACTCCCCTCATTTATTTACTTGCAGGGATTTGATATACAGTGAATCAGCCAGCTGGGTTACAGACAAAATAAACATTCTTCATTACAGCCTCAGCCCCTTCAGATTCATGTCTCCATAACAGTTCAGTAGTTCAGAAGAAACTATTCTAGAATCCTAGGACTAAATTCTGCTTTCTGTTAGATGGGAGTAAATCTGGTGTGACCCCACTGGAGTAATAGTGTGTGGAGTGCATTGAAGGTAGTTCAGTCCAATCTATGGCTCATAGGAGCAAGGTGTGCATCTAACAAGATAGTCTGTAGCCTCCTGACCAAAAATTAATTCTAGTTGCTGCTGCTCTTTGGTTATTGAAAAACAGCTGGGAAGCTAATCAGTCCTTCAAGTTGCAAATATTGCTTACAAATAATGGGCCAAACACCTCAGTCAGGGGAATTGTTATAATCCCTGCCTGCTTTCTCTGGTTGCTTCCCCCAACTCCCCATAATCACCTTGTTCTTCTCAGAAGTGAGTTCCAAAGCCAAAAGCAGAAGGAAAGAAGAATAAGGAAACATGGACAAGGGGGAAAGAGACATTTAAAGGTAGCATTTATAGAAATACAGATGTGAAGAAGAAGAAGGATAATGCTCAGTACTCCATAGGGCTCTTTGAGACTGATTTTCAAAAATGCTGAACAATCACTACACCCAATATATAATTAATAGAAGCCTCTGAAAATTAGGCCAATATATCTTATGCTGCCTGTGGCATAGGCAGGATGGCGCTTCTCCAATCAGCATTAAATGATAACATCTGATTTGCTGTGACTGCTGATTTCTACTAAACTGTTCTTTCTATTGTTACCTCCTCTTCTCAGCCTCCTCCCACATTTGTCTGTCTTGCTTTGTCTGTTGAGTTCTTTGGGGCAAGGACTGTCTTCTGTACTGCTTGTCTGAACAGCAGCTAGCTTACAGCCCTTCCTTGGGTTTCTAGGCTTTGCCATAACCCAACAAATAAAAACAATAGTACTAATTAAAACATTTGCAGATTGCAACATTTTCCAGGAATATGGTAATTGCACAACTTTAGGCCAAGGCACAGAGCTTTCTCCTATCAGTGTTGCTCAAAACTGCTTGCCTTTTCGGTTTTCTTTCTAGCACAAGGCACATGCTCACTGTGGGAATAAAGGAGCCTCCAATGTTAGGAGACCACAATAACAAAGGGAAAAACAGAATTTACAATGAGAAGAATTCTACATAAGGGGAGACACATATTATTTATTGGCTTGTCTGCGAGAGACGGAAAACTAGCCACTCGACTGGGTCATTCTAGAGGATTACATGATCTGAAATCCCTGCAGGGGCATTGAGATGAGATTAGAAGAGCAAAGGTTTACTAAATCTCCTCCTTCCCTACAGCCTCCACCCTTGTTTTAATAGTCTCACAGTTTATAGTTTTAATAACAGGAATTGTAATTTGAATGTCCACAGCCTTGGTCAGTTCTGGGTGCTTAATGATCTTTCTTCCCAGCAGAAGTCAGAGATAAACTGAAAACATTCACTGTTGCTTTCTAATGAAGCAATACCCCTTGCCAACGGGGCTCTGCCAGGAGATGGACGAAGCAGGCTGCCGACCCACTCCTGTATCAGGCTCAATTACCCCCCCTTGGAATTTCATCACCTGAGGGAATGATTTAGATAATGTAGGGGGGCTTATTTTTAATTCCCAGGTAAAACTTTGTTTGCTGCTCTCCAGCCAGCCTTTTTATTTTTATTTTCTTGTTTCCTTTTGCTTCCCTGGCCTGTTTTTGCCAAGGTGCTGAGCACCCACATTTCTACTTGAGTTCAGTGGCACTTGTGGATTCCCAGCTGCTTCTGAAAACCAGACTACATGTCAACATGGGGGAAAAAAAGTCACAATGCACAGAAAAGGTTGATTAACAGTGCCCCCAAGTGATGTGCATAATTTGCAAGGACATAGGATCCCGCAGATCCAGAAACAGAACCTGATGGCCCATTTTTCAGAAGATGTAAATCAGCATCGCTCCACAGGAGTCAAAGGAGCTACCGTAATGTTCACGTGCTGCAGATCTGGCCCTGTGTTTACACTGAGATATTGGTTACTCCTCTGTTCTCTAGACTACTCTCAAAGGTACTGAAATAACTTCTGTGCTAACCAGCTACAATAAAATAATACTGCTTTACATCTCCACTGTCCTTAACAGTTTTGCCTGAATAAGTATTGGTATTATTGGTATCATCCTTGGTGTTTTACTGTAGCTGGTTGAAATATTTCAAATGAAATTTTTTTTCTTTGAAAAATAGGCTTTTTTTCTCATATGAAAGAAAAACCTTGACTTTTTCAAAATGTTTCAGTGTTGTAAAATTTTCCACAACATTTTTTAATAAAAAAAAGTTCTCTGAAGTATAGTTGAAATTTTTCATTTGCTGAAAACTGATTTTGTGATAAAAGTTAAAAAAAAAAAGCCTCTTTCCAACACTGCAAGATGAAAGGAGTTTCAAAATTCAGAAGATTTTAATTAAATTCAACCAAAAAAAATGAGACCAGCCCCAGTGTTTACATCTGCAATTTGCAAAGCACTTTATGATCCTTCTGTGTAGCCGCTGTATAATAGTAAGATGTCATTACACAACCTTTAGTGTTTTGTATGGACATGGTTGATTAATTGCTAAAGGGAGTAGTAGAATTTCTCTTTGATGTCACCTCTCAAGCCTATATTGTGGTTGCTAGTTGGCTTTCTCTCACCTGACCAGTTCCAACGCTGCTTACATCTGCTAACTCCTTCCTCCAGTAAAAATTTAACTAGCTAGATTGAATCTTCAAACACATACTTGTCCATTTCCACCTTGGTAAACATCAAAAAAGAATTCATCCAGCCTAGTGCATTTCAAGAAGAGCAAAAAGATACCTATTTATATGGTTCAGTTTTCCTTCAGGTAAACCACTAATTGTACATACAGCTCTCATAATTAAAAGCCACTTCTTATAGAACAAAGTCCTCTGTGGAAAAAAAGAGATGTGGAAGATGAAAGCTCCACCAAAGACATGTTAGTAGTCCGGCTACAGATCTGTACATGCCTCTCTCCTTCTTCCTATTCCGAGAATCACTCAGAGCCTAAAATCCCTTTTGACATATAGCTCCTCTGATGACAGGTGCTCCCGGAGCCTCCAGAGGCTGCAAACAAACACATAGTTCTTGCTGTCAGCTCCCGCATTGAAAGGTAATTCCAGTAAGCAACAATTGGCCTCATTTGTTAGCATTAGTCAGCAAACTCAAGGCTTAGATTCCCTATCAAAAGAAAGGGAAATGTAGGTTTAAGGCTGCCAAATCAGAAATGAGAGTCAGGAATCTGTCAGCGGACTGTGTCACTTTATGGGATGTGAGTGAAGGATGCCTTACTATTCCAAGCCTCCACTCTCCCACAGCTGAGAAATGGACTGTTATTTGCCTTGTCTTTCAGGTAATGATCACTTCCAGAGGCAGGATGATGTTCTAGACAGCCCATTGGCTTCATCAGCTAGACAAGAGGCAGGATAACAGATTAGATATGCAAATCATCTGGTCTGGAAAAGCAAGGCATTAGATACTGCACTAGATGGACATTGGTCTTACCCAATGCATGTTCCTAGACTGAAGAGGCATTTGGTCTGACTAGTATGCAGGAATCAAGAATCTGAGAACATGGTACAATCATCTAACCTGACAAGAGGCAGAAAAACAGACTGCAGGAGCCACTGGTCTTGTCAAGTACACTTGTTTATATCCATACCTTGTCAAATGTGCCTATGCTTGAGCTTCCAACAGAGAAGATCAACAGTAGCCATGATGAATGCTGTATCCCAGGTTCAGATCACTTTGTACAAGCCTCCAGAGATTCATATCCTTATTTCATTGATGTATCCTGAATGACCTGAGCAAATACAACAGGGTAAACTAGATTCTCCACTCAATCAAATTCATAAATAGAGCTGGGAGAGATTTTTTTAAGGATTACTCCATGTCCACACCATTCTTAAGTCGACTTAAGGGTTAAGCCGACTTAATGAGTAGTAGTAACAAAGTCGACTTAAGGAAATTCTTAAGTTGACTTAATGAAAGCCTAGTGTGGACATGACTTAATTTAAGTCAACTTAAGCCTCCTTAAGTCGACTTAAATTGCCAGTGTAGACATAGCCTATGGTATTCCCAAGTATATATTGCAATTTTCACTAATTTCTCCCTTATTTAATAAGCTTAAGAGACTATTGCATTTCTACAGAGATGCAGTAGTGAAGTACATGGTTGTGAACTTTCCGGATCATATATGCTTTCTGTCAATATCTGCTCCCACAGCCCCAACTTAGGGTGCACTGGCCCAATATAAAAATTATCTGGGATCTTCTGGCTGCTTGTTCTCAAAGTCTTGCTCCAGAATCTGGAATACCCATCCCAGGACATATGGATATAACACTAATGCTTATTTGAAAGTCTTTCACCTGGAATTTCCAATAGAATAGCAACAGAGTCCTATGGCACTTTTAAAGACTAATGGATTTATTTTTCACATGAGCTTTCATGGGAGAAATTCCCACTTCGTGGGATGACAAAGTAGGATTTTCTCCCATGAAAGCTCATGCAATAAATAAATCTTTTAGGCTATGTCTACACTTACTAAAATTAGTTCAAATTAGTTAATTCGAACTAACTAATTTGAACTAATTTTAGCAAAATTTAGTTCGAACTAAGCAAGTGCCATTCATGGCACTTGCTTAGTTTGAATTAGCGATTTGCATTGAATTCAATGGGCCGGTTAGTTCGAACTAAGCAATTAGTTCGAACTAACATGGCTACATTGGTTAATTCGAACTAACTAGTTTGAATTAACCCTTACTTCGAATAGCCTATTCAAATTTATTAGTTCAAATTAAGGAAGCTCTTAATTCGAACTAATTAAAGCCTAGTGTAGCCATGGCTTTAGTTAGTTAGAATTAAGCTTTCTTAAGTTGAACTAACTTGCCAGTGTAGACATAGAGTTAGTCTTTAAAAGTGCCACAGGACTCTCTTGTTTTTCTGCAATAGATTAACATGGCTACCCCTTTGGAACCAATAGAATAGGTTTCTCTGAGCACTTCTTATCACTTCTCCTATCTAGATCAGAAGTATAATGGAACAGCCTTGCTCCTGGCATTTTAGCCCATCCAGTTCCAGCTAAAACAAAGAAATGAGGAAGTCACCTGTGGCCCCTTAAATTTGTAATCACAATTCAGAAAACAGGAGCAAACATCTGCCTTTGTTTCCACCTAAGCAACCCTGGTGGCTTCAGTGAGGATGCTCTGCTGTTGGCCCATGTACTTAACTCGAATTCTGATTTGGAAAATTCAGATAACTAAGTAATGTATTACTCTCTCACACATCCTTGCAGCTGCTAGATGACCTGAATGATTACTGGCTCTGTATGTCTCGGGCTCCAGGTAACCAGAAGCTTAGCATGCTAGCTCTAGTGTCAGACTTGTCAGTAGTTCTTCGCTCTGCTTCACAGAGCACCTGAATTCCTCATGATGCAAAATACAGAGCAGATGTGAGTCAGGAGGAAGGAACGAATAGTTAACATTGAGCACACAGGAGGCCTCCCTTGAGCTTCAGTTTTGTTTATTGATTTTTTTTTAAAGTGCAACTCAACTTTTACCACCACCCCTCACACACACATTTACAACAAGGAGGAGTTCCGCTTTAGTGGTCCATGCGTAACATTGCATGCCAGTCAGGGCAAGGTTCACTCTTGAGAGAGAATGCCTAGGAACACTTTAAATACAGCCCTAGATTTTCAGAGGTGAGTACTGATTGAGCGAGGCTAATTTTTCAAGTGCTTGACTTCAGATATCTTAGAGGAGTCCTGTTTTCATAAAGTGCTGAGTGCCTATTCTCTGAAAATTAGGGCCGTTTAAGCCATCACAAGTTAGGCATCCAAAAATAAGAATATAATAAGAATAGCCATACTGAGTCACACCAATGGTCCTTCTAGCCCAATATCCTGCCTTCTGTTAGTGGCCAATCCCAGGTGCTTCAGAGCAAATGCATAGAACAGGTAATCATCAAGTGATCCATCCTGTTGGCCATCCCCAGACCCTGGTAAATAGCAATGATTGTCTATTCTGGCTAAAAACCATTGATGAATCTAGCCTCCATGAACTTACCTAGTTCTTTTTTGAACCCTGTGATAGTCCTGGCCTTCACGAAATCCTCTGGCAGGGAGTTCCTCATGTTGTCTGGGCATTGTGTGAAGAAATACTTCCTTTTGTTTGTTTGTTTTAAACCTGCAGCCTATTAATTTCACTTGGTGACCCCTGGTTTTTGAGTTATGAGAAGGAGTAAATAACACTTCCTATGTATTTTTCTACTTTAGTTATGATTTTATAGGCCTCTATCATATACTTAGTTGTCTTTTTTCCAAGCTGAAAAGTCCATCTTATTAATCTCACCTCATATGGAAGTTTTACCATACTTCTAATAACTTTAGTTGCCTTTTTCTGTACTTTTCCAATTCCAATATATCTTTTTTAACATGGGGTGACCAGATCCAAAAAAATGCATCCAAAATGACTCTGACAATTTTGTCTATAGAAACTTATTCTCCTCTGCTCTGCACTGTGTGTCAAGGCTGACCCTTGTGTAAAATGCTACCAGCTGGATTTATTAGTATCTTAGGGTACATCTACACTGGAGGGTCTTTTAAGTCGACTTAACCAAGGTCGACTTTAAGTCAACCTAAAGCCGACCTTGTTAAGTCGACTTAGAGAGTCCATAGCCCTGCATCCACACTGGCAGGTGCTAGGTCGATGGAGGAGTGGCCAGGAACTCTGCGAGGGGGGCTGGAGGCCAATTAGGTCAACTTAGGTCCCTCCCCCCGCAAACTGCCTTAAGTTGACTTAATAAAAGCCCAGTGTGGATGCAGGAGTCTGTAGGTTGACTTTACCTTCCTTAAGTCAACCTAAGGCTCTAGTGTGGATGTACCCTTAGATAGCCTGTGTGAAGGTATAAATGACAATACAAGATGCTGGGCAAAGAAGAATCAGCCCCATAGAGTTCAGGCAGATTTTGTTTAAGCTTCCCCTCCCCACAGCTCTGCCTATGCTCCTTGGGGTATAGCTACACTGCAAAAACAAAAAACAAAAAAAAGACCCTTGGCAACAAGTCCCAAAACCTGGGCCAACTGACTTGGACTCAAAGAGCTTGCACTACTGAGCTAAAAATAGCTGTGTAGACATATAGGCTTGGGTTGGGATGGAGCCTAAGCACTGAGGCCTGGTAAGGGAGATGGATCTCAAAGGCCTGAGTCAAAATTCTACACTGCTATTTTTAGCCCTTTGAGTCTGAGCCAGTTGACCCAGGCTGAGATTTACTGCCATGGGTCATTTTGCAGTGCAGATGTATCCCAAGTCATGACCTGAAACACCTCTTACTACTCCAAGTCAGGGCTTCAACACCCACCTCTACCAGTGCCCCTTAAACATGACCTCCTGTCCCATCTCCCATGGTTGTTCTCTGCCTGAGCCTCTTCCTGAGAAGGACTGCCATCCATGTCAAACCATATGGCTGTCTTGACACGTGGCTCAATGTCTACATCCAGCAAGGCTGAAAACACCAAACATATTTTAACTTGAGATCCAAGTTACAGTTGAACTCAGTTCCCCAGGGGCAGAAATACCTAAGGATAGATAGATAGATAGATAGATAGATAGATAGATAGATAGATAGATAGATAGATAGATAATATCTAAGGAAATGTGACTTTATTTGTCTGGGGACAAAGCCTTAGTGGGATTAGCACCTACAACTCAAAATCAATGGAATTCGCCAAGTCTCAGCACCTCTAGGATCTAGGGTTTGTTGTTTTTAATTAAAAATCCAGCAAGTTAAGCCTGGGCAGTAGCAGCTGATGTTCTGGCCAGAATAACGTCTGTGACTAGGCAATGTCATTTGTAAAGTGGATCCTCCTCCTCCCCCTGCTCCCGCACAATCCCTTGAGCATGTCACTCTGCAGCAGTTTTTCCAGGACATCCACTCTCCAAAAGGCATGCGGTAGCCATGGATTAGAGTTTAAAATAGAAGCTTGTTTATCTTTGTGTAGAGAGAGAAATAGCAATGACCACACATAGCAGAATCATATGACACTTGGCAGGGGTTTGTGGGGAAATGTGATGGTTGCTGCTTTGCTTTTCACAGTAGAATGAAGTTCAAAATAATTGAGATGACACAATCAGGTAACACCATGGGCCTTTACCTCCTCTCCCTTCCACCAGTTCAACTCCATTGATTTCAACAGAGTTACCCTTAATTAGCAGCAACGTAAGTGAGATGAGAGTCCGGCCTATAGAGTTTATGAAACCACTGATCACAAATACAGGGGATGCATTCTATTGGAAGATTAAAAACTGGATTGAGGCTCTAGTTTCTAACATGACACAAAGCCAGGTAATCCTTGATTAGTTGTCAAGGAATAGCCCATGCAGGAGGCTGTGAGAAGCACGGCATGGTCCTCCCTACCACCAACCTTCTGCAAATATTCCTGGTTAATTAATTATGGCACATATTTACCGTACTGGAGCCTCCCTTATTTGCAAATGAGTCACATGGCAACACTCTCCAAACCAGCTCCAAGTTCTTACTGCAGGTGGTGTTCCAGATGGGTGTTAGTTAGAGGAGCTGGCCTTGGTTTACACAACACTCATGGTTGCTCAGGCTTTTGTGGTACTTTTAATAAGAGTAAGGATTTTGTTAGCGCTGGTTTCCTAGCTAAATCCCACTTCGCTAATTAAATGATGTCTCCCCTACAGTTGTTTTCTTTGAATGTGGTCTTGTTCTTAACTGATTAATTATGGGTGTTTTCAGCTATCCCCATACCGACTGGGCAGTCACCTCGGGACAGGATACAGAAGATATATACCCTAAAATGTTCAAACATGAGTAGGAAATGGAATTTTTGATGGCTCAATTTTCGATGTAAAAATTGTGACACTAGAAGGGCTGAGTCTCATAGATGGGGTGTGTGGCAATCTTTCTTTCTTTCTTTCTCATTGGTCTAATCTTCAGAGGTGCTAAGTCAACAAAAGTTTTTGGTGTCCAGCACCTCTGAAACAAGGCCTTCCGTATTTTCCATCCAGATCCTCAGCGGCATTTTCCGCCAGTTAATAGTGAGCATCCAGCTGATTTATTGCTCCTAACGTCTCTTAGTTTGTAATAAAGTTTTCAGCAGCTCTGTCGAGCCCTCCCTCCGCCCCTGCACACGCACACATCCCCACTCTTGCTTTGTTCTTCTTGCACATAATGTCAACTCATAAACCTTTCATCAAGTCAACCAGGTGGAAAAAACCCATTACTGAAAGAACTGCTCCTTCAGGTTGGGGAGGGGAGATAGTGGGGAAGGAGGAGGGGGAGGAGAACACTCCCCAACCGCGGGGGGAGGGAGGGGCGTATGGAGGGAAGCTGTATGTACTCTTAGCTGAAAAGCCGGCTTTGCTCTGCACCCCAGGTGGCAGGCCTCTGAGACGTCTGACAAATCTGTCATCCTGGTGACAGGATATGGAATGTGCTGTGTACATATTCAAAGAAGCAGTACTTTGGGCCCTAATACCCAGTGATGAAAGGGAGGCTTCAGCACAGCCAGGCTACGCCTGCTCAAACAAAAACACTGGTGCTTTTCTGGGGCATTGTCTTGTGTAGGAATCTCTCCTCATACACAGCGTCCTCTCCCCCACCTTCTGAAAGAGACATACTCTGATCACACTGGCCCACACTAATGCACTGAAAGCCTCTGTTGTCTACTCAATATGGTAGGTGATGGCTGTTTCAGTGGGAGCTGTGCTGCATGGGGAAGGTGCTGAAAAATGGCATGTGGGGGAAGGGATAGGTGAGGTATGGAGAGCAGGCAGTCTCCTGTGGTTCACTTTATATTCAGACAATGTGGGACTGAGATAACGCTGGTAATGGTGGGTACTCAGATCCCAAGCAATGCAAATTGCAGTGCCAAGAATGCCCTGGTGAGCTGCCAACCACAAGAAGCTTTCATGCTTTCCATGCACAGTCCTGGAAACCATTAGGTGCTGAGCACTCTTGGCTCCTCCAGAGTTAAGGAGTTGGGGAATCTAAATGCTGTGCTGGATTGAGCCCCAAATCAGCTGCATCTCTCCAAAAGGAGGAAGGATGGATTTGAACTCAGGAAATCTGGTTTCACAAATTCCCAATGTGGTCCTGGGCAAGCCACTCAATCTCTTAATGTGAGGGTGCACAGATCTTGTGCTGGGGTCTGCGGGTCCCAAGAGAACCATTGAATCTCTGCTGCCATTCAGCAGCTTGCTAGTAACTACTGGGCTGACTGGCTAACAGAATCCCTGCCCCATAAGAGGTCATGCCCATGGGTGTCTTGACTGGAGCACCTGTCACCAATGATTGGTCCTGCCATGCCATTTAAGGCAGAAGGAAGTACAGGAAGTTGTCTGTAGAACTAGGTGAATCTCTGACTGGCTGCTACATTGGACTCTGCCTTCCTGACCTGTTCCTGGTTCCTTTCTTGTTCTTGATCCCTGAACCTGATCTCTCCTAATTCTGGCTCATCTCTTGACTCCTGCCTTGACCACAAGCTGTGGTTGTGACAACACCTCACCTATAAAAGAAGACATGACCATACTTCTTTCTCACACTCTTTGTCTGTCCGTCTACTTCTTTGAGTAAGACAACAGAGTCTTGTGGCACTTTTAAAGACTAACAGATTTATTAATCGCATGAGCTTTCGTGGGAGAAAATCCCACTTCGTCAGACGCTTTGAAGATAGGAAAGTTACAGAGTGGGAGGAAATTAAATGCAGGGGAGTGTATGACATAGCATCAGGTCAGGCTGTAACAGCAAATCAAAGTAGGTGTTAGGATTCAAAACACTGGGGAACAGCACATAGAGGAGGGGGGAGGTCAATTCACTTGATGTAATGCGAGAAAAATCCATAGTCCCTGTTCAACCCCAAGGCAACTGAGTCAAATTTGCATATAAATTCGAGCTCTGCAGACTCTCTTTGAAGCTGTGATTTGTTATTCATCTGTGTCAACACAGCTATTAACAAGTCGTTAAGGGAGTGAGCAGGGAGATTGAAGTGTTCCCCTACAGGTTTTTCAGTATTGCAGTTTCTGATGTCAGATTTGTGTCCATTGATTCTTTGGCGCAGAGACTGTCCTGTCTGTCCAATATATAAGGCA
>ML685953.1:1842356-1867879 GCA_007922175.1 Pelusios castaneus | reverse complement strand
GGAGCTTCTGCCGCCCCCCGATCCCCCAGCTGCTCCTGCTGTCGGCAGGAGCCCGGGAACTGAGCTGGGCGATTCTTTAGAGAATCGGGGGTTTACTGGTGTTTGAGATCCTACAGTGGGGAAGGAGATGGGGGTAAGTCTAACTTACACCTTTTTCCTGGCCCTCCCAAAGACAAAACTTAGACCAGGGTAAATCTGAAGTCAATACACTCAGTTCACCAGGATGAGCCGGATTACGTGCAATGTGAATCCAAAATAACTCCCTTGGGCCATATCTCCAGCTGGCACAAATGAGGCAGAATTCCACTGAAGTCAGAAATGGGAGACAGGAGTGGTGTATGAGGGTGTAAGATAGGATTCCTTTGGTATCATATAGACTCATAATATGAGGGAGCAGCAGCCAAGTATTGGACTAGTTAAGCTGTGACCTCCTGAACTTTACAAAAAGCTGAAGCATGAAAGATTTATGCTTATCACAGCCAGGGCTGGACACTCTGTAACCTGAGTTCTCGTAGGACTGGGTCAAAACGGTCAGCGCTCAGTCACGCCCTAACATTCCCTCATCTCCCTCCCCCATGAGAAGGGATTGGATTTCGAATATTCTCCTCAGTCATCCTGAGAAGCCAAAATTCAAACAAGTGGCAGCCTAGGATCAGGCGTAGGTTTGGAGCAGGGAGAAATGTGCATCTGATCAAAACTGCCCCAGGCTGCGTCATGGAGGCCCATCCCTGCAGGAGGGTTTTCACAGATCTCAGCACCAGGAAACAGGCATGTCATCATGAGATGAATTGCGGAGAGGAGGATTTGGTCAGGCTGCTGGTGGTGAGGTAGTTGTTTGAGTACAGTTAGGCCTTTTGCCCAATTGTATTCTAAAATAAAGGGTAAGCCAGTACTAGGGGAAGGGATGGCCTTGTCCTTCACGCCCTGGCCTAGGACTCAGGAGCTGTGAGATCCATTTCTCTCTCTGCCACTCACTCTGTGTATAATATTGGGCAAGTTACTTAATCTCTCCTATATATCAGTTCCCCGTGGGATATTGTGGGAGTGGTGCTCTGATACTTGAGGCTAGAACAAAACCAAGCTATTACATTATAGAGAGAAAGGAAGGCAGTAGTGACTTTTCTTCTCCAGTCTGGTAGATAGCAGTGTTGTCATGTGAATAAGATATATAAATCAATGTGACTGTGTGTACAACCCCTGTCTTGTCTGGAAGGGGGTTAACTTAGAGCCAAAGGCTCAGTTAACCCATTCTGGGGTGCACCTGAACTCACTGTCAGGCTTGGATGCAGGACTATAAAAAGGATGCCTTCCAGCAGTTGGGAGGAGGAAGGGGAAAGGAGTAGACAGGTTCTTTAGGGAAGATCTGGAAACCTGATTGGAGACAGCGGCCCCAAGGAGCTCCAGGCATAAACCCTTGGAGTGTGCTGACCCGTGGGCAGGATCTTGATAACAGCACAGAAGCCCGTGGTCAGACAGAAGGGCAATCTAAAGCAGTAGAGGCACGCTTGTGAGAAGGGGGTGGACAACTGGGCAGAAGGTGTGATTGTTTTCATATATTTGTTGGATTTTGGTAAAGACTCTGCGGTCCCAAAAGAGGGTGGATTCCACCAACTGGTCCAGCTAGAGCAGTGGTTTTCAAACTTTTTCCCTCAGGACCCAGTTGGAAGAATGATTTACTCCCACGACCCAACAATTACATCCTTCAGCAATGCATCCCAGTCTTTTGGTGGCGGCAGCAGGGTGTGCTCTGACCCAATATCTGAGGGTCTGTGACCAGTGCTGGGTCCTGACCCATGATTTGAAAATCACTGAGCTTGAGGGCTGAAATAGGCCAAATCATGGGGAAAGCTGAGGCTAATTTGCTGCAGTACTACATCTGAACACAAGGGAATGTGCTAGAACAGGAACTTTGTCTCTATGAAGTACTGTCAATTTATCCTCATTAAACATCTCCTGGTGCTCTTTGTCAGGGAAGGGTGTAATTCTCCCTACCTCAGTCAGCAATCTAGCTCAGAGGATAACATTCTACACAGCTCCTGTCTTCCTATAAAATGTGATTGACATGATTATTTCTGTGGCAAATACCTACAGGTGAATTCACCAACTTACTGGAAAATAGTGAGCAGGTGCGACTGGGAAGGAAAGGCATGCTGATAAAAATTAAAGGAGTTTTGGAAAAACTGTCCTACATTATCGAGCATATGATGAAATGGTGTTACTACAGCTTAGCTCAGTGTAGTTGTGTTTGATAGCTCCCCCTAGGGCTTGTGCCTCTCTCTCTGTTTTTATGGTGTCTCTATCACCATGGTACTTAGCTCAGATAATCAGGATCTCTGAGTTATATTCTGGCCTCTGCTTCAAACTCACTGTGTGACCTTGCAAAAGTAATTTAACCTGTGACTCCTAATACCTACATCATGGGGTGCTGTTAGGATTAATTAGTACTGGTAAAATACTTGGAGATCCCTCAAGTGAGAGGTGCTAGGTAAGAACACAAGGTGGTGTCATTTCATCCAAGTAGTGATTAAATGATAATACTAAATGCTGAAACCCACAACTTCCCATAAGCACAAGTTTGTGTGTGTAGCAAGGCCAGGCAAATGACTAATGCAACCCTGAAGAGCGACAGCAGAGCATATTGTAAAGATCAACCCTATTTCAGCTTATGTTCAAATCGGAAATGCCAGAGATTGTTTCATAGTCTTCTGCAATGTTCATTATAAAAGTCCCCAGATGGCAGATGGCTATTAGCTCACTGTGACCTATATAAATGTCAAACGTAAAGCTATTGCCCCAGTGAAAATCTCAAAATAAATAACAACAGGAGGGATGCTGTTCTGCTGCCACCAGGATTTATAGATTATGATTTCATACTAATTCATCCCAAAGCCAGCAAAGGAATGAAGCTTGTCCTTTTCTGAGGGATTCCCTTAACACCTGCTTACAGATGAATTTAAGTCCTGTTTGCCTAATTCTTGAACCAATCTCTGCTCTGCTCTCCCTCTGGCTCTGGACAGCTATCCCTAAAGGGACAGCTGGTTCCTAGAAAGAACAGATTTATGCAAGATGGTATTGATTACCACTAGACAATGTCAGTGTCTGTCACTGTAGATGGTGGAGGCCTTCCTTTGTTTGCCAAAATCATGTAGCAGCAACTTTAACAATGATTTCCAATTGTCTTTTGTTGCCTTTATTGATCACTATTATACCTCTAAATTATACCAAGGTCCCGATTCCTTTGTGGCTTTTTAAGGGCTGTGATATGTCTTCACAGGCCAAATTCTGCTCTCAGGTATGTTTGATTTGATCAAATTAATTTGTCAGGGTGTTGTGGTTTTTTTAACCATTCACCTTATTCTCACCTCTTTAGGAGGCATAAATAAAACTAACAATAAAAAACTCACATATAAAAGATAATGGCCAAAATGCCAATGAGTAGGATTTTCTTAGAGTACAACCTTCCCCCCACAACTCACTTCTCTCAGAAAAGAGCATGGCTGATCAGATACACATTGTGGCATGTCCAGAAGGTCAGCTGACATGAAGCCCAATTCTGATCTCACTTACACCACCATAAATTAGGAATATCTCCTCTGAAGTAATAAATACAATCAGAATCAGGGCCTTGAGTCCTGTAGGTCTTCCATAAACAATGCACTAGACCCATGACATGGAATTAAAGAGCTTCTCAGGTTGGGTACCAAAGGTCATCTCAAATGTTCCACTATGACATGCATGAACATGTCCCATTAAACTAAATTGTATGTGCTTGTCTGAGGGCAAAAGTACAAACTATGAACTCAAGAAAGACAACAGAGTCCTGTGGCACTTTTAAAGACTAACAGATTTATTTATCGCATGAGCTTTAGTCTTTAAAAGTGCCACAGGACTCTGTTGTCTTTCTACAATAGACTAACACGGCTACCCCTTTGGAATATGAACTCAAGAGTTCACTTTAAAAGTTAAAAAAAAAAATCACTTATGAGCTCCAGAGAACTTGGCCTAGATAGCCAGCTTAAGATGACTGGCTGAACAGCTTAGCTAATCATCATTATTAATATGTTCATTTATATTTATATTACCCTCCCGGCCAAAGACCTCAATTAACATCAATTTTCCATTGTGCTAAGCCCTGCACAAACACATGGGAAGTAGAGCTGGCTGAATTCTGTGAACTATAAGGTATTTAATGCAGAACTGGCCTATTCTCAATTAAAAAAAAGAAAAGAAAACTTTTTGTTTTCATTGTTGAAGGTTTTCATGTTTCACAAAACCAGCCATACCTTTTCTCCATTCTTTTTCTCACAAAAACACGACTGGAATGGGTCTAGGATCAACAAATGGGTTTTTAGTAAACAAACAGAAGTCTATAAGCATTTTTATATGGTTTCTGGTAAAATTTCTGATTTTTTTTTAAAATGTGTTTAAATTATCAAAGCAAAGAAAATTGGGTCATTTTTCTAACACTCCATGTTGAAAATAACTTCCATTTTTTTCAGAAAAATAGGATTTTTTTTACCCTCTGTATCCAGAAGATGTGATCCCTGTCCTAAAGAATATAAATTGATTTTAGTTTCTTAATACACCAAATGATATTGGTTAAAAATCCATGGGTCTTCAAAGCTGTATTTCTTATGCTTTAAAAATAAATTGTAGTCACACCTGGGCCTGGAATGCTGTTCTCTGATTATATCCATTGTGAAGCAGAACATGGAAAATTAGCTGGCAGAAGGATTTTGGTTGCCATTATTAAAAATAAGATATGCTTCCTATATGAGAAGGTATGGGAAGGCTATTGAAAAGTATTCTGTAAAGCATAGCCTAGTGGAATTGTATAGTAAACTCACGTACAAAAACATAACTTCATATTACTTACTGTATTATTACCCTACCATCCAGTTAGTGTACCAGGATTCTAAAAATTACTTGTATTAAGTGTGAAACTAAAATGGCACTACTAAGTAACTCAGGCAGCCAGTACAGCTTCTGGTAAAATGCATTAGCAATACAAGGTATTAATTACATGTAAGAAAAATTAGAATAGTGCTATAACTACACTATAATAATAATTAAACTGCAGTTAATTAATGTTCCTGTTTTATGAAGTTTACCCCCAAAATACATTGTAGTTTACAGTTTGTCATTAAAAACTTGACAAAGGCAATAGATACCATGCTATTACCCCAGTTATTTTTTTTTTTTTGCTAAAGCCCTTAGTCAGCAAAGAACTTAAATATCTGCTTCAAGAATTGCCATTATCTTCAATGGTACTTACATGTGCTTAAAGTTCAGGGAACAGCTGCTATCACAGTATGGCTATTGTTGACAAATGCCAACCCCATTTTTGATGGAGATGCCTGGAGGACGTGGGTATGTAGTGCATCCCATTTTTTGCTGTCTCTTTCAGAACAGGTTATTCCTTAGATCAGAAGGATAGATCCATTGTAGTCAGTAGGACTATGCCCATTTATACCAACCAGAATACAAAATTACACCCACTTACTCGAAAGGTACATTTGTTAAGTACCTTTTTTTTCCCCTTAGCTGACTGGAATTTGCTATGGAAAACACACAATAAAGGATTGTCCAGGTCCTCTTCTCGTCTGTTTTATTTCCATTGTTCCAGGGCTTTAAATCAACTGGTTACTGAAATTGCACTTGAAAATTAATTTCCAGCAAAGCTTTTGCTGACAGCTGACAGATTGCTGCATGGCTATATATATATTGTTTGTGCCCTAATGTGAAATGGAGGTCTTTGAACAAAGTTTTTGTTTGCTTTTCTTTCTTTTATTAAGTCTGCAATTCCACAATGCCACAGGTTCTGCCATGTTTTTTGGTGCTATGTGTATCAGTGTCTCTGATGAAACAATTTTACCAGCAGCCAAATCTGACCTACACATTGGGAATAGGCAAAGACTAACTACAGGTTATATGTGGTCTCCAGAGTCTTATTGCATAGTCCATGTGGCAGCAGTCTGATTTAACAGATAGGATGCTGAATTGGGAATTAGACCTGGGTTTTATTCCTGAACTTGACTCTAATCTGCAAGTCACTTCCAGTTTCTATGCCTCTGTTTCTTCTCCAATCCTTTCTCTGTCTTGCCAATGTTAACGGTAGGTTCTTCCAGATAGAATCTGACTCACTCCATGTGTTTACACAATGATGCACCAGTCTTAATCTTCTAGCTCTACTGTAATACAAATAATAACAATAAAAACATGAAAACCTCAGTGTGGCCCTTAGAGACTACATATTCCAGTATGCAGTTCTCCATCTTGACCAGTGGTGAAGGCCACCAGATCAGGACAAAGGATTGCATGCTATAACCTATGATTTTGGGGCACTGTTCCTCTTGTATTAAAGATGAAAGAAGATCTGATCAACCTGATTTAAGCAATCCTTGGCTCCAGGAAGGCTTCAGATGAGCACAATTTGGGTGTCATTCTGGGTTTTTTTTATTTCCAGCCAGTACAGACTGTTAAATTTCTAATCCTGTAATGTGCCCAACAAATCCATTATTAAAGAGACACATGGCTCATTATTGCTAATTTCTTTCAGTATGCATACATCAGATAATCCAAATACACATGTATAAGAAATGGGAAGATCACTTATTTCCCCATAATATTTTCTTCTAGGTCTGAGGAATTGCAGAAGAAACACAAGAGAGCTATTAAGAGAGCTGTTGGTGAAATTTTCGGCTCTGACTTTCAAAGGTGCTGAGCATGCACAAATCCAATTAAAGTTAATTGAAATTGTGGACACTCAGCATTGCTGAAAATCAGGCCCTTTATTTTCCAGGATACAATTACTCCAGCTTGTATTATGGTCATGACTAAAGGCCCCAACTGAGACTGGATTCCTGCCACTGCTGTAAACACTGTACATATCTGCTGTAAGATATAGTCCCCACTCCAAAACGTTGACAGTCTAAATAGATGCGGTCAGAGTTGAAATGTCTTGCCTAATGTCACTTAGCGAGTCAGTAGCAGATCCAGAAAAAGAATCCAAGCCTCCTGCCTCCTAGTTCAGAGCTTTGTGTGCTAGTGTGTGCCCATTTACACAGACTGGGAGTCACTCTCCCAGCTGAAGTAGAGACATACCCTAAAAGGCCACGGACAATTGTGCTAGGCACTGTACAAGCATATAATGAAGAGACAGTGTAAGACTATAGACAACAGTTGGACATCTCTGTCCATAAGAGCAGTCTTATGGGGTGTGACATTAGCCTCCATGCTGAGATGTCTTTAAAAGGGCAAACTGCAGAGACTAAAGCAGGCAAACCCTGAATATTGGTTGGTTTCCTTCCATTAGATATACCAAGCTACAACAAACAGCTTCTGGTGACTTCACCGGTCATTCAGTACACAAAAACACAGTTTCCTTAAGGCTATCCAGCCCTTTGGCTACCACTCAGAAAGCCAAGTCAAATATGATGGGTATTACTGAAAAGCTTTATCCATCATACGTAAAAAAGTTCTACCAATCTCAAAGGTCAGACACATTACCAAACAGGTCAATGAATAGTTCAGATCTTACCCAAATATACACTTAAAGCCAATGCTTATTAACTAAACTAATATTTATTTTTTTAAAGAAGGAGAAGATTAATAGTTAAAAGGTTAGTATACATACATTGATGAAAATAAAACTCTAAAGTCAGTTTCAAAGTAGAGATGATAACTGAGTTGCAAAGACCTTAAATTGCAAAGTCTCTGAAATTACCCAAACAGTTTGGGGTCATCAGTCCTTGTTTACAGCTGCTTTGTCAGAAATCCAGTCCAGCCAAATGAAGACTAAATAGTCCATGGGTAGAGTTTTATTCTAATTCTCCCATGAGAATTAGCAGGGAGATTCCAGGCCGGTGCTGGAATCTCAATCTTGCAATCAAAACTTTCCCTGACAAGCCTGGACAGATTTGAGATAAAAGGATCTAGAGTCTTTTATCGATCCCTTCAGGTTGACCAATATCTTCTTGACAGCAGGTACCTCCTTGAACAATTAATGGGTGATTACCAGTGTGCTCAGGATACTTGAGAGCCACAAGCAAATAGTTACATGAGCACAAGGTAATTGGCCATATACAACCATTTACAGATGTTTACTACTTAAAACTTCAAAGAAATTTTTTTAAAAAACAATATTTTTATATTCAAGTTCCATCTAAATGTTCATATGTTCCTTTTGAATTCTAAATTAATAGAACAGTGATAGACAGATAAGCAGTTTATCTACACTGCTGACCTCTAACAAGATATATATAAATGGCATCAAATAACTATCAACAATACACTTGCATATCCAAGCTCTAGTCACTACCATTGTATATTCCTATAATATATTTCTGAAAGTTGAATTTGGGCCATGCATATGCAAAGTTGCTTAATTTTTTCTGGCCTGGTGTTACATTGGGTTGGACCAATGGTCCATCTAGCCCAGTGTCCTGTCTTCTAACATTAGACAGTGCCAGGTGCTTCAGTGGGAATGGACAGAACAGGCAACCATCAAGTGAGCCATCCCCTGTTGCCCATCCCCAGCTTCTGGCAAACTGAGGCTAGGGACACTTCAGAGAATGGTTTTGCATACCGGACTAACAGCTAATAGCTGTTGATGGACTGATCACTCTATAGGTCTATCACTTGAGATATGTTAATCTATACTAGGAAAGTGATAGAAATTATACTGTACAGTCATGTAATAGTTAAATGAAGATGGCTGGAATAAAGAACTAATCGGTCCTATCCAAGTCTGTCTTTTTTGATTCTGTGAATTTGGAGGTCCAGATTCTCAGTCCAGCTATGTCCATGCAAATCTGGACTAACTCTACTGGCACTAGCAAAGTTCATCTAGATTTACAGTGATGTAACTGAGACTGAAATCTGGCCCAAAATGTTTGTTCTGCAGCTTGATTCTTCTGTCATGTAGATCCGTGTAAATCAGGATTAACACCACTGAAATAAATAGCTCTACACTGGCATAAGTGAGAGCAGAATAAGACCAATTGCTCTGCCCTATGGATTTCATATGCTTGTGGCCAGAGAGAGGCCTGGGACAAGCATATCATTTTCTAAGTGGCCAAGTCTTTGAAGCCATGTCCATCTGTACATACATCATGATTTTCCTGGAAATGCCATTCTCTCCTTCAAAGATAGTGGGAATACCAGCACCCTTTGTCCCTCTGCAACCCAGCAAGGATAGAGTTAACGTGATCTAGAGGCAGAAACAAAGAAAGCTTTCCCTTTTCATTCTTTGGCATGCCTATTACTCCCTTCTAAGAGTATTTGCATGACCATAAATTCTGAGCTCTGGAGGATAGATCCAGCCAAAGGCTACATGTGCAGGATACTATAATGTAAACTGCATGTGTTGTGAGAAGTTGTTAAATGGAGCCATTGGATGATAATGTGCCCAGCATTGCTGTTAATATCAGTCTATTTCCTCCCACCATCCATAAAACAAAGACCTCCTCCCAATCAATCCTACCTTTGTGATGGGTCTATAATTTCTTTTTTAAGAGAACATTTTTGGCTACCAGAAAGCCACAAGAGACCCAGGAGCTGGCCTAAGTTTCTGAGCAAGACTTGGGTTCCAGCATACTCAACATTACAAATGGGCTGTGTCTGTTCATTCCCATTTGTGCTTATTGCCTAGCAGACAATGACATCTTTTGGAAAAGTCTGACACAATCCAATACAGCTGTGAACTTTCCCAGCCCCTTTCCCCCTCTCTTTCCAATAAAAAGGCTGTTCTTACAGATTATAGGAACATTTCCTTTTATTGGTTATAAATGTGCCAGCCATTCATTTAATCATGTGCCTCTTTGCATTGTGGGATGGAGTTCATTTGCCATTATGCCCTTCAGAGTTTTGAATGAGGCAGAAGTCTTCTGAAAGGGCCTTCTACTGGGCCCCAAATGATGTGGTATCTTGCATGCCAGCACTCTGTACCAATCCTGCTCCTACAGAGAGCAGTGGTAAAATTCTGCTGTTTTCAGTATTGGGTGACTGATCCACAAATCCCTAATGCTTAACCAATGTGATGGGAAAGGCAAGATTCAAGGAGGAACTGGATGTTGATATGGAAAAGAGGAATAATGAACAATTAGAAATGGAGTACTGGAAAGGAGGTGAAAACTCATGTTTCAGGGTTTAAACCAAACTCACAAAACCTTCATGGCAGATAGATTTTTCCACCTCTGCTTGCTTTTGGGTTTCTTGCACAGTCCTCCAAAGCATCTGGTGCTGGGTTGAGTCTGATCCAGTCTGCCAATTCTTATGTGCCTATGTATGTTTTAAAGAGGAACTGGGGTGGGATTGGAATCGTAAATCCAAGATACAAATTAATTTAAAGCGTGATAGCTCAGAATCCATTTGTCCATTATTTTCCCGTGAAATCCCAAACTGAGTACTCTGTGTTTCCCCTGCAAAAATCTATCATATCATAAGCACCTCAAGCAGAGCAGAGACTGCAGGAAACAGCTCTACTCGAGGTGTTTGGGATGTCACTAGCTGTTTCTGAGAAAACACAGAACCCTGAACTCAAGCCTTGGCAGGGAAGTAAAACAAAGAACCGGTTTTCCATAACATTTGCCTTTTTCTGACTTTTCAACCTGCATTCAATGTCATTGCTGTTAATTTAATAGTCTCTCCAATTAAAGGTTTAAAACTTAAAACATCTTTTAAAATGTTTGTTAGAGAAAGTTCTCAGTTCCCCTTAGTTGGTTCTAATGATGCCTGCAGGGTGGATAGGGTTTGCAGTTCCCAGCATTGTGAAATGGCTGCATTTCACACCCTGGGTGGGAGGGGTGCTCCTGCTCTTATCTCAATTATTTTATTAATAATCTAGACATTTTAGCCTGGACCCTGATTCTGCGAAGCATTAAAAAGTAAATGCAATGGAACTTCATTGCGATTGAACCGTGCATTTAAACACTTTGCAGAACCTGGGCCTACAATGTTACCTTTGTGATGCAGAATTCATTGTTATATATTTACAGCAGGCTGGTGCTGTGCTTAGTGATGTACAGATCAGAGAAGAGCCACAAGAATTTTAATGGGATTCGAAATCATGCCTTACAGTAATAAGACTCAAAGGCTATGTCTACACTTAGAGAGTTAAGTCGACTTTAAGTTGACATTATTAAGTTGACGTAGAGAGTCAACACTAGACTCTTAAGTTGACTTGGGGGGGGGAGATTCAAGGGGTGCATTGTGGGAACTGTGGCAGCAGAGAAGGTCTCTCCTCCCCCGGCCATGCCTTCAAAAGAGGAAGTGAACTCAGCCCCTTCCCATTGTGCCTGGCAACATGGAGCCTGAGCAGGTCATGGACCAGCCTCTTCTCCTGCGCTTTGCCAGACAGCTGCGCGACACCTGCCAGCTAGTGGTAAGGCTTCTTCGGCTGTGGAGCAGGCCTGTCTGGCAACCTGCCAGCGCAGAGGAAGACAACAGCCTTCCCCCCACCTTGCTGCCCCAGCAAGCTGCCACGCTCACAGCACTGCGCTCCGTGCTTCATCGCTTCTGGGCACGTGAGGACCACAGCAACTGGTGGGAGCGGATCGTCCTCACCCCCTGGGATGACGACCTGTAGCTGCAGAGCTTTAGGATGAGCTAGCAGATCTTCCTCGAGCTCATCCACGAGCTCAGCCCAGTTCTGCAGCGCATGGACACCCGACTCCAACCGACCCTCCCCGTAGACAAGCGAGTGGCCGTCACTGTGTGGCAGCTGGTAACCCCGGACTCCGACTGCTCTATGGCCCAGCAATTTGGCATTGGGAAGGCCACCATGGGGACCACCCTCATGCAGGTCTGCAGGGCAATCAACAGGGTTCTGCTAGCCTGCCTCGTCACCCCAGGCAACCTGCTCAAACTCCTCGACGGCCTCGTCTTCCCCAACTGTGGAAGCATTATGGACGCCACCCATATCCCCATCTGAGCTCAAGAACACCACGCCAGGGACTATGTCAACTGGAAGGGGTGCTACTCCGTGGTCCTGCCGGCCCTCATGGACCACCACGGAATCCTCTAGAACATCCACGTCGGGCTGGCCAGGGAAGGCGCATGATACACGGATCCTGCGCAACTCCACCCTGTACAGGCGCATGCAGTCAGGCACCTTCTTCCCTGACCACTCCATCACCATCAGGGACGTGCAGGTGCCAGTCCTGATCCTCAGGGATGCCGCCTACCCCTTGCTCCCCTGGCTAATGGAGCCATACATGGGCCGCATGGATGCCAGCAGGGACCTCTTCGATCAGAGGCTCAACTGGTGCTGCAGCATCGTCGAGCGTGCCTTCAGCCGTCTGAAAACTCGCTGGAGGGCCCTCCTGACCCGCCTGCAACTCGGCGAGAGCAACCTGCTGGAGGTCGTCAGCGCATGCTATTGCCTGCACAACCTCTGCGAGCTGTGGGGGAAAGGTTCCCCCACGTCTGGGGGCCAAGGCCGAGTGGCTCGCTGTGCAGTACGAGCAGCCCGACGACATCCTGCCCCAGACTCAGCGGGTCCAGCGGCAAGCACAGCTCATCCAAGATGCGCTGAGGGCCCACTTCGACAGCGAGGACCACTGAGGGGTGGGCCTGCTACCAGGCCCTTTCACCTCCACCACCTGCCCATGCCTCCCCCCGCCCCACGCACCCGTCTCCCCCCATCCCCACACCAGTAAAAAGGATGACACACTGTATAACAGTGTTCAGGGTGTTTATTCAGGGGGGGAAATGGGGGTTGGGAGCTGAGGGGGTTGGGAGATTCGGGGAGAGTGAAGAGGGTCGGGGGGAGGGGCCAGTGCCAGTGGCCTCCAGAAGGTGGGTCCCGTGCTTGCAGATGTTCGCCCCGGGTCCTGGCCCGCTGGCAAGGAGGGCTGTCTCCTCGAGACGCTCCAGGGACTGGGTCTGCCACTCCATGAGGTCGGGCATGCACTCGAGCAGCCTCTGCTCGCCCCTCCACAGCCCCTGCTCCTGCCATGCCACCAGGCGTGCCTCAGTCCGTTCACTGATGCAGACCAGGTCTTCGAGGAGCTCGTCCCACGAGTGACGCACCCTCCTTCTCCTCATGAACAGACCCGGTGGGGCGCCGGGAGTACCACGTGTCAAGGGCACAGGGGCTGCTGGGGAGAAGCAAAGAAGAGAGTCCCTGCCATTAGCTGGTGCGTTGTGCAGTCTGACAGCAGCTGCTGTCCCCGACCATCCCTCTGCTTCCCAGTCTCTGTCCTTCAGGACAGTGACCCCTTGGTACACGCTAGTGTGCTGTGCTGCCCAGGTCGGGTGCAGTGCCCATGACGGTGAGCTGCAGGCAGCCCTGCCTCGGGGGTCTTTCCTGAGGCCACGTGCCACCGGTGTTGGGCGCATGCTGTCTGGCCTTGGTGCTACCGCCTACGGTCCCCCCACCCCAACTCCAGACATGCCACTGTACCGCTTGCCTCCGGGTTCTCCCCCACCCTGCCACACAGCCCTCAGCTTCTCTGCCCCTGTGGGAGCACCTCCCCACCCAACTCTGCCTGTCCCTGGGCCATGTCCCCCTGCAGTTCCTGTCCCACAGGCATGCCCAGCCCTGTTCACAGGGAGGTAGGGAGAGAGGGAGGGAGCACTCACCAGCAGGTGCAGCAGGTGGCTGGCGTGATGTCTCCTCGCCTGGGTCTTCTTCGGTGGGGAGAACCTGCTCCTCTCCCTCCTCCTGTGGGACTGGGTCTGCCATCGGGGCAAGGATGAGCTCCAGCACCACAGTCTCATCCCCCGAGCCCTCCTCCTGGTCGTCGTCGAGGGAGGGGGCTCGGCAGAGTCGATGGTGTGAGCTGGCAGGCTGCCGCCCTCCTGGTCCAGACAGGCATCCAGCTGCTGGTAATACTGGCAGCTGGTGGGGGCTGCCCCTGTCCAGAACATCTCCTCCCGGGACTTTTGGTACCCCTGGCGGTGGTCCTTGATCTTGATCTGGACCTGCTGGGTGTCCCGGGTGTGGCCCAAGACAGCCAGGGCCCAGGAGATAGAGGCATACACCTCCCGATTATGATGGCTACCTCACAACTGAGAGCTGACTGCCTCATCCCCCCATATGGCCAGCAGGTCCAGGATTTCCTGGTGGCTCCAGGATGGGGACCACCTGCGGCACTGGCTCAGCTCTGCCCTGCTCCCAAGCAGCAGGTCTGGCCAGCTCTGGGGAGGAGGGTGGTCAGGGGCGAGTCCTACCCTGTGGTTGGCCAGGGCAGGCTCTTCCTGTGCCAGGAACTCTGGAAGGGAGGTCAGGGAGGATGGTCTGGAGGCCATGGAGGTCGGCTTAAGGCTACTCTGCATCTACACTAGTTTAAGTTGACTTAATAACACCTCCTTTTAGGTCGACTTACCGCTTAAATTGACTTCATTAAGACGACTTAACTTTTTTTTTAAGTCAACTTAAGAAACTGCTTAAGTAGACTTAAGGAAAGCCCAGTGCGGACGCAGAGTAGTTTAAATAGACTTAAGCCTCCTTAAGTTGACTTAATTTGTAAGTGTAGATGTACCCAAAGACCTCAATGCTTAACAAAGACAAAGGCAAGGGATGACTTGATTATAACCTATAAGTATATATGAAGAACAAATATTTAATAATGGGCTCTTCAATCTAGCACAGAAAGGTATGGTATGATGCAATGGTTGGGGTGATTTAGTGGGAGTGGTCCTGCTTTTTAGCAGGGGGTTGGACTAGATGACCTCGTGAGGTCCCTTCCATCCCTATTATTCTATGATTCTAAGTTGAAACTAGACAAATTCAGATTTGAAATAAGGCATACATTTTTAATGGTGAGAGTAATTAACCAGTGGAACAATTTACCAAGGGCGGTGATGGAGTATCCATCTCTGACATCTTTTAAATCAAGACTGTAGGTTTTTCTAAAAGATCTGCATTAGGAATGATTTCAGAAAGTTCTGTGTTGTGCATGTGATAAAGGAGATCAGACTAGGTGGTCACAATGGTCCCTTAGGACTTTGGGAATCTAGGAATCTACAAACCATAGCATCTCAGTCTGAAAACTCTGTCTCTCTCCTACAAAAAAATAAGTGCTACCACCCTGTTGCAATGAGAACTCAGTCTATTAAAGGGTAAGGCTCAAGACTGCACCTGTGTCTGAGTCAGGTGACTGATGGTCATGTGATGCCATGCTTACTATAAGAAGGGCTACCCATGCTAGAGTGAGGGAATAGAGTGGAGAATTAGCTAGAGAGCAGCAGAAAGAGCTTGCATGGGATAAGTAGGCAGTTGTAGTAGGGACAAGTGGACAGATAGGGGGAATGAAGGAGCCTGCTGCTTCACTTAGTAGAGTTTGGGGCTGGAGCCTAGGGGCAGGAGGATGGGACCAGGCCCTGCTATGCTGATGATAGAGTTCATAGTAGGTGAGCTACAGGGAGCCATCCATGAGAGGGTGGGGCAGAGGGGGCTGTGAGCACCTACTTCAAAAGCAGTGGTAGTGTCTGTTACGATGTTGGAGAAGTTCCCAAAAGCAAAGGTCAGAGAAGGCTACAGTCAAAGAAGCATAAGGGATGGGCTGTTTTGTGCACTTCTGCTGCTTAGAAAGAAATGACTTCTATTTATGGTGCAATGTCTAGTTAATCAGTAACATTCCACCTCCCCCTGTCTGCGATCAGAAATGTTACTTGAACTACATGGGCTAGAATTCTGTAGGATTTACTACAGAGTAGTTCTAAACAGCCAGAGAGAGGCCATTATACAGAGAGGATTAATTAAGAGGTTTTTTCCATTCATTTCTACAGGCTTTTCCCATAAGGCTTGGTGATGAGCAGCATGCTATGTCAGGAGCATGCTCATTAAATCAGCAGAACTGCTTGCCTGAGTAATGGCTGCAAGAGAGAGCTCTGAGCAGTTGAGCATCATTTAGAATCTCTCCTTTTCTCAATGGAAGTCAGGTGCCGCTCTCTGACTGCATACAATGGCTCAGGCAGGGCATGAGGAATCCTTGGGCCTTCGCTCTTCCTTCTGAAGTGGGCTTTTCTCATTCCACACTGCCAGTTTCCTATGATTGAAATTTGAAAGCATGTAGCTGTTAATCTGGGAGTGATTAAAGAGCCTCATTTCTTGGAAGAGTCAGTACTCATCATCTGCTGTGATGAATGAGCTTCTAACATCCCCTGATCCCATTATGTTGTGATTAATTGTGCCAGTTTAAGTCAATAATTCATTTGTTAAAAATAGGCCTGCAAAGTATCATTTGTCCCTGGGGAGATATCAGAATAAAAAAAAATTCATTTGATACTTCTCATTAAATTAGGGTTGGGAGTTCTATTGAAGGGTTCTGTTCATGAAACATTTATTGCAGGCTTATTTGATAAGAAGTTGTATTTGTCTAAAATTATGTCTGCTAACAGATGTAAGGGCCTGCATTTTTCCACTGTTAATGAAAGTCTAAAGAGGTGCATGTCTGGGAAGAAAGGGTTGCTGGGGCAAGACAAGAGCTTTCTGAAGATGTTTTAGGAAACAGAGGAATCATCCCCCAATCTTTCGGTACAAACTGGGGTTTTCCTCCTCCTGCCCCTTCACCCTTTAGTGTAACACTGTGTTAATGGGAAGTTCTGTGCCTGCAGTGAAAGATGTATGTGTCCCAAACACTCATATTTATAAATGTTGCATTCATATTCATTGAGCCATTATAAATGGTTCAGCTGTGAATGATTCTAAAAGGAATATATAGGGAATAGGAGCTAGTCTGCTAATGATAATGGCCATAACTGACAGACACATGCTTGATATCTTCCTCTCTAGTCACTCATACTTTGCATCATTGTTATATTCCCAGAGAGGTATGGAAGGATGCACAGACTATGGGATCCCACTCAAACTGCCCCAAATACCCCATAAAGGAGCAGTTAATGGGATATGTCACCTTTTGATGCTATGCAGCTGGTTCAAATCCAGCTCAGGTTGTTCAGGGATGCAAACCCTTGGTAGCTAAGGTGTGGTCTAGGTTGGGGCTTGTCTGAATAAAACCACTGGTGGTCTGAGTCATTTTGATCCTCTTCCAGTCCTATCTATTAAAATGTAGGCTCTTTTGGGCAGTGATTTATTCCTTGTGGGGGGATTTAATCCCTCACAAAGACTGTGGAAAAAGCTGCCTGGAGTAGTGACCTCTGTTATCGGGGAGAGTTCAGAGGCTGCTACTGATTTGCTCTGTCGTGGAAGAGATCTGCAGAAAGAGGGTAAGGAGCCTCACCAGTGGCAGTGAATAGAGGGAGTGTGAAAAGGAATAAGGAGTTGATAGAGCCATGAGTCTCACTCTTCTCTTCCCCCACCCGCTCTAATGATCAGCTAGTGGAAGAGGGGAGAGGATCAAACTGCCCCCCTGAAAGGTGTGTGACAAGTTATTCTACACACTTGTTGCAATTGATGAGCTCCAGGACACCCTAAGGTAGAACGCCTCCTGTATTCTCCTTGACACAGAGCTGTTCTTCATTGGCCCCTGCCTACCCTTAGTGATCTGGGTGTCAATTATACCTTTAAGGCAAAGTGAATGTCATGCTGGTGAAGCATGCTGAATTGATATTTCTGGAAGAGTGGAGTCCCTTTCTAATGACCTAAGTAGTTATGAAATGGACCGTAGCTCAATCCTAGCCTGGAAAACCGGCCTCTGAGGGTAAGAGGAGTCCCTCACTTCCTCCAGCTGCTATTCAGACTCTTAACTGAGATGCCAATAAAAGGGCCGAGCAATCAGTGCCATTTTCAAACCTGACACCTCCCTCCCTCCCAGGACTGTAAATTATGACCTCAGGGCACCTTCTGGAGGAAACTTTAGCTGTTAATAACTTTTCAGTTACCACTGACCCAAAGATGAAAGCTCCCAGCTCTAATTCTCTGAGCTATTTCCCTTTGGTGTTAGCACGGAGCTCTTCGTGCAGCAATAAGCACATGCAGGAAGGACTGTGGCCTAAAGGTTAGATCTGGTGACTGGGCTACTGGGTTCTATTACTGGCTCTGCTATTGAATTGGACGCAATCGTTTTAAAGACAAGCTTTGGGCAAATACAAGTTGCCAGGCTCAGGACAGGGGAAAGTAGATGCCATTCCAGGGCCTGTGAGACACAGGAGTCAGACTAGATGGTCTAATGATCCTTCCTAGCTATAAACTCTGTGAATCACGTGGTACATCAGGCTCCACATCTGAAATTGGGACAGTAGTGTTCACCTGAAGATGTTGTGACTTCCTTTCTCCAGGGTTCGAAAAGTACTTTGAGATCCTTTGCTGGAAGGGGCTAGTGAATGGCAGTGTTATAGTAGAGTGAGCTTATCTGAACAAATCCCTACAGAAATCAGTGGGAGTCTGGCCCCACTAAGGGCAACAGAACTTGGGCCACAACTTGCTGCTGAACCATTAAGGGAAGATGGGGGAGAAATGTAGCAGGGAGAGAGGCATTTGGAGAAAACAAGGAAATCCTGCCCCATTTAAGGAAATCTACACATTAAACTCAGACCAGAATTGGAAATCCAATACAACCCCGTGCCAGGGACAGTTCCAAAACATATACTTTAAAAAATCTATACAAACCACAAGTTTCTTTGCAAAATTGGTCTCCGTGCCTTTTGCTTGTATCTCTATGCTATTTTATAGCTCCTGCATCAGGTTACCTGGGGATCTGCCCATCAGCCATGCTGCACTCCGCACAATCCTTCCATTGTTCAAAAACCCAACTTGACAGAGAGTTCTATTAATGTGACATGCTTGGCCAAAAATGTGTCACTGCTGCTGCAGGGTGAGGGGAAAGTGCCTTTGATGTCTGAGTGACAAGTTTCATATGTCTGCGTGGGGTACGGGGAATGTGCTCTTGAGCAACAGTCAAATGGGGAAAGGAAGCAGAGACCACTGATGATCTCTCGGTTGCAGACATAGACTTTAATGATGGTGTTTTGTCTCACTGTCCATGGTTTATACTCACCCTTCTTTGGAAAGAAATTAATATATTGCTCTTTTTCCAGGGTGAGGTGGGGTTACCACCATTCCTGCTGCTTTTGTTGATCTCCATAAACAAATATAATGGCAAAGTTCATCTTTGGTACAGCTCCACTGAATTAGGTTGATAAAGCTAAACCAGGAACGAGTTCTAGGCAGTAAACTTAAGAGTAAGCCTCCTTTTCATAGTCAGCAGCCACTGCCTCTCAGTTAGGGTGGTGTGTCATACTATCCTCTCCCAGGGTGCGTCTACACTTGTAAATTAAGTTGATTTAAACAGGCTTAAGTCAACTTAATTTACTCTGCGTCTACACTACAGTTTCCTTAATTCGACTTAAGCTGTTGCTTAAATCGACTTAAAGAAATTTTAAGTCAACTTAATAAGACCTAGTTTTACGTTGACTTACTGGTTAAGTCGACTTATTAAGTCAACTTAAGCCAGTGTAGACGTGGCTTAGCCCTAAATTGATTTAAAGGGTCCCCAGGGCTCTCCCACTGACCTCCCTCCCAGGATGCCTGGCACAGCCAGAGCCTAGTGTGCCCACCCAAAGGGCAGGACACAGCCCTGTCCCTGTCCTTCTCAGCCCCCAGGTACCCTGGTACAATGGGGAAGATGCTGAGCTCCCTAGCACCTTGGGAGGGGTGCCTGGGGAAGGGGGGCACCTCTTGGGTGCCCTCCCTTCCCACCATGCACCACTCCCAGGTCCACCTAGCCCCTGCAAGTCGACTTAGGTGTCCAGTGTGGACGCTCTAAGTTGATTTGGCAAGCTCAACTTTAAGTCGACCTAAATTTACAGTGTAGACATGCTAAGTCAACTTAACAAAGTTGACTTAAAGTCGACTTATTTGAACAAGTGAAGACATAGACACAGATACCTGAGTGACCTGTCCCTTTCTTGCTTTTCGGCATCACTTGCTTAGCTTTACATGTCCATAAAGTCTCATTTGAATTAACAGACTCCTATTAACTTCTTAATGGGTGTTTTTCTTCTTCTCTGAGATTCCATTCTTCTGATATTTGTCTATGCTTTGGGGATCTAGCTTAGGTTCTTACATGGAGTCCATGATCACAGTATGCAAGTCAAATAAGGAGTCCTGTGGCACTTTTAAAGACTATGCTCTGGTCTACACTGACAGTGAAGTTTGACATAACACTGCTTACCTCAACCTTCTGCAGCCTATGTCTCCACTGTCAGAGCAGTACATTTGAAAAAAAATGGAGCTGAAGTTCGACCTGCTAACACCACGCTGCAAATGGTGTAGGATTGAGGGTGAAATCTACAATTCGAATTTAGGTCCCTATAGCCAGAGAGCAGCTTTTCCAGTTTTTCTTGTCTGCTACACCATAGCAACATAGCTCCTCTGCTGCCTGCAGCCCAGGAAAGTTTTCAGTTAATACCTCTCTCTGCATGCAGCACTGTGCCTGTCTGTTGTGCCTGTGGCAGCGAAACAGCAAGGAAAGCTTTTCCTGTTTTTTTTTCCTTTAGAGAAGAGGGGTGGGTGAGTGAGCAGGGGGCAAATGCCTCTCCACAAGTCCCTGTGCCCACTACCCACAGTGCAATGCATTTCAGGAAGTAATGTGAGCAAGCAATTTGCTGTGATCAGTCTCCTTCACTTTCTGTAATTCAACAGCCTAAAATCAAATTACAATCCCAGTTCCAGTGTAGACAAGCCCTAACAAATTTGCAAGTTCCTCATAATCTTTAACATATTGAGCTTTCTCCTTTTGAGGTAGGACAGTGCTATCATCCCCATCATACAGTAGGAGAACTGAGGCACAGAGAGACTAAGTGATTTGCCAATGTCATACAGAGAATCTGTGGCAGAGCCAGGAAGTGACCCCCCAAATTCCTGACTTCTAGGCTGAAACAATAACCACTAACCCATCCTTCCCTTTTGCAGAAAGCCAAATGCATTCACTAATTATAATATTTATTCTAAGCAGAACTTTAATCTTCAAAGCTGTATATCTTTCACATTTAGCTAATTAGTCTCACCCACAGCCCTGTGAAGTAGGTAAGTGTTATATTGATTATTGGTAGATGGGAAAACTGAGCCACAAAAAAGTGTGGTTAACTTCCCGGAGATCACAGGCACAGGATAGGAGCCCCCAGTCCTATGCTCAGAACACTGTACCCCTCACTTCTCTAGTTTAAAAATATAGCACAGCAAGATGCTTAATTTTCTTTAACGATTTTTAGTTGCCGCACCCCAAAAATCATTTGAATACAATGCCTCATAGCTTGACTTATGGCTGAATTAATCATTGCCCAGGCCCTAAATAATTCACACCTATGTGCTGTGAAGATGTCCAGCAAGCTGCCTGGGAACACGCTTAACTGTGAATTATTGCACAATAACTCACAAGCTGTCAGGTTCCTCTGTTTCACTTTAAAAAGCCTCCATTAGTGCAAAATTTCACTTCTTTTAATTTGGGAAAGACTCACTTCTGCTTCCCCTTGCTCACAGAGACTGGTAAAGAGACCCATTGAGATCCTTCAGACTAAAGCACTATTAAGCATGACTTATGCAGCCCTTACTTATGGACCAGATTTGCAAACACTTTATTGGTCCTAGTGAGTATTTGCTCCCAGGAGCACTGGCTATACATCACTTTCCAAGTATTGGCCTCAATGGAGCTATCCTTGTGAGAAGCACCTCACCAGTGTGAGTAAAGAGGATTCACTACCTGCACGTGTGGTGTTCATTCAGGTCCACAACTGAGCATGGCATTTGTGTTGGACTCACCACTGGATTGGAAATGACAGGGTCCCATTGCTTTTCCATTTTAAGGCCTCTGCAAGGACCTGGGGTTTGCTAAAAAGTCCCTCCCCCTCTCGCACCTCCACCACCACAGCCTTTGGTCTCAGTCTGTGCTTCACAGTGTCACAAACACCAATGGTTTGTTACAAAACCAATCAAATGAAGAGATCTATCACCTCCTTCCTAGCTGAAAGGCTCAAGTTCCAGAGAACCAAAGGGTATGTCTACACTGGCAATTTAGGTCAACTTAAGTAGCCTTAAGTTGACCTAAATTACTCCCTGTCCACACTGGCCTTTCATTAAGTCGACTTAAGCAATTCCTTAAGTCGACTTAATGAAAGCTTAAGTCAACTTAGTAAGAACCACCAGTCAGGTCAACCTAACCCTTAAGTCGACTTAAGCACAGTGTGGACATGGATTAACCCTTAAGTCGACTTTATTAAGTTGACTTAAGGGCAGTTAGGTCGACTTACTAAGTCCACGTTCAGGGTAACCACTTTAAGTTGACTTAATAAGGTCGACTTTAAATTGACTTAAAGTTGACCTTATTAAGTTGAGTTAACAAAGTCGACCTTTTAAAGTTGAGTTAACAAGGTTGACCTAACTTTTTCTAGTGTAGACATAGCCAAAGATGCTTGCTGCCTGCAGTCTCCTTCTGAGGCTTTGAGAAGGAGAGACTTCTGCCACCTGCTGTAAGACGAGGAAATGCTGGGAGCCTAGCGTGTGATGCATCACAAAGAGCAAGCATGTGACAAACGCTCCCATTGCAACCCTACACCAATACTGAACGGCATGAGACCAAGAAACACTTTAAACAAGCCTGGTTCTGCTCTTGCTAACCCTGGTGTAAATCAGGAATAAGGCTTCTGAAGGCAGTGGAATCACACTGGTATAAAAATAGCATAAGAGGGCAATGCAAGCCTTTGTGCTTGTAGAGTGCGATTCATGCAGATGCAGGGGGCCAATATGAAGTGTATGCACTGCTGACATCCAATTTCCATTTTCTCTGGAGGAGTTCACTGAGATTTAAGGAGTGCCTGGCCTTGGCGTGGCCCACTGCACAGGGGTCATTTTTTATCTCCAGAGCAGTGAATTTTACAACATTCAAAGATACAGAGCTAGAGTTCAGTACCCTGGGTGGACACTGAGTGCTGGGATCTGTTGAAAATCTGGCACAAATTGCAGGTGCTCAGCATTTGGATATTTGGCTCCAAATTCTTTGGAAAATCTGGTCTGAATGAATCCAGAAGGGAGGGATTTTCTTTATTTGATTGTTATAGCATTATCATGAATTCAACTGGAGGGGTAAAAAGGCTTCACTCAGGAGGTTTCATTTCACCATTGAATCATATCCAAGTGAATGTGTGGTTCATTTTACATAGCAGTAAATGGTGCTACTGCCCCCCCCCAAGTTCAGACAACACCTCTGCCCTAACTAAAACAGTTATGTGCATTCATCCAGTCCTCAAAAAAATGAACGAATGACCCAGCTGTGCAACCCATCCTCACACATTTCTGAGCATTTAACCCAGTCGGGGCCTGATTCAAACCTCACTGAAATGAGTGGAAAGACTCCCATTGACATCAGTTAGCCCCCTCACAGTTAATGGGACTATTTGTGGTGATACTTACCCAGGCATAACAAACTGGATGAGCAGGACCCCTCCCAAACCAACTCCACTTAGACAGAAGCCAGCAGCTGATAAAAACTTTTAATTACTCCATCCTGAGTTGGATTGGCCCTGGCAAATAAGGAGTCACCATCACCCACTGCCAGTCCTTTAAGCCATCCATTCCCTCTGTTCCCAACCTCCCTGAGGCTGCCTGTCAGCAGGAAGCATAAAACAGACTATGACACAGGACAATGACTTTTTTTAACAATCCTATTATGGAAGACAGAGCTTTCGTGTTTCCTTTCCAGCTTTCATCCAGACCTAAATTGCTGTGGGGTGTGGGGGGAACCTTGCGTTTAAAAAGAAACTTTTTTTTGTAGAGAAAAGATTTTATTCAGTTCCAAATTCCTCCCCAAGTCTCCTCCAAGCAGAGACCCAACAGTATCCCTATTAAATTATATAAAGCGAGTCCAGTCCTTGGCTGTCAGCAGGACCCATCAGTCCTAATTTATCGCCCCAGGAAACACAGTACAATTATGGTAATAAATAATAATAGGATTCAGTACATGACAACATGAATGATGGAGCCTCTCAGAACTCATTTACATTGCTTTGTGTTGCAATCACCCGGCTTCTAATGTAATGCCAAGCAAATGAGCCTTTTTGAATATTGTGCAATCTCTTGCAAGTCAACTGGCACAAAACTCACTCAATAAATCATGTTCAAACACATGCCTCTAATGACAGGTAAATCAACAATGAAGTAATTGCATTTAATGTATTGAAATACTGGACAAAAACAGTGACCTCCAAGTGACTTTTTTGTTAAAGGTACGATATAGTTGCAACAGCAAATGGGTCTCTCTCTTTTTTTAATCAGGCACTTCTTGCTCAGATGCACACATGAGGACTAATGATACTGTTCCCTTCACACACCTTGATTCACTGTACCAGCCAGATATCTGGTGTTAACTGCACTAGTTGTTCGGAGTTGTAGGTGCTGCTGAGATCAGTGTACTTCTTTGCAAGCTTTAGGACTAAATTCTGCACTCATTTTCATCCATGAAATCCTGTCTGGGAATTAGTGTGCTTCATATTCGGCAAAGAGCCAACTCCTCAGCAGTTGTGGCTCAGTGGGAGCTCTTTGGAAGCCAATTTACACAAGTGGGGATCTGACCCATTGCTTTGAATTGACTTTGTTCAAATGGGCTTTCCCCCCTTCCATTTCCTTGCTTTATTTCATTGTGATAGAAAAGGGAGGAACAGGGCTGGCAAGGGGAGGGGAGATTGCCACAGTGCCTGTTATCAGTCCACCAGGTGATTTCTTGTAAAAGTTGGTGGGAAAAGGGAGGAATTGACTATGTTCAGTCTCTGCACCAAAGCACATCAGTGGCGGGAGAGTGGCAGAATTCATAGTCTCTCCTGGCCTCTCTGGTGGGAGGGAGGAGGAAAGGAAGTCTAGAGCAGAGGCAGCAGCTCCTTCTGGGCCTTCAGCTATCAGAACCCCGTTAGCCCAACTTCCTGCTTTACAGAACCCTGGGCTGCCATCTACTCCTCTTCCACTTCCAGGCCTGCTCTGGAAGGAGAGATGGCATCTCAGCAGGACATGGCATGTAACCTTCCCACCCACTCCAGGAAAATTCTGTTTATGCCCTTAGTTCTACATAAGCCAGGTGCTCACACAATATGGATGGTAGGCAGTGCATTAGGCGAACACTTCTAATAATCAGTGGTGCATTTCAGGGAAGTATTTGGGCCCAATCTTCTGCCTTGTGTCGTCCTTTGCATTTACACAAAAGAGACCGTGGAAGGGTGTGTTGAAACTAGCTGGGAGTAAGCTCCCAGCCAGCTGGACGGAATTATGGAAAAAATAGCAGTGGCTCATGACTTCGAGCCTACAGGCTGGGGGAGCTTGAAAGCCTAAGCCCCAGCCCGCTTCACAAAGTCTGTAGTGCTTTCTTTAGCATGCTGGCAGGAGTTCTGTTCCCACAAGTCTCATTGCCACATAGGTATGCTCTCAGATGCAGTGGAGACCTCCCCTAAATAGGTATAAAATGCTGCCATCCCTCTGAGTAACTCTGAATTCTTGTTTGCTAATGTTTCGCACTGACTTTGCCTGGGTGTAAATGATGCCACAAAGATCAGGGCAGGAGAAACCAGGCCCAGTGAACTGATCTTCCACTTTCTTTCTTTCTTTCTTTCTTTCTTTCTTTCTTTCTTTCTTTCTT
>ML685953.1:1684748-1842346 GCA_007922175.1 Pelusios castaneus | reverse complement strand
CTTTCTTTCTTTCTTTCTTTCTTTCTTTCTTTCTTTCTTTCTTTCTTTCAGAGAAATTAGTAGCTCTACTTGCAAGTTCTCTAGTGCAAAATGTTTCTCAGAGAATTCTGATTTATCACAATCAAAATGTTTTGCAGAGGTGGTTCACTTTTGAAAAAGTCACAACAGAACCAGGCTGAATTTCTGAGAGAATCCTGCCTGCTTTTCCGCCAGCTCACCCACCCAGCTTTTTGGCAGCCTTTCTAGAGCCAAGAACCAGGAAGCTCCAAGGCTCACAGATCCACTGGCAGGCTCCTTCAGCCCACCATTCATGGCTCCTTGGCAGCTGAGGGTGGGGGGTGCTGAGAAAGGCCACCAAGCAGACTATCCTGGAGCCACGGTTCCATTCCCTAATGCAGAGAATTTCAAAACCAAGAACAAAAGCAAATTTTGAAGTCTCTCTGTGAATCAGAATAGCCTTCCTCAACCTAGCTCTAGAAATGACTAATAGTTCTGAATGCATTTCTGAGGGACTGAAAAGCTTTCCCCATAGTGTCAGTGTGAGCAGGATCATCACCTTGACATGGATATTCAGGAGTGACTAATGTCTCAGTATTCTCACAAAGGGCCAAATTCTGCATCTGTGGAAACTCTGATGAACTGTTTGTAAACATGACACTCCTTCCAGTCTTTTTCTGTGTCACTTTTATATTTAGAATTTGCTTAATGTGCCCCCTGCCATCTCTGCGGAGCTTCTTGTTTGGGTAGGACTTGAGCACCGTCCAGGCAGATGCACATGCCTGAAAGAAGCCTGCCCGGTGGATTGACATTGATGTGGAAATCCTTCGACCCCAGACCAACCCACCTCTCCACTTCTGCCTTATAAGGAAGTAAAAGGGGAAGGGGACAAATTCTGATCAAAGTCCATCTGAAGGACTCCAAAGATTATTAAGCAATGTTGCCTATTATAACCTGATCCCCACATACCCCAGCGAGTGGGTTCGTTGATATCATTTGATGCTCTGATATCAGTCATAGCCATTCACACTCACTGAACCTCCTGAGAGCACCGGGTAAAATGCAAAACGGGCTGCGGGCCATCCCCCAAATAATGGGGACAGGCTTCAAGATGCTGAAGAATTCAGTTGGGAATCTCACAGGAAGAATGTTTCTCTGAACATTTCATTGGTTCTGCTTCTAAATCTAACCAAACCTCGGGAGCCCAGAGGCCAAATGAAAAAATAACAAAGAAAAATGTGATTCAAAGAACATTTTGGACTTTTACTAAATAATCCTCAAAGCCTCATTTTACAGATAGAGAAACTGAGGCACAAAGTTTTGCAAAGGCCCGTACAAGACGACACACTGGCCTGAATCTGACCCTTCATGGCCAGTCCTTCTCCTGCACACAAAGACAGGTTGTGTCCAAGTCTGGACTTTGATGCTTAAGTTAATCTCTTCAAGAAGGAAAATTGATGTGAGTGCTAGAGAGGAAAGACAGCCCAGTGGTTGAGGTCAGAGCCAGACCTGGGGTCCATCTGGGGTTCCTGGGGTTCCCTCTGTGATACAGACTCCCTGTATGACCTTGAGGATAATAGCACTTCCCTTCCTCCCAGAATAAATGCAGTAAAGAATGCGAGGTGGTCACATACCACGGTAATGAGGGCTAGATAAATACCTGAGCTGAAGGGAGCTAGTACTCAAGCATTCCTGGCTCCCAATCCAGTGCTCGGCCTACTCTTACCATCATTGTTAACAGCAGCATTATGGTAGAAGCCAGAGCCTCTTTGTATTAGGCACTGCATAAATGTATAGCAAAGCTTAGAATCTAAAGTGTAAGAATATAGACAAATGGTTGATACAACACAGAGGTGGGGGAAGCACTATGAGACAACACTGGGCATTATGAAAAAGAAAGGGATCACAGCAAATCAAATCCTTAGGCATTTAGTTTTTTAGTAGGTATCATGGCAGAGAAGAGTTTTAAGGCAGGGTCTGAAAGACAACGAAGAGGTAGCATTTCAGATGTAGCCTGTGACTCCCACTTCTGCACTTCTCCTTCCACAATCAGTCATGCAGGGAAATATCAAAGGCCCCTTTGGAATCATTAGGGAACGCAAAGGTTTCCCTCTCCCCAGGCTGGCCCTCTGTGCTGATAGCTCCCATATGATGTAAACTGATTAGTGAGATGGCTAGAGGCAGCATAAAAGCGCCATTAATGGAGGAAAAGAAAAAAACAACAAAATTCTCCAATTTTAGAAAATTGTTACCAGTTGTGTGCGCCATCCAGATTGTTCTTCTGAGAAGGGAATGTCAGGATGGGATCACACAGTTTTTCCACCCAGCCGAGACGCCAGGCCTCCAGGATCCTGATTATAAATATCTACAATGTTGACCTTGGTTTTTCCCCGCACTATGCTGGATTCATATTGTTCCTGGAAGCATGACAGGTATTTGGCATTAGGGCATTCCATAGCCAGAGCGCCTCTTGAAATGCAAACTGCCAATATAGACCAACACACTGGAAGCAGGAGTGCTGCAGTTGTACTTGCTTGGTTTGTGGAGATTCACAGAGACTGGCCTGCACTGTCAAATTCAGAGCTGGATCTGGATTTCGAGAACCCTAGGTTATGTCTACACTGGCAAGTTAGTTCGAATTAAGGAGGCTTAATTCGAACTAACTAAAGCCATGGCTACACTAGGCTTTAGTTAGTTCGAATTAAGGGCTTCCTTAATTCGAACTAATAAGTTCGAATAGGGCTTCAGAAGTAAGGCTTGAATTCAAACTAACTAGTTCGAATTAGCCAATGTGGCCATGTTAATTCGAACTAATTTCTTAGTTTGAACTAACCGGCCATTGAAATGAATGGGGATCCCTAATTCGAACTAAGCAAGTGCCATTCATGGTACTTGCTTAGTTCGAACTAACTTTTTCTAGTTCGAATTAAGCTAATTCAAACAAACTAAAATTAGTTCGAATTAGTTCGAACTAACTAATTCGAACTATTTTTAGCAAGTGTAGACATAGCCCTAGTGTCCATGGGGTGATCCGAGCTAAGGTTATATTTCAGACACTGGCCTGATTTTCAAAACTCCTAAGCACTGCTAGACACTATTGACTTAGGTGGAACTTATGAGTATTGAGCACCTCTCAGAATCAGGCCGTATGCAGGGACCATCTGAGGAATCCGGTTCTGAAATGCAGAGAGTTCAAGGGGGGTAAGAGCCTGGGTTCGGTCCAGTCATTTTATCCAAACAATTGCACATTGCTCCACAGATATGTAAGGTATTCTATACCCACATGCACACAAACTCATGCATTTATATACATGTGCATACACACACACACACACACACACACACACACATTTAATAAATGAGTTAACAGTTGCAAACCTTGCAAACCCCAGTACATACACATACAATTTTCCCCACCAATTGTGAATTACTGTCAGCAGTTCAGTAGTAGGAAATAGACTCGCTCCCCCTTGTCATTTTATTTCGCAGCTCCCAAGAGCCAATAATCAGGCTCCGGCTGTGAAAAGACCCTGGCACAGGCAGCTTGATTAATGACTGGGGGTCAGTAAGCAACACCTTTCCCACTGGATCCATGAAGCACACATACAGCCCAGCTGGAAATGAACAAGAGTCTGAAAGTGACAAATCAAGTGTCTGAACAATCAGGAATCGAAAACAAACTCAGCTGAGACAAAAGGGGGAAATGTTGATTTTTTTCAAGAGTCCTTAATCCAAGGATTGGTTTTTATTTTCTCTCCTTCCTCCATCACAAGTGACTTTAGTATAGTTGCTATATTAACAGTGCTGGAGACTGTGCAGTTCTGGGGGCACGGGATAGGGAGTCAGGAAACTTGGGTTCTTTTTTTACTTTTTCTGTCTGTCATCCATTCCTTCCCTCCCTGCCCTTTGAAAAAAGGCCCTGTTGCCTCTCCCAGGAAGCCAAGGCAAATGAAGTTAAACGATACACAGCATTAATGAGACAGGGAGATAGAGATACGGTTAAGATGGGGAATGACTTTCTCAGTGAACTTTAAAGGAATGGAATACTGTGGGCAGTTGTGGCCACAGCTCACATTGGCCCAAGGGTCACAGCTCAGACTCAGTGGCTCAGCTGTGCATTTGAAGCCACACGTTCTCCAACAGAATTTTATCCATGGCACCCTTTTTTTTCAGGCCCCCTTGGTATCTTTTTTCAGAAGACTTCCCTGCATTGCTTTTATCAGCAGAGAGTGGCTGCTTAAAGCCAAGTTTCTCACATAATTAAACTTCCACTCCCCATTCATGCCTGCACCCTTCAGAAGGCAGCAGGATGTCCAGCTCCGTGTTGTTATCTTCCAGCGATGAAGTAACAAGTGAGCATATTACCACTCTGTGTCTGATGTCATCAGGCTTTATGAGCAGCCCAGTGAGATATTCTTCGTAGAAACATGCTAATCCCCCAAGCTTTTCATTTTGCTGGTTGATAATTTTTAGCCATTCTCTTCCCACGCAGGGCTCTGCCCAGAAGCCCAGCTGCAGGGCCATGTGTAGGCTCGTCACTAGCAAATATTACTTGGGGTTGAGGTTATTTGCTTTTTTTGCAACCCACACCCTGGGTTGCTCCAAGTAAAGCAGGCTCGCACCTGGAACAATCACAATCCAAAAACGTCACACCAGGAAATTGAGTTCTTCTAAACTCCTGCTGACCTGCCAGTCCAGACGTTGGAGCAGGAATGCACTTGGCACATAAACTAACATCTCAGGATAGGTGGAGTAGGAAACAGAGCAGGTGCTGAGCTGCAAAATTCAGCACCAGAAGTGGTTCCAGAAGTCAGGGCGGGCTCTTTGAATTCTCCAGAAGGGCCGAATCCTGCTCTGTGTAAGTGGAGCACCACTCCATTGATTCTGATGGGAACAATTCTTGGACGTGGGGGAGTTACTCCATATGTGTACCCAAGTGACTGAGAACAGAGCACTCCATGCTGGCTTTCACCCAGGTCCTCATCTTGTGAAAATATTTGCAGGTCCTGAAACGTCTCTCACTAAGACCGCGTCAACGTGCAGGAGTTGCACTGGTTTCACAACAGTCAGTTTTTAAATAAGTACGATTAAACTATCGCAAACTCCTGTGTGGACAAACTTATTTCAGCTTCGGAGTGGCTTATTTCAGTTCAGCACCAGTCTTTTCTGACCAACTTAATATACAGTTAAATGAGTCTAGCTTAAAATGAATAAGATTGTCTGCATAGTGTTTTGCGCTGGTTTAACTAAACCAATTTAAAATCACCTTCTAAGTTAAAATGTAGCCTGATAAAAATGTAAGACGGGAAGAGACCTCAAGATGTTGTCTTCTCCTTTCCTGGCATTGAGGCTGGATAAAGTAGTGCAAGTCTGTTGGCAGACCAGCCCTTAAGATAATATAAATCAGGAGCAATTATACTGAAAACAATGGAGCTACCCAGATATAAAACTGTGTAGGAACATGGAGAATCTGACCACAACCTTATCTCGCTACCTCACAGCATGTATAGCGGTTTAAATCTGAGTAATGGGGGTTTGGTTAGTAGCATTTTCTACCTCCCTTGCACTGGTGTGGATGAGGATGTGTAACACAAGTGGGGGAGATCAGGCCTCAAAATGCTTGAGAAACTGCCAAAAAACATGTGTATTGGTCACTTGTGCAATCAGCGAGCTATTTGGCATTTACTTCACTTTGAATCTCAATTTATTCTGCAAAATGGAGTGGTGCTCTATGGTTTATTGTTGACAAAAAATTGCTGAGTTCTCTGGCTGAGTTGATAGTCTGAGAATCTGAGATGTCTTTGTCAACTTCTGTTGCATTTTGAAAACCAAAACATGCTCATCTGAGGAAGTGGTGATATCGTGCCCAAGGGTGTGCTCATGAGCTCTACTGAAAAAACCATGAAAATCTCCAGATTTTGAATGCATATTTTCTCAGACAACTGTAGATTTGTGCAGCTCTGTGCAAAATGAGCTAGGTGTTGAAATGAAAGGATGGAGGCGAAGGAATAATGAGCAGATGTAGTCAAAAAGTTTCCAAAACTTATAAAGACTGGCAATAGAAGATCTATTTCTATGATGTCATCTTGTTCATGCTCACTCCCCAAACCCTCCAATCAATGTTTGATTGTTCCCTGCTCCATGTCCTCCAGCACTTTGTCCAGCCAAGAGGTGGTGCTAACCCATTGAGGGTTCCAAGCAGCTATATTTTCTGGGAACCTTTTACCCCAACAGGCCCCCTAAAAATACTAATTGCATTATTTCCACACACTAAGACTATAGCAATACAACAATACTTAGACACTTATTAAGAAGTTCATGTTAAATAAGATGATTGATATTTGGAGGGTAATACTAAACTGGGGGGACCTGGTGTTCCTATCACGTCCCTTGAGAGATGGTTCTGCAGTCCAACAGAACTCACCAGTAGGAAATATTTCCTGGTAATCAGTTTAAATTTTCCTTTGTTCATTTTCATCCCATTACGCATTAGCTGTAACTCCTTGGCTCCCTCTAAATAATTTCTCTTCCCCATTGAAATAGCTCTAGAAACCCATTTTCTTCATTTCACAGATTCTTATTTAACTCCTCCCTGCCAGCTACCAATCCCCAGCAGCAACAACAGCATGCCTGATTCTCATGTTCCCTGAGCCTTTCCAGTCAGCACATTAGACACCACACTTTAAAAAGCGGCAGACTTCTTGGAACCTATATGTTAGTCTCAGAGCTCAGTGGAGCTTCAAAGTCCTCAGGTCAAGAGCCAGCAAACTCAACACCAGAGGAAATTAGGTTGCTAGGATCCCGAGATTGTTTATTATGCTCTCAACTTTAATTAGCTGTAAGTAACATCATGTCAGTGTTCTGCCACAAACACTAAAGCTGTCAGGGCAATTTTACTGAGTCTGGCAGTTTAAATCAGAAACAAGAAAGTCAACATGTCAATAATGGATCTGGACATGATGGATATATTAAGGGGAAAACCTGAAATGTTCTGGACTTCATTATATCTACTTAGACTCTAAAAATGTATGTCAGAAATATCTGTGCCTCATTGGAAAAGCCCCTTGGAGATATTATTCCACTCAATTATAGGGCACTTCTGCTCACCTCCATGCATTTGTTTTTTCACGCTTTATCCATTACAAAAATATATTAATGGAAGGTGTAGAGGTGGAAATAGGCCGTTTGGGTTTAATTTCTACAAATATATCTACGGAGCTGGAGAGGATGTAATGAATTTAGAGGAGGGGAATGTTACACTCACTTTAAAAGGGATTTAAAATAACATTCTTGACATCAGGGAACTTTTTTTCAGTGAAAGATTCTGAGAACTTGAGTGAGTTGTAATGTCCTGGGAAGCTGAAAAACATCAGGAAGAGGTTAAAGGACAGAGAAGAAGTGGGCTTTTGTGAAAGGAAGGATGGTCTGATGTTAGGGATCAAATCTGCAACTTGAGAGAACCAGGTTCAGTTCCCTGCTCTGCCACACACTTCTGTGACTGTGGAGAAGAAATCACTAGAAATCAATTGGAGTTAGGTGGGCCTAGATACCTTTGAAGATTTGTGACTTAGCCATTCTATACCCTTGTTCTCCATCTACAAAATGGAGAAGGTAGCACTTCCCTACCTCACAGACTTGAAGATGAAAAATTAGATTGTGAGATACTCTGATGCTGTGGAAATGAAGGCCATAGAAGTATCACAGAAGGGCATTTCCTGGTTAAAATGGTTCCTGGCATGCTTGCGTCAGCTTAGCCTTTTATATGTGGTTTTGCAAAGATTTAACCAAAGGAATAATTTTGCACAATAGGACTTCAGTGAGACTAGTCCTGTGTAAAGCTTTTACATGGTTTGGGCCTGAGTCTCATGCACAAAGGACCCCCTCACATCGTTCCGGCAGCATAAAGGAGCCATTTTAAGGATGTTTTACACTGCTGGAGTGATGTAAATAAGAATCAGCTCTCTCTCCCACCCACTTGTCTAAGCTCGTGTTCTGCAGCTTCTGAGGAATATGAGCTGCAAAAGCATTTTGGTGGGCTTGACTTTAAAAACAATTTTCCCCCCAAAACAAAGGTCCTGCAAATGTGACCTTATTTGACCTTGACATTTGATCAGGTCTAGTACATTAGTGATACACCATATCATGAATGCAGACAGGGCATTGGTTTTTATCCCATGCTCCGTTCCATGTTATCTAGATGCATTTAAAAAGTGCATTTTTCTGAAGCAAAAGTTGCAGTATATCATAACCATAACTGTGAGCTGCACATTTGCATGTGGGGGGATTATCAAATTTTGACAGGGAGAGAGAGTGCTCCTCTCTGTCTCTAACTTCCTTTAAATTTCATTAGTTAATAGCTGTTTATTTTCCAACATGTCCCATTTTAAGTGTATTTTGGCTTGTGTATTATACACATGTCCATTAAAATTAAGCAGATTTGCCATGGTCTGACAATGTTAATACTGATCTGAATATGTAAGCAGATGTTTTACGAGCTCTCAAGTTGTGGGTTAACCACAGCAAAAGTACACGCATTTCAGGGAGTCTGGCCTTTTTGGTCCTGATGGGGGGAAAAAAAAACATTGCAAACAGGAGGAAAACAGAGAAGAGAGGATGATCTTATACAAAGAGGGGTTAGTACTTTTTTTTTTAATCACTGTAAATAAATTCTATGAGGAACAATATCACTTAAATCCCAAAAGCATTTATTGGATCTAGATGAAGGCCCCAGTTCAGCAAGGTACATAAGCACTTACCAAACTAATATCTGAATAGTCCCAGTAACTACAGTGAGAAAAGTGTGGCATATTGAAAAGTGTTAAAATTGTTAACTGTCTCTTTAAATTCCATGGTGTTTGCTGGTCTTCCTTGCAGAGTATCAGGCTTTGTCACTTCCAAAGGGGTAGCCGTTTTAGTTTAGTTTTGCAAAACAAGCAAGGAGTCCTGTGGCACTTTTAAAGACTAACAAATGTATTTATCGCATTAGCTTTTGTGGGTGAAGTCCCACTTCGTCAGATGCCAAAAAATGGCTTTGTAGGGATGCTTGCAGTCTGGATTCTTTAGCATTCAGTTTGCAGACAGTCATCCTAGAGCAGAGGTGGGCAATAATTTTGACTGGTGGGCCGCAGGGCCAGTGGAGAGCTGGCTACCAGGCCCAATGGCATGGTGGGGTAGGGGGTGTGTGCAGAGCTGGCCACGGAGGGTAGGGAGGGGCACAGAGTCAGCCCCGGGAGTCGGGGGACGGTCGCAGAGCTAGCCCTAGGGAGCTGGCCAGGGGTGGTGCACTGGTGCAGAGCCGACACCGGGGAGCCAACTGGGGCTGCAGTGCAGAGCTGGCCCCGGAGCTAGCCTGGGGAAGGGGGGTGGGCGGAGTGGAGAGCCAACGAGGGGTCATGGCAGGCCAGACCGAGCTGTCAGGTGGGCCGAATCCAGCCTGTGGTCTGCATCTTGCCAACCCCTGGCCTAGAGTAAGGTGGGGTAAGTTGTGCCTTTCTGTTCTGGGGAGTGACCTGCTTAATCTGTCCCTGTTTTTATGTTCTTGTGTATTATTGTTCTGAATGCTAAGAAATAGAAAATAGTGTGAAAGTTACAATCTTCCAGCAAGAGTGTTAATGATTTTATCTAACTTTCCTGTGCATATGCCAGGAACATAACAGAATGTTCTTAAGCACCTTGCTGAATTGCGGCCTAGAGAGGCTTTAAATATTTTGCTCACTTTTTGTTTTATCTCATTATTAATGTGCACACACTTCCCAAACAAGCATTAACAAATCCTGTTCATTACCTCTGTCTGCTACCTTTGGGCTAGTCTTCACCAACGGTGGCAAATTCGCTGCTGTCAGTTCAAACTTCCTGATCACCTGCTGTGGGTCTGTGAAGACCCACTCAGTCAATCAGGAAGTTGATCCCTGAATACCATCCCAGCAACTAAGGTAGTGCTGAGTCAGAGACCCCTTCCTTCAACTCAGCGCACTGGCCATACCAGGAGTAGAGAAGTCAATCAGTCAAACCTAGATACGCAAGCTATTTTAAATAATTTGCGTATGTCTGTTCGACTGCCGCTGAAAAGGCAGGCAGTGTAGACCTGCCCTTTAAAATAACAATTTGCTTTTCTCAAACTCTTCTCAGTATCTGTGAATATATTTTGTTCAACTTCCAAAACTGGGACACATACATTACAAAATCTACTTTATTCTGATATAAGGCATTCTTTTCCATTGAAAAGGTTTCCCATATTTTGAAATTTGGATATTTGCTGAAAATTAAAATTTCTGCAAAACATGCATTTTTTTTCTTTTTTCCCATTAAACTTTTCACCTGTTGTTTTGTTGATCATTTTCAATCTTCATTAACTATACTTCATTTTCAGTTTTGGTTTGGGGAGTCTTCTTTCCCAATTGCTAATTTCCATTGGCCAACTTAGCTGCATGGTGCAATTTTTCTCCTTATGACCAATCTGGTTTAACTCTGTTGACTTCAGTGGAGTTCTTCCAGATTCATAGCCATATAACTGAGAATGGAATTTGGTGCTGGAGTACATAACAAAGTAGTGGAATCCCCAATCAGGTTTGCCATAGGAAAGTATCCTGCCCTAGACTGTAATCTCTTCAGGACAAGGGGACGGTGTCTTTCCTTGTGTTTGTAGAGGATTCATGACAATGGTGTCCCATACCTGACTGAGTCCTTATGTATGATCACAATACAAATAAATTAATAATGGTAACGTCTCAACCCTAAACCTTAATGATTCATAAACAGCATCTCTAAGAAGATGAAAGAAAAAAGGAACTACTTTATGACACTTTCTTGGGGTGCCCAGAACTATAGATAACCTAGTTAATCTTGTGTCATAGCAAAAGAAACACTGGCTCAACTATGTATCCTTTCCCTGACACTCATAGTCAGTCAGTCACCCAAACAGTCTCGTCCAAAGCTCTTTCAGCCTTTACTTAGCCTTGCAGATAACACTTGAATCATGCCAGTTCCTGAGCTTCTTGGAAGTGCGTTCCCCTGGAGTACCCAGTCCCTGTCATTTGCCAGTCTCAGAAATTACTATCTCCAAAGATCGTGTATGCATCAGCCTATTTGATTTAATTAAGAATTGACACTTTGCTTAACATTACAGCACTGAGTTCTGTTTATGATGAAACAAAGGGAACTATATTAACAAAGATAGAAATGTAAGTGACACTGAGTAAGGATAGTGGAAACACAAATGGTTACAAATAAAATAAAAGTATAACATGCTTATAAGAGATTAAACATAAGTTTAACAGCCTAAAATCTTCGTCAAAGATAAACTTTTCACCTAACATAACACCTCAGCATCATGAGGCCTACCCAGGACTGGAATCTAGCTTTCATGACTGCAAAAAGTGCTGTCCTTTTTGCTCTTTCAGTGGCGAATAACAAAATATCTTTTAGCTTCTCCTTTTATTTCCCCAAAACTCATTGTTTTGACCCCTGAGATCAGACAACTCCCCAGTGGCTTTAGTCACTAATCTCTTCCCTCTGTCACCCTTACTTTTCCTGTTAAGTTCCATGTAAATGCAGCTCCCATTGTTTTGAAATTTGCAATGCTTTATTTTGCATCACATACCTAGGCAGACAGGTAAACCAACATATCTTTATCTAGGATAAATTTATCAGCCCTTCCTGGTTACATGGTTTCAACATATTTTTCATGCATTAATACAACTTCTTGAATAATACCTATATATTAATCGCTCAATGATTATAATGACCATTGTGGTACAAGCTTTCTTTACTATCCCACATGACCTTCTTCACAGATAAATACTATGACAGCAATGTGTTAGATGTGTTGACAAGTTCCAAAGGGGTAGCCGTGTTAGTCTAGATCTGCCAAACAAAGCATCTGATGAAGAGGGATTTTCTCCCATGAAAGCTCATGCGATAAATAAATTTGTTAGTTTTTAAAAGTGTTAGGTATGGTGAGTATGTCAGGCCTGATAGTGGTTGCTGACACAGAGCTGTGATCCACAGTATGCCTCTCTGTCACACACACCCTTCACCGAATCCATAGCAACTGTGCTGGACTTGTCTCGGCTTCAAGTCACTCCTGAAAGATCTTATATTTGCCCAAAGGCAATTCCTCTAATCCCCTGATGCCCTACAGTGTCTGCAGCATCCTGTCTATTCTTCTTCTCAGCCTAATTGTGGTGTAAATGGGTGTTTGCAGGGAAAGAAAAGAGGGAAGGAATCAAAGCATTGGTTGTGTCACTATTCTATCCCCTCTCCATTGACTTCCCCAGAGCTGTAATCTGGCCTGCTGTCAGGATGGCAGAGATTGAGATATTTTCTAGATCTCAGTGGGTACGGCTTCTCATGCTCAGTGTCTGTTTTATGCCCAGATGTATTCCCTGTCACTCAAGGAGAACACCACGGCACACACTGAGATATCAGTGGAGCTCTGCGCAGCCTAATCCCAAACTTCAAAGGGCAGAAGAGTGAGATGTAGGAATTTATGGAACAATGAACCAGATCTTCCACCGTACTGCTTCTTGCTGCTCGAGCACAGCTGTGGATGTGGCCCAATGATTTCCTACCGCCTTTGTCAAGTACTGGAGAAATAACTCCAGGCCCAATCCCTTCTGAGCTCTGCTCTGCTTGGTCGATGTACTCTTACACTCTTTATGAGCGGCCAATCAGGTTGTATATTTGATGGAGGGATGGCAGTGACTGAACCTCACCCACTGCAATCTAGCTTTGAAGTTTGGCCTGGGATAGGAATCAACAGAAACACACTGGGCTCTTTGTTCAGTTAGTATTTTCTTTCATTGTTTATTTCTTTGTTTTAATTGCAGCAATCTCCATATAGCAGATTCTTTCCAAGAGAGGAAGAGAGAAGCAGGAGAAGAAGGAAGGAGCATTGCTTCAGCCCATCACATACATGATATCTGTGTCTGGACAGACTGGTTATAGCAGAAGAGTCCCGCAAGAACAATCATCGTTCAGCTTGGACAGGGGATGTTACACCTGTAGAAGGAAACAAGTCACAGTTTCCAAGAACAGGACATAATGGGGAAGGAGAGCAAGGAGTCTACACTGCACAGGGCTGGCTGAGTGACGCTGGCAAAGCCTTGGGCAGCAACATTGCCTAGGGAAGGGAGCAGGTGATGCATGGTTCATAATTTCCACTTTGAGTTGCACAAAGCCCAGAGCCACTGCTGCTGCTATTACTGCTGCCTGGCAGGGTACCAGACACAGAACTAACCAGAGTAGGTGGTAACCAGATCATACTAATCATTTTCACAATGGAGGGGCTACCTGATGCTAGGAGCAAATCCCTAACGAGCCACGCTTGGGTGTAGGAGGTCTCCTCAGTCAGCTCCCAAGGATAGTTGCAAGTTTGGATATGTTGCATGTTTCATCTGAGGATCTCAAAGAGTTTTACAAACCCTGACTAATGAATCCCTATACAACCCAAGTTCCAGAGGGGTAGCAGTGTTACTCTGTTCTAACAAAACACGAGGAGTACTGTGGCACCTTAAAGACTAACAAAGTGAGCAGTGAGCAGCAGTGAACCCTGCAAGATGGTAGTTCACAGGGTTGCATCTGGGACTGGGGATGTTTGCAGGGGCCTAGCCCATGAGTGACTAGCGAGAGCACTCCTTCACTGGGTGAGGGACTGATTACGTGCAGGAGGCTGGGCGTGAGCTGACTCAGGAGTGGATGTTCACACGGCAAGGTGGGATAAGTCGGGGCCCAGAAGTGGAGAATTGTGGTGGCAGAGTGGCACTCCAGTCCAGACTGCAGGAGGGGAACAGTCACACTGGCCAAGCAGGAAATAGAACTCAGATTTGCTGAGTCCCAATCCCCTGCTTTTCCCGCCAGACCATGCTGCCTTAGGGTAATGATGATGATGGCATATTGCTAACATTTTGTGAGGTCACCATTGGTGGCACAGAATTCACATGATGTGACAGTGCATCTCTGTCTCCTAGGTAGCATGGACATAATACCCACTCCCGCCACCCTTTAGCCAGACCAAGGTCAATAGTGTCTCTGTAGCTTGTAGCCTTGATTTAAAATAGATAACATCACCTAGATTCTGTAATAAATAATTATATATTGTGTAAAAAATAATAATAGACGGTCAGACCCCTAGCTGGTGTAAACCGTCATAGCTCCATAGACATGAATGGGATTATACTCATTTTACACCAGTGGAGGATCTGGCCCAGATTATGTATTTATAGCTCGGTACAATGGCAATTGCTGGGTAAAATGGTAGCTGGCTCTGTTTTTCAACTCCACCATCATAGACTTATCTCTCTATATCTCTCTATATCTATCTAATCACCATAGTATCTAAGCACCAACAGTCAGAAGCGAAAAAGGCTTCTGCCTTCTAACCTCTGGTCTCCAGCGCTCTAGCCCTTGCCAGTTCATTGTGTGACCCTCATGCCACAGTCATGCTCACTAGGGTCTCAGTGGTATGCTGGGAGGTGACTCATGTATCACAGGCCCTGCAATAATAACAAGATGGGATCTAACCAGTGCCAGGAGCACAGGCAGTCGTCCCTCCCCTGCTTGCCACTTCCTACGTCACTGAAAACCCTCTTGCAAAGGAAAGACCAAGGATTGGTTTTGCCAGCTCGATGGAGATTTATGACTTGAAGGCACTTCCCCTTCTGCACTCTTTCTTCCTGCCTTCTTGGTGGAATTAGTCAATACTCGCATGCTGATAGGCCTTCTCTGGCTGAATTTACACATGAGAGAAAGATTTCTCTTCCTCTGCTATCCTTCCAGCACTCCTTTCACCTCCAGCCTCCCCTGGTGTTGTTTACAAAGGGATAAAACCTCTCAAAATGAAACCCTCTTTGGTCTCCTGTTCACGCCAGCCATGTGTTGTACCCCATGAGCTGGCCTGTGGCATTTATTAGCACGAGCGGAAAAGTGCTTGCCTCATCACAGAGAGCAGCTGGAGACAGAAGGGTTTTCAAAGGCATGCAGCTGACCTCTAGCTCGGCTGCTGGATGCCTGGGTATTGCCGACTCAGTGGAATTTTTTTCTTTCTCTCTCTGTCTCTCTCTTTCATTCTCTCTCTTTTTCCTTTCTGCAGTGTCCTGACCTTGTGGGGCCTTGGTCTCCCCCCTATCCATCTCCCAGCTTTCAGTCTCTCCTGTGAACTCATGCTGGTAGATTAATTGCTGCTATCACCCCTAATCCATCACACTTCCCAAAGATTGTTTTGACATCTAGTTAATTTTTGGCTGATGATTTATCAAATTCTTATTACTGTGCTCTGAAGGGGCTCATTTATTGTGTTGATTCATGGTAATGATAAAGGGGAACCTTTTTGAATTTTAACTACATTCCCTCATGGCTCTGCCCAATGCAGCTAAAAAGAAAAAAGGGGAAAAAATATAGCTGGGGACTCTTAAACAATTCAGAGTGTAAAAAGGAGGGAGAGGGGCGCTTCGTTATTTGTTTGAGAGCCAGAAGTCTAGAAGAGGTTAATATATATTAAGATGTATTTTTAGAATCCTGGTCTGCACCATGTTTCAAGAGCATCTCCCCAAGGCTGTTTAAACCATTTATTGCCCTGTAATATTACCTAAATGTCTACTACCATTTTATTCAAATAGAACTTAATGGTAAATGATGTCAGTCATGTACCAGTGGAAATGTAAAACATGTCTCTCTGCCAGTCCATATGGCAATTCCAGCTTTTAAAAGTACACTGAGAATTTTCTGTGGCTCTTTATGTCATCCTCCTTTCTCTGTACGCACCTATTTTTAATTTGCTGCTCATTTTTTAATAAACCCAGATGGCAAAAGGAACACAGGAGTAAAAGTGCATTCTTTTATCCAGACAACTATGAGAATTGTGTAGAGGGAGTGCAGCGTGTATGTGTGTGCATGTGTGTGTGAGGAGGGAGTCATTGTAACTGTCCTATTTCAAATCACGGGATGTGCCCACCCACTGCTAAAGCCCCTCCCCCAGCCTAAGGAGAGGAAGCACTGGGCCCAGATTCAACTAATTACAGGGGACAACAAATTAAACAACCGGAGTGGGTTCAAAATTAGGAACTCTGAAGGGGACACAGAGCAGAGAGCCCCGGACAGTGCCCACTGCTCCCAGAAGGTGGCAAGGGAGCCAGCAGATGCTGCCCAGAGGAACTCTGCCCGGATTTGTGAACAGACGAGGGACCGGAAGTAGGTCCCCACATTCGCAGAGACCCCTCTCAGCCAACCTCCTCTCCCTGGTTTTGTAGATGGCAACTTTGGTATAGGTCAGGAGGAGGTTGGCAAGGAGGTGCCATGACTTTGTGGGGCCACGGATGGGGAGTGCATACAAAAACAAGTGTGGGGAGAAGTGCAGCCAGAACCTCAGAAAGAGGTTTTGGAGGAGCTGGAAGAGGGTCTGCAATCTGGTGCATTCTAGGTAAGTATGCACCAGGGTCATTGTAACTGTAGTGGGCAGGCTAACTAGCTGGAGTGGTCATTGGAGGCTGGTGGCTTTCCAATGAACCTGAGATCTGGGGTGTGCTGACAACTCCAATCTATGGAGGACTTGGGAGAGGACAGACATTGGAAGAGGGCTTCTGAGAGGCTGGACGTTAGAGACATAGCATATGCAGTAAGCAGTATATTTCCTGCTGTCCTGTGCATCCTACTTTTAAGCACTGGAGTCAGAGAGGAAGGATTTCTTTGGGCTGAGGCAGTGGCCTACAAGATCTGGGTTCTCTCTCACAGCCTACCCATGTGACCATGGGCAAGTGATTTTTCAATCTCTGTGCCTCAATTTCCCAGCTGTAAAATGGAGATAATATTGCCTTCTCTTTCTCTGGCTTGTCTATTTAGATTGCATGCTCTCTGGGGCAGAGACTGTCTCTCGATTAGTTCAAATACACACCCTGCCAAGCACAAAGCCTCTGGATGCTGCCATAATAAGTTAACAAGAGCCAGCAGAAGAAGGGTCAAAACGTTAAGGGGGAAAGAAATGGACTTTCTGATAAATTGTCTTTTCAATCATGGCAGATGATTCTATTTAACCTTTAGGACCCCGATGGGATTCACTACAAGATCATGAGGCATTCATCACCATCGAGCAAACAATAAGTGTCCAAGTTACAATTCGAATGAGTGACATGACAGGTATATTCTTAGGGCATATCTACACTGGACCTGGAAGGAATATGCCAAGCTTGCATAGAGGGATCCACACTAGCTCTGCCTGAGCTGGCACTTAAAAATTGCCATGTATCAGTGACAGCACAGGCGGCAACTCGATCTAGCCACCCAAGTACATAGCTATAGGATCAGACGGGATTGTGCTTGGGAAGGCTAGCCCAAGAGGCTGCTCCTGCCACTGTTATATTTAAGCATTAACTAAAGAAGCTGCCTTTAGAAAAAGATAGGTGCTCCAAAGCAGCAAAATGTTTCCTGCTTCCCTTCCGAGACAGCAAAATGTTGTTTAAACACTGCTCAAGATGTAGCATTCCCTCCACCCCTGGGTACAGTGAGCAAAAATATCCACCTTCCACATAGGCCAGCAGATGCCCCTGTTTCCAAAGGCCCTTAAGAGCTTTGCCAGGTGTCTGTGACATATCTCTGTCCCTAGGTCCCCTGGAAGGAAGGTCCCCAATTCAGGCCCTGTCACCCACATAATACCGGTAGGCAATCGTGGAGTCATTTGTTTGCATTGGCCCTTGGCACAAAGAAGGCTGTCTCCTCCCAGTGCCAAGGCCTTTTCTGGGTGAAAACTCTTTCTCTCTTTCTCCAAGGGTCATAAAAAAATTAATGTGTAATCCATGTAGTTTAAAAGAAACAGCCCTGTAAGAACTGAAATAGATAGCAGGTGTTAGCTCACTGCCATAACAAGGGATGTACGGCTGCAGCATGACATGATGGCATCAGGCCCAGGACACTGTGATTTAGCTTTCATGCTGCACTTTCATTTTAAATAAAATTAAATAATCGGATTGTTTTTAATTGACTGTGGAGATTTGTTCGGTTTTATTGGAGGGTTGTTGCCTGTTGTTTTATTTATTTATTGTCCTGTTTTGTGAGATTTATTTATTTATTTTACATGTAAAGAATGTTGGGGATGAGTGGTGTAGTAAGGAGAGAATGGATGGGTCAAGGGAGGGGAAGGTAAAGGGTGCAATTAACCACTTGAGCCTCTTATTGATGACCAGGTGTTTTGGTTCCAGGAGCTCATCTTTGCTTTCACTCTCCCATAAAGAAAACTTAGCTTACCTTGTCCCAAGTTCAAATGCTTCTCTCCCTGCTTTGTACATGATGGAGGGGAAATGTCCTGACCCCTGCAGCAATCAGCTTATACCATGGAGCATGAGATTTGATTTCTCTCTTCTTTTTAGCGTCACGGATGCCTCGATGCTGCTGTGATGGACACATTACAAATGAGTCAGATAAATTAGGTGGCCAGCATGACTACAATGTCTCCAATAGGCGTAACCAAAATAATGTAGCATATCTGGCTTCAAGAACCAAAAACCACCATGTTCGATGAACATTTCCTAACCAGAGCACTTCCAGATTTTCTCTACAATCTCAAGTTCCTTCCGTAGAATTGATGAATATCACATTCTGAATTACAGATATCGAAATATTTTCTTCACTACGGTCTATTACTCTGATTATTGCACTGTTTAACTCCACCTTGATTTATATCTCTTGGGAAACTGCATTGCTTCAAATTTTATTATCTTTGATATTTTTATAGTAGGATCCCATTGTACTAGGCGCTGTACAAACATAGAAGAAAAAGAAGTTCTCTGCTCCAACCAATGTGCAGTTTCAGTAGCTCTGTACTAGATTTTCTTTGATTACGTATTTTCCATCCCATTTTAACCCAAATATTTCTTTGACACAAAGACACACTTTCTCTCAAAGAAAAAAAAAATATTGAGCTTCTGAGAAAGCAGCTAGAATTGGAGTTTGTTTGCTCAGCATGAAGCTCGATAATGTGGAAGTAAAGGTTTGTGTGTGTGTGCACACGCGTGCGCATGCACACGCTTTCATCTTTCTGCTCTCCCATTAATACATACACAAAAAGGAGACAAAGTTTTAATTTCAAAATCTTTCTTGAATTCAAAGCATTATACAAAGTGATAAATTAGAGACCAGGGAACAAATTCATTTTCATTAAGTTCAGTGGAGTTATGCTATGGGTGAATTTGGTCTGGAAAACACAATGAGGGCCTGATTGCAACAGTATTCATCCCAGAGCAAATCAGCAGTAAAGCCGGTTGAATAACCTAGTGAAAAAGAGCATGCGATTTTTGCTAAATTAAAAAAAAAATGAATCTTTTTGCAAATCAAAACAATTCAATTAGTGCTATAAACTGATCAAAAACCATTTAAAAATTCAGGACTTTTTAAAAAATCTTGGGACATTAAAAAGAAAAATATTGATTTTTGAGATTTCAGACTTTTTAAAAACTTCCATAATTTCCACAGACTGTATTGAAAAATGAAAAATTCTAACCAGTTCTAATCAGGAGTAGCTCCTATGAAGTCAATAATACATAACCAATATAAGTGAGAGGAGAACCAGGCCTTTATTCTACAAGCAAATACAGCCACTATTCTTTGCTCTGAAGTAGCTCATAGTACAACGGTCACCACTGGAACTGTTTTTACCAAGGAAGGAGACGTGTCCAGAACAATAGAGCTATGAAAAGGCTTGAATAACCAAGTGCTCTGTGCACTTTGCTGCTATATAGAGCTGCCACCCTTCCCTCACACCCACCCCAATAAAATTAACCAAAAAACTTTTCTGTCAAAAAAATGTGATCCCTGAAATTGATATTTTCCATGGGAAAATGTTGCTTTCAATAAAAGTTTTTGATATTCTGATTGGGAGAATAATAGTGCAAAGTATAATTTCAGTGTATCAAATTGTTTTGCCGTTGATCACTGAAGAAACGTTACAATGAATTTTTTTTCAACCAGTTTCATTAATTATACATCTTTAGTATTCGGGATCTTTATATCTGGGCTGGCCCTCCATGGCCAGCCTTCCTCTGTTCCCAAGACTCATGAAGGACATGTTCCCTGACTCCATCCAGGGTGAGAGCAGCTTCTGTCTGCAACATGAGGATGCCTAAAATAAACAAGCAAAAGGAAAAAACCTCGTCTGCTGTTTGGGTCATTACTTCCCCGGCAATGATCATTAAGATGCATTAAGCAGCATCTAAAGGAGTATAGGGTAAAATAAAACCTGAAGACATTTTGGAGGCTTTGCCTCTGTGATGGATGTAAAGCCCTCAGATGTATTCACAGGGTGCTTTGCCCAGGTAGCAGTGAGCCCAGCCCCTTTGAGCTGCTTCCAGGTTGTTTCGGTTTTCCCTGTGACCGGCTGCAAACGTGTTCTCTCATCAGAGGCAGGGAGGGCCCTAAAAACCAACCCTGTGCTTGCTTAGAGTGGCTGGAATGTCTAACTCTGCTCTCTATTATGCTGCTGTAAGTCAGAAGTAACCCCACACAAATGAGATAAGAATCAAAACTCATGAGGGTGGGTTTGCCCTCTCTGGTGCAAACTAGAGCCCAGCCAGAGGAAGGGAGGGGAAGGAACAGTTCATGACAGACAACAGTTCATTTGAGTCACACCGTCCCTTTATCTTTTGTTTTTCTTATTCGCCCTCCCCCCCACACATACACTCTCTGCCTCTCATTTCCCATCCCTTTAAATGAGGTCACCCTGACTGAATGAAGGACATGAGGAGCGGAGAGAGGTCAGGCATTAGCACTGTTATAACCGCACTGCTACTAACACGAGGCAAGCCATCCATCACAGGCTCTACTACTCCATTAGGCCCCGCATGAAATATGCCCTGCTCTGAATCGCACGGCCATACATCTCCCAGTCTAGACACCTTCCTGTTGTGTGAAGATCAATGCCGCGCGGTCATGCATCATGTGTCATCCAGTAGCCCTCACTCTAATAATCGTGTCTATTCTCTAGTCTGCAGTATAAATTATGGCACTGTGAAAGTACTATATTATTCAGCAACCTTGGTCACTAATGGATTATTGGTTTATTGGCTGATAATGTGAGCTCCTTTTTGGCTGAATCTCGCTTTTATTTATTTATCTTTTTTTCATTATTATTTTGAGCGATGGCTGATTTAGATTCCTACCCGCAGGCTCCCCGTGCTGCAAAGTAATAATGAGAATAAAGCCCCCACACTCCACTTGACCATGGACCCACTGCTCTGGATCTCACTTAATACAGACCTGCCTTGCTATGGGTTAAATTAAATGCCTCCTGTGGTCATTCTTGGCCCCGAAGCTTTCTTATAAAAGCTCAGTGGCTAAAGCAGCAGACTGGGGTACAGGATTCCTTGGGTCTTTTCCCACCAGCAGTGATCCACAGACCAGGATTCTGCAACACATGAGGCATTCTTGTAGTAGGTCATTTAAATAGCTGTGAAATTGCACAAGCCTAGTGACAGCACAAGTGCATAGCCAGGAACCCCAAACGGGATTACACTAGAAAGACTAGCTCACGCTTCTGCTGCTTCACTACTATTCTATGCAAGCTGGATCAAAGCTAGCTGGGGCACACTTCCGGCTGCGTTATATTGCGTGACCTCCACAAGTCACCTCTGTTTGCCATGCTTGTATCTTTTCCCCACCCACAAAATGGTGCTCATAGACCCTGTCTATAGAATGGGCATGAAACTTAATGTTTCTAAAGCATGTTGAGATCCCCTGCTGGAAGGAGCCAGAGGTGGACAGAGGGTTATTAATATATTGGCCTGACTATACTGTTTCATGGGGGAGCTTGTGATGATGGTTGAAGAGTCATTTCATCCTAAGGGGCTTTTTTTCGGACACTCATCACCTTCTGCACAATTAATTTTCTCCTGCTTGTTCTCTGTCATGAGGAGGCTTGGAGAGTGTGGATCAATTCAGATGACAGCTGTTCAAAAAAATAATTCATTGAAAAAAAAAAATTTTAAGTCCTTTGTGCAAAATGGAAAAATGTGGTGAAAAAAATACCATTTTTTAAAAAAATGTCTTTGTGTTTCAATTTTCTGTGGAAGCCACTGAAAATTTGAAGAAATGAGACATTTTTAGATTTGTCTAAATTGGTTTTGCAGGTGAAAAAAAAAATCCGCTAGCTTGCAATGCAGATATTTCTCCCAGATCTACCAATAGCACTGACACCCCAGGTTTGAGGGTCAATGTAAATATTGGTCCCAGCTCTACACCACTGAAGCCTTTCCATTGTGGGTGTTCCTAACACTTGCTTCCCAGAGACAGAGACTTCCAATAGGAGAGACAGTAATGAACCTATGCAAAGCCAAATGGAGCAATGTGGAGGATGGCTGCCACTTAGCCCGGAATGACTGCCCCTTAGCCCATGTGGCATGGGGCACCTGATTCACAAAGAGACCTGAATGATTTGTGAGTTCCCAGTGCAGCCAGCGTTAATTGGCTGTAAAGAGCACTGCGTGCTGTTCTGCTGTGTCTTCCTCACGTGTCTGCTGCTAATTTGTTGCTGTTTGTTTGTACATGACAGTAATGTGTTTACCTCATTAGAGGATGTCAAAGTTCCCCAAATCTGTAGCTGGGAGATTACAGATCTCCTCTCTGATTCTCTGAGGAAGAGCAACAGATGGATATATGACTTTTTGGCAGGGGGCAGAAGTCAGGTACTGCGGACTGATTTATTAACCCTTGAATGTCTTGCCCTTCACACATTCACTGGCAAGCCTCTCCACTCCCAAGGGGTTTGCTCCTATTCATTAATGAGATCAGCATCTCTGTATCCCATGGTAACAATGTCTGTGAGCACCACATAAACACCCTGAAACCACTGCAAACTGCTTTAAGCCCCATTGGGGAAATTTGCAGCTTTCCTAGTCCACTCCAGACGGTAAAAACACCAGTGTGGGCAAGTCCTTATATAACCAATAACGTCTATTCAACAGCTTGCAGTAATGCATCCCAGAACTGACAGACTCAGACACTTGGGTCTACAGGTTCAGAAACTTGGGCTACTGTGCTAAAAACAGCTATATAGATGTTGTGGCCTGGGTTGGAACTCAAGTCCAAGCCACAATGTCCATCCAGCTAATTTCAGTGTGGTAGCCGGAGTCTTGCAAGCCCGAGTTGTTGACATTGGCTCTGAGACTCATTGTCACAGGCTGGGGCTGCCATTCACTGTGTGGATGTATAATAATCTCCCTCAGAGGAAGTGTGAAGGAGCCACTCCTGGAGATAATACTGGGCCAGGCAGAAATTTGAAGAATATGCAAGGGATTAAAAATCCTCCACTTACCAGTGAAGTTGGGACAGACTTGACCTTAGAAACATCTAGCTCTGTATCCCACCTCTTTGTGTAAGCAGGGAATGGACCTGCTATTGTGGGGAACTTTCTGGGTTTGTATACCACCCCGGTGAAGGTGGGTAGCAAAGGATCTGAGTCCTTGCTCAAGGATTGGGCCCCAGAATTCCTGGGGGTTGAGCCCCCAACCTTATCACAGTCACTCAGGACAGGGATTGAGTGTCCCCACTGGACACTTTCCTGGCCCACCAGTCACTATATACAGTTCAAAGTTATACAATTTATTTAAACACACAGGAATAGAAAATCAAATAAAAAGTTAGAGAAAGTGGAGGAAGGTGAAAGGTAAACACCCAGTGCCTCCCCCTAGCGTGAGGCACCACTCACAGCGTCCCTTGGGTGTGAGGGACAGTCACAGTCTGTTTTCCACATTGCAGGCCCTCTGCCCAGGCCTGGCTGCACTGCAGTGATCCAGGGGGAATACATGGACTCTGGCACTGTCCACACGTCCCCAGGTTCCAGGGGAAAGGGCCCTTCTCTCCAGCGTCAGCCCCACTCACTGTCCCCAGCTGCTCACTGCACCCAGCTCCAGATGGCTCCAGCCCTGGCTTCCAGCTCTGCTCCGTTCTGCTCAGCTTGGCTCTCTGACTGCTGGTTCAGCCACTGTGGGCCTGCCCTGCACAGTCAACTCAGTTCAGCTCTCCTGCCTGGATCCTTTGGCTCCCAGCTGCTGGCTGCTTTCTCCTTAGCTTGGCCCCACTCCCTCTTTGGCTTGCCCAGGCACCTCTGGCCAGCTGCAGTTTCAGCTCAGGGACAGGGGAGCACTCTTCTAGCTCTCTCATTGGCCTGTCTACCCTGTCAGTCAGGCAGACCTGAAGGCTGGGACACTGGCCTCTCCCCCGAGCTCTGGGTGGCTGTTTCAGGGTCTTGCTTCCCCATGGAATGGCCAATCAAAAAGGCCCACTCAGTTTCAGTAAGGGGCTATCAGTCCCCTTAGATTTGTAATATAAAATGTGTCACACTCCTCCTCTGAGAGACTGGGCCGATCCAACAACAGAACTGAAATACCTGAATTCTATTCTGGGCTCTGGCACATCCACTTTCTGTGGCTTTAGCCAAACCACTTCACCTGCTGTTCCTCAGCTTCCACCTCTGTAAAATGGGGTTGATATTTACCTAATTTACAGGATGGCTGTGAGGATTAATTAGTTCAATGTTTGCAAGCTGCTGTGAAAATACTAAGCATCACTGTTGTTTCTTTATTCTGCCAAGTAATCATATTTACCACCTTCCACATGAATGAGTTCTTAGGAGGAAGCTTCCCAAACTACTTACTTCAACAGAAAATACCTCCTGAGAGTGCAAAGGGCATTAATCATTTGGAAATGAAAAAGGCAATATAAAAACCTTTGTTCTTTCTTTATCTATATGAAAAACAAAAAACCAAAACCCAAGAACAATAGTACTTCCCCACTTCCATCCACTTCTCCACACTCACTACCAAACAGACAAGGTTTGCACAGGCCATTATATGGAACAAAACCCTGGCACACATGATCCTGACTGTCCCTCCTCTGGGGTGGGAGATCCCCTTGAGAGGGAATTCTGGGAGCTGAGCCCCCTGTGTTGGTTCAGTTAAGGCCATTTTCTGCACATGCCAGGAATTCCTTAGCAGCTGGCTTTTCTGACAGACAGAAGGAATATCTCAGGGAAGATCTAGGCAATCACTCTGACAGGGCCGGCTGGTTCCACTTCCTAGAAGACATAACTACAGCACCACATTTGACTCTGCAGATCAGATAGAAGCTGCATTACAAGGCAACATTGTGGTTTTCCTTAATGTCCCACCAAACTACATTTATCTTCTCTTTTCACCCCCCTTCTCACTCCCACTCCCTAAACTACCTCGCTCAGGTCACAGAGCAGAGAGAAAGCCTGCCTTGTGAAGACGATAGACCCGTAGGCAGATCTATGGCCCTGATGGAGAATTTTGGTTTATAAGCATGTTTTATATTACTCAGGAATGTGCCAGAATAACTTAATTAGGGACAGTCAGACTGACTCACTGTACAGGGGATCTAGACTGGCAGTGTATATATAGGAACACTACAAGACTGAAAAATGTGGGTATATAGCAATCTGATGTTTGTTAGTCTTATTTAAAAGAAATGTGTTGAAATATAAAGACACCTTAATGGTCTGTTCTTGTATATGTATGGGGGGGGGGGGCAGAATAGTCTACTGAGGTACAGGGTTTGAAGCTAGAAACTGCTAAATTCTAATCTCAGCTTCTAACTGGTCTCCAGCAACTCAGTTAATCTCCCAGTTTCTAGAGAGAATAATACCTAGGCTGAATATCAGAACAAATTGCCTTCCAGTGAGATGTATTAGTCTAACAGCTTTGTGTTGTCTGTCTGTCTCTCATCTGCTTCAATAGGACGGCTACATGAAGGGAGAACAGCCTGCTACTGGAGATAACCAGTGGAGTTGTTACTCCAGTACTCAAGGTCTGCAATGTAGACCAGAAAGCCCTGCGTACAAAATATTGCAGTTGAATTGTAGCAGGGTTACATCAGCCTTGTAGAATAAGACATAGTGCTTGAGACATTTTAAACTTGAAACTGCACTAAAAGGAGCAATCCAGACCAGGAGATGGACTGGATAGCCTAATAGCTCTTTTCTGCCTCTAAATTCTGTGTTTAATAGTTGTGTTCATAGCAATCTATGTGTCTAAGTATTGCTATTAAGGTTTGCTCATGTCCTCCTGAATTATTTCAGTGTACAGAGGAGACTTAGGAAATAGTATCAGATGCATCTAATGCATCAGATGCATCTATTCCTGAGAAGCAGCAGCCAAAAATATTGCTGCAGTACTTCCAAGTGCCATCAAGCATAGGGCTAACTTGGACATTTTGTCATCAGTGCAGAACCAGGGTTGAAATATAGTATAACTAATAGTTTCCCTCTGCATCTCTGTCAATGAAAGAAGGATTCCACCGTGTTGAGAGGTAAATGGTAGGGTCCCCTATGGCTCTGTACTGGGACCAGTGCTGTTCAACATATCCATCAAAGAACTAAAAAGGGGGTAAAGAGTGAGGTGGGTTCAATTCCTGGTTCTGCCACACACTCACTGTGCACCCTTGGGCAAGTCCTTTAACCTCTTCGTGTTTCAGCTTCCCATATCTAAAAGGGAGATAATAACCATTCTTTTCTCCTTTGTCTCTCTTGTCTATTAGAGTATGAGCTTTTTGGAATAGTGATGGTCTCTTATTTTGTGTGTGTACAGCCCCTGGCACAACTGGGCCCTGATCTTTTCTCTGACTTTGAGATACTGCTGTCATACAAATAATAACAACAGTTTTATATTTCACAGTAGTTCAATGTACTCCATCATCTAGATACTGTGCTCATTTATAGGTGGATTTTCCCCCAGAGGATTGCACGCTGTATAAACTTATATCAGCTACAAATTCATATGCACACACACAGTATATATACAAACATATAATCATCGATACTTCATATAGCTAAACACACACCTTCATAGTGCATTGTGGAATATACATACATGAGTATTTATGATATCAGTGGGTGTATGTTCTATGAAGAAAGAAAGAGAATTGAAAAATCCACAGCTTCCTTCTATCTATGGCTTCAGAGAGCTCTTTCTCCTGAAATTGCTTCTTGCCACAGTGATATAGGACTTGCAGGGCTTGTTGGGATACACAATCCATCTTCAAGAGCCCATAGTCACAGGGGGAGAGAGAGAAAGAAAGAGAGAAACCAATTCCTAAGCACATTTCACCATTGGTTTTGATCCATAGCCAAGACACTCCACCTGCAGAAATCGTCAACTATCACATTTCTACTGCTCTGGCTGATAACGAAGATAATTGTTTCATCCGCTTTGTCAAGCTGAAATGAAAAGAGGGCAAAGCAAAATGATGCCATCATAAATCATGGGACTGAGACAGCAAAGAAAGGACAAGATAGTGACTTCATTAAGGGTTATGTATTGTGTCATTAAGTTGGCAGGGGTCACCTTTCATGTCAGGCCACGGCCCTGTGATCTATTGCTGGCTCCTCTTTCCAATAAAATTAAACGTAGATGTAAAACTGATTAGGCCATGTTTGCTTCAGCCCAAGGCAAGGGAACTGCACAGGGAATAATTGATACAAGATCACGACTGATTTGTAATGGCAGCTATTTCTCTTCCTGGTCATTTTGTTGCTGACCTTGCCCATTAAAATAAGCCCAGCTGCCTTGAAAAGAGACACTTTATTCCACCCTCTTCCCCCACCCACCCAAGTGACTTGCCTGGAATTTACTTCCCCAGACTTTCTCACCTTGGAATTTTTCATTCCATATTACTGCAGATTGAATCTGCATGTCTGTGGCATTGTATATGACAGGGTCCTGGGCCCTCCCTCCCTTATCTTCTTGGCCTCACTTGCAGCACCATCCTCACATTTCAATGATACCGCTGGGCTCTGGCTTTGCCCAGTTGTGGCAAAGTTGTGACAAACAACTTCTTATTCCCTTCTTCACAGTAGCTCTCCCAGTCCTTGAAAAGTGAAGCTTGGCTCTCTGGTGAGCCTGTGCAATTTGCCTGGAAGCATCAGGTTGGAGGGTGTTGCATTGCACAGGTCTCATTGGTGTTTTCTTGAGCTCTCTCAAGGGTATCACAAGGTTGTATTCTTTTAAGAAAGGAGGCCTTTAATCAGAATGTAAAGGTTAAGCTCTGAGAACAGCCAGCCAAGCAGTGCAAGGTGTGACCCTAGCTGTTCTTGTGTTCCCCACTGCCAGCGTGTATGCTTGTTAATTAAACTATGCTAAGAAGCGAGTTTTACATCACAAGAGGGGTAATTAAATGAAAAGGGGTGAAAAATTGTCTAAATTTCTGTTTTGAACATTTTCTAGCAGCTTTACAAGCTGATAGAAAAAACATCCAATATCAAAGAAGTTTAAAATATTTGTTGTGAAATTTAAAATGAAAATTTTAGTGAAAAATTTATAGGTGAAATTTTGAAAATTTCAACCAGCTCTATTAGCCTTTATACAGAGGTCGGTAACTCTGCTGAAACTTGCTTCCAAGCCCACATGGACACAGATTACCAGGAGGCTTCCTTAATTCAAACTAATAAGTTCGAATAGGGCTTCAGAAGTAAGGCTTTAATTCGAACTAACTAGTTCGAATTAGCCAATGTGGGCATGTTAATTCGAACTAATTTCTTAGTTTGAACTAACCAGCCATTGAAATGAATGGGGATCGCTAATTCGAACTAACTAAAATTAGTTTGAATTAGTTAGTTCAAACTAACTAATTCAAACTAATTTTAGCAAGTATATGCCCATGATCTTCACTGCTTACATTCAACAGCCCTGTTATTAAATTTGTTATTAAACCCTAGAACTCGTTGGGGTTTTTCCAAAAATTTCCACAAAATTAAAACATTCTCATTTCCTTGTAATTGTATTGTATTTTATTTTTTAACATTTGAAGAGTTCTTGTTGAAAAGTCAAAGAACTTCAACAAAAACACATAATTTCCATTTTGTCAAATAAGCCATTTTTTCCTGGAAAAAAAAGTTGTCATGGAAACTTTTTGACCAGCTCTACTAACCAATGATGAAAGGCCAATCTTTTGATTCTCAGTTGTGTGATATCCCTTATATCCATCATGGTCAGGAAAACACTGCCTCTTTCTAATAGTCACCAACTAATCCTGTAATAATATTGCTATATAGGATCATACTAGAAGTTAATGGATGAAATTAAGAAAGGGAAACAGTAGAGTGAATATCAGAAACAAATGCATGACAGTGACCTCAATTGAGATTCTAAGGGAAGGTGGAAGCCCATTGCTTAGAAGCATGGACTACTAGACAAAATACTGGAAAATATTATAGGCTATTTACAGGCACTTCGCTGTAGTATCTCAGTGCTTCATAGACATTAATTAATTAACTCCCACAATATCCCTGTGAGTCAAGGAAGTATTCTCATTCAGGATGATTTGAAAATTTTCACTTGAAACAGTTTCTTGATAGAAAATTGGGCTACAGACTAAACTAAGTTTTTCACAAAATGTGTCTTTCCACATTTCAGTAAAAAACTAGATGCTTTCTATGGAGCACAAACTCCCAGATTTGAAAGAAAACCCTGAAATTTTATACTACAAAAATGATTTTTATTTTCAGTTTTTTTACTTTTTCCACGAAAACTCAAAATTTTTCTGTGGGGTTGAGGGGAGAGCAGAGAAGTATTTTCCAACCCATCATGATAGGGTTCAAAAGAGAACTAGATGAGTTTATGGAGGCTATATCCATTGATAGCTATTAGCCAGGATGGACCAAGATGCAAAACTGTGCTCTGAAGTGTCCCTAGCCTCTGTTCATCAGAAGCTGGGAATGGGTGACAACAGATGGATCACCTCTTTTGTTCATTCCTTTTGCATCACCCGCCATTGGCAACTGTTGGAAGACAGGATATTGGGTTAGATGGACCATTGATCTGACCCAATATGGCTGTTCTTATGACAGATGAGAAAACTGATGCACATAGAGGTGCGATGACTTGCCCAAAGGTCACATAAGTTCAAAACAGAGTCAGGAACAAAACCTACGTCTTCCTGAGTTTCATTTGGAGGCCTTCAGCATGAAAGCAAGACTCTCCTGACTGTAGAGATCAACAGCCCTGCATTGGCTCATGTTTTCCATCTCTGGTTCATTGGACAGAATTAATGACTCTGAAATCAGACTCCTCTCAAAGAACTGGGTGTCATGAGATGAATGTTAATTCCTGCTATATGTTCTATTAAAACCATAGGGCTGGTCACCTTCTGGGATCATGGGAAATTTAGACTTTCACCTCCCCTATGATGAGATAAACAAGAGGCGCATAAATGTGTCCACTGGGAAACTTATACGTAGTGGCTCAAATGAGATTTTGTTCACATTCTCCGAAGGTACAGAGAGCAAGTCTGACCTCATAATGCAATCTATTTGGTTCTTGATTACCCTTTATTCCGTCTTTCTTTCCTGTAACATGTCCATTCACAAATAGAGGGCCTACAATGGCATACAACATTTCTAAAGGAGCCTTCTTGGTGCTTTATATATCCTCAAGCCAAAATGACATATGCAGATTTACACTCCTTGGGTTCACAGCACTTTGTGTGGGTAAAGAACATGAGCTGAAGTCAGGTATGAAAGTGAAAGGGAAGCCCTAGTATTTTAATTTCCCTCTACACTTTCCTCAGGGGGTTCTCAGAGAGAAGCAAGCAGGAACTTTATTGCAAGATGAGGCCAGAGCCTGAAAATTGTTCTGTGGAGGTGCATTTCAATGAGCCAATTTATCTGCTTCAAATTAAGCATGTGCCTAAGTGATCTGCTGTGCAGGAGCCTTGAGGAAGCTAATTACCATGATAAGGTCTCATTCCCTATCTTGTTTGGCCAAGATTTTCAAAAGCAGCTAGTGATTTTTTGGATGCCCAATTTGAGTCACCATAAAAGGGTCTGACATTCAGAGCATAGGCACTTCAACGCTCTCTGAAAGTCCTCTTTAAAGTGTCTGAAGACAGTTGATCCACCAAGCACTAAACACATTTTGCAAAATCTTGGCTTTTGTCCAAGGTAAACATTAATATACAAGACCTGATCCTCAAGTGGTGTAAACCGGTGCTGCTCTGTATACACCAAGGAAACGAGAACAATTTACAACATTGAGCATCTGGCCCATTGGCTTCAGTGGAGCTAGGATAATTTACACCAGCCAACAATCTGATCCACAACATAAATAAGCTTGTGCAATTCCCAACAATCAGCCCTCCACAAAGATAAGAAATAAACGTAGGCAGAATTGCAAAGCCCTCCCTGCTTCTGCTTCCTTCACACTCAAATAGGTCACGTTTCAGGCAGCCTTATAACCATGAGGCAATTGGATTGATTGAACTGAGTGCTTGCAATAATGGCACTGGAGGAAATCAGAGTAAATAATGAGCATCGGGTCCCCTTTGCAATGAAAAACTATTAAAGAGACGGAACCTATAAAACAAACCCATTGCCATGCATCACCCCAAGAAATATGGCCTAAAAATACATACAGGGAGAGAGTGCAAGATCCCTATAAATGGAGAAGTGAAAAGCACTCATTTTCCCATGCAATAACTAAGTTGATGTGGAACAAAGGAGCTGGGACCTTCTCACCATAAACAACTGATGAAAATATAAACATTTTCTAGGGCGCAGATGGCCAATGCTTCGACTGTATTTGTCTTTTCTATACATTTGACAGCTAAATTCAGTCATTTGTGAACAACACAGCAATAAAAATGAGTAATAATGATTGGAGGGATCTTACTTTTGTTTTAATGGGCCTCAGTACAATTCTCAAGGCTTCACCAACCTTTACAAGGAAGGAAAAAAATAAAAGATACTACAGGCCACTTCCACAGCTGATGTGAATCAACCTAGCTACAATGGGGCTACCCAAATTTACACCTGCTGAGGATCTGGTTCTGCATTTTTTTGTAGTAATGCCAAACATTAAACTAATGCTATCATTGGCTGCAGTGTTTGCAGTCTGCACAGAGATATCAACATACTGCTAGGTAAGGAAGAGACATTTGTTTGATTTTTAAATATTTTACCTGCTTTTCATCTTTTTGTCCTTCTATGATTATTTGAACTACACTGTATTTTTAGGCTGGGATTTTCAAAGGAACTTAAGAGAATTAAACGCCCAATGCCAACCTTAATTGTTTGCATGACAGTCTACGATGGGCATTCAGCAAAGGGAAGAAGATAGTACTTATGCATAGGATGGTAGTGCTCCATTTTTTCTTCTGCCAGTAGCTGAGTATTGTTCTATCAAACTCTTTGTAGTGGAGCAAGGTTCTGTTCTTCCTTCTCCCACTGTCTTTCTGTACAACCTTGGGTAAGTCAGACTCTTTGGCTATGTCTACACTACAAAAAGTTAGGTCGACTTAACAAAGTGGTTTCCCTGAACGGGGACTTAGTAAGTTGACCTAACTGCCCTTAGCTCGACCTAATAAAGTGGACTTAAGCATCCACACTGTGCTTAGGTCAACCTAAGGAGTCGACTTAAGGGTTAGGTCAACCTAAGCAGTGGTTCTTATTAAGTCAACCTAAGCTTTCATTAAGTCAACTTAAGGAATTTCTTAAGTCAACTTAATGAAAGCCTGGTGTGGACAGGGACGAAGTTAGGTCGACTTAAGCCTCCTTAAGTCGACCTAACTTGCAAGTGTAGACATAGTCTTTGTGCTGCTCTTTAACCAGATGTAGAATGTGAATAATGAGAGCTGCACATATTTAAGTGTTTTGAGATCTTCAGCTTATATAAGTGCAGTGTGAAATTATTAAATAGTTATGTATTGGGCAAGCTAATCTGTTCTTAACAAATTATGAATAATAATGAACTGGGATCATAATTCTGGACTTGCAGAAAATGAGAAATATCATAAGCTTGGAAAGCAAAAATAGTATATATATATAAGAGAAATGCAAACCACATTCTCAGAAATTGAAACTTTACAAAGATTAGTTCTAAAGGGGTAGCCATGTTAGTCTAGTTTAGCAAAACAAACAAGGAGTCCGGTGGCACTTTTAAAGACTAACACATTTATTTATCGCATAAGCTTTTGTGGAAGAAAATCCTATTTCATCAGACGCTTGAAGATGGAGAACTTACAGAATGGGAGCAAAATAAATGTAGGCAAGTGAAAGTCGTAGAATCAGATCAGACTGTTACAATAAATCAAATAATCCTTTTTCTGACACTGATGTTGTGATACAAAGGAACTGTGTTCCCTCTATGTTCAGCCTACATATTGTACAGTGTTCAGCTCCTGGTTTATAGTTTGATTGGACTTGCCCCAAAGTTACTTGGTTCAAGTTTGCCCTGGACTAATGAGAGTGGATTCAGGGAATATCTTTCATTGGTATTCAGGGATTAGCTGTGTTGGTACTTGTTTAGGGACATGTCCTAATAACATAGTGGCCAGTGCTGCCCCTCAGTCATTCAATGACATGACATTAGATGGTATTTAAAACTAAACCAGCTCTGGCAGTGAGATTTACCAAGCTGAAAAACAAAGGGATAAAGACTCACAAACAGAGATGTTGCTGCCTCGCTGAGGATGACATTTACCCCCTGTGCAAAGAGGTGAGAAAAAGACCTAAGTATTTCTTCAGTCCCACCGAAGCCATATTTTGAAGGCTTAAGTGGTGCGTAGACTTTGCACTGGCCCCTCTGCACAGGGGTGAATTCTACCCCAATATAATTTATTGCTACATGTTTTGATTAAGAGCCTCTCTGACCCAGGCATTCCTTACAGTGGACCCTAGAAAAGGGCTTAGAACCCCCACTCTAGGACTCCAGTGGTCACCTGGCTATAAAGGCCATTAAAGCTAATGGGATTCTTTTCACTAAGTTCAATGGGCTTTGGTTGAGGGCTTAAAACAGTCTTTGCAGCAATGTCCATCCCCCTCTAAATAATTTGTTTTTCTCATCTAAATAAATGCTCACTAGATGAGCATAAACGAACAAGGGGTTAAAGACTAAGTGCCACCAGACTCCTTTTTCATTTTGCTGAACTAGACTAGACTACCTCTTTAGATGAGCCTAGTGCACCGATCCGCAGAATTACATTCCAGCTGCACCTTTGACCTTCCAGCATTTAGAAAAGACATTGTCATCGCTGAGTACAGGTCCAGAGAGAGAACAGGAACAGTAGGCAAGAAAAAAGTACATTTATCCACTTCCTTGCCAGGCGCATTTTCCCCATAGTACTTCGTGCCTATCACAGTCTTTTACTGCCATTAACAGCAGAATCAGGGGACAACAAGGAATAAAAGTGGGGGATTATTAAATAGATAAAATCTTAGAGTAACTTTACGGACCAGGCTCCCTTCTTTGAGCTGGTCAGGAGAAGGTGTTGTTTAGCTGGTAGCTGGAGATGTTTTTGTGCAGCTTAATTATTACCATTCTTTCTGGTCCTATAGGTAACAGGTATCAACAGTTCAGGCAGTGCTTTGTAACAGGAAGGGAGAAGCAGCACATTCCATTTGCTGGCTCCAGGTACGAATTGCGTAGTTGGATAACAGTTAGCAACTCCTTTTTTCTGCCTTTTCACAAGATCTCCCTTCTGTGGGTGCCAGATTCTTCTCTACTGCAGCTTTGGCCATCTGGCACAGCTTTTCTGTGTCCTCCTGCTCATTCACTCTCCAGCTCTTTTCTGATCTCTGGCAAAAACGTATTTGCCACTTGACTATATGTCTCTCTTCCTCTTCTGTCATTTCCTCTTGTAATCTGTGACACTTGTATTTGTCTCTTCAAAAAGTTTTGGAAAGCTGTCTTGTGAAAGATGCTCTTTTTGCCATGATGCCCACCGATCCCTGCCACCTGACAATGGTTAGGCAGACAGCAAGCTGGAACTGTTGATATTATGAATAACATGAACTTTGCACCATTACCTTGTCTTCCCATCACTGCCACCCAACTCCTTAGATCTGTTTCTTCCACCTCTTGCGCCTTGTCCTTATCCTAGACTGTGAGCATACCAGGGCAGGGACCCTTACTTTGTGTTTACACATTGCCTAGCACAATGGAGCTTTGAGACCCTTGGCTGATCCTATTTGTGCTATTGTAAAAATGACAGTAATTAAGTAAGGATCTAATCCTGCAAACGCTTAGCATCAGGCACTGTGCTCTGATGAATGAACAGTCCCACTGATGTTTGAGCAAGAGAGCAATTTGCCCCTGCTTCTTAGGAATTCAGAAATTAATAACAGAGGTGCTTATGAGCAATAGGCACTGCTCTATCCAAAGGTGGAGGGGAACATTAAATGATAATCAGTAGCTTCACGTTCCTGTAAGTAGATGGCATCCCACAGAGAGGTCCAGTGGCAGGCTGTTACTATGCCCCAGTTTATGCCGCCAAGTCAGGATCCTCAGCTCTGATCCCGGATTGATTTTTCTTAATGTCTTTATATAGATGAGTTAACTCAAAGCCCTTCCAACATAAGCATGTTTTTCTGTTCCTTCACTCTGACCTTGGCATTTTCTTTCTCCACTCCAAGTTCTGTGCTGTCCTCTGGCCAGCTTTGCCTCTCATTTGTCAATGTTATTATTGAATTTCCAAATGCCAGTAGTGCACATAAATCAATGGCTTGCTTCTCCCTAGTGGCATATCCCTGCCACATGTGGTCATTCATTTTTTTTAATAAGTCCTCCTCTCCTTTCACCCATTTATAAAAATGCATCTTGTTCGCTCACTGCCGTCCATCATTCGGTGAGTCCGGCCATTTGTTGCCCCTGAGTGCTTATTCATCAACGTTTTCAAAAGCAAAATCAGTCTTCGCCTCCTGCTCTTATTGTGCCATCAATCTCGACTGAGGATCAATAAACCTCGCTTTTGCAATTTTTCCCCTCCACCTTCCTGCATTAGCTTTCCCAAAGTCTAGTCTTTTCATTTACATTTTTAACTGATCATCATGAGTGGGGCAATGACAGTGCACAGGAACTAAATGCTTTCATTTGCTCACAGCATGGCAATCTCCAGTTAGGCATCAGTCATTTCACACGATAACTCAGAGAAAGGGATACATCCCTTTTCCCTTTGTTACAGTCCTGCAGCGTGAATCACCAGGCGAAGGGAGAAAACCCCCAACACTAATGTCATCTGGACACACCAGTCACAGGAACTATAATTGGTTGATATTTTTTTTTAAAAAAATTAAAATCATTTCAGGGAAATTTCACTGAATTTTCATGAAACTTTTCTGAGAAAAACATACATTTTGATGAAATTTTCTGTTTTACCAAAAATCGTTTTTTTATCAAAAATGTTTTCCAAATTCTTCAGAAAATAATATTTAAAAACTAACTTTTTTCTACCAATAATGTTTTGCAAAAGCTGAAAAAAATGTACTGCAAACAATTTTGAACAAACAATATTTTCCAGTTCCACTGTTTTATTGAAAAATGGCGGAGGGGGAAAATTCACAGAAAAAGTTGACAAAAATTAAAAGCTCCCCAAAACTTTTCAAAGTGCCTCAGAAAAAGTTAGTTGTCATCTTTTGACCTGATCTAATAGGGACAATCTGTTTCGGGACCGGGTGTTCAGTTGGTCTATGTTACTTGCTGAAGTGATTTGCTGGATTCAGTGAGTGGCTAAAAGAGTGTACAATCTCAGACCGAGGGAATGAATAGCAGGGTTGGGTTCATTTATTAAGGGAACTCCATGTATCTTTTACCTTTGTGTAGTCTTCAGTTTCTATTTTCACTCTAAGATCTCTATTCCTCCTTCCTCCCCCCACCCCCCGGGTCGCCTTCAATAGCACCGGAGCAGTTTCCTTTCAGTTCACTGGCCTTTCACTTCTGGATCTCTGGTTTCCTCAAATTCTGATTTAGGATACTAGTGAAAATCGTAGAATTATAGAAGTTTAGGGTTGGAAGGGATCTCAGGAGGTCATCTAGTTCTAGCCCCTGCTCAAAGTAGAACCAACCCCAACTAAACCATCCCAGCCAGGGCATTGTCAAGCCACACTTTAAAAACCTCTAAGGATGGAGATTCCACTACCTCCTTAGGTAACCCATGCCAGTGATTCTCCACCTTCTTAGTGAAAAAGTTTTTCCTAATATCCAACCCAGACCTCCACCCTGCAACTTGAGACCATTGCTCCTAGTTTTGTCATCTGCTACCACTGAGAACAGCCTAACTTCATTCCTGCCTGGAACTTCCTTTCAGATAGTTGAAGGCCTCTATCATATCCCCCCTCATTCTTCTCTTCTGTAAATGAAACAAGCATAGTTCCCTCAGCTTCTCCTCATAAGTCATGTGGCTCCAGCCTCCTAGTCATTTTTGTAGCCCTCCACTGGACTCTTTCCAATTTGCCACATCCTTTCTGTAGTGGGGGCCCAAAACTGGACAGAGTACTCCAAATGAGAGCTCACTGGTGGTGAATAAAGGGGAATAATCACTTCCCTCAATCTGCTATCAGTGCTTCTACTAATGCAGCCCAATATGCCATTAGCCTTCTTGGCAATAAGGCCACACTGTTGACTAATATCCAGCTTTTAGTCCACTGTAACCTCCCAGTCTTTTTCTGCTGAACTCCTGCTTAGCCAGGCGGTCCCCAGTCTGCAGCAATGCATTGGGATTCTTCCATCCTAAGTGCAGGATTCTGCACTTGTCCTTGATGAACCTCAAAAATGAGTCGTATGGCCTTGACTTAATACCTAGTAGACTTTTCTCCACAGTACAAAATCACCATCTAATGTGGCATGGCTGACAGTCTCTTTGACCCCAGGCTTGAAAAGCAGGACATTGATATTGGCCTGTTGAAAAGCCCTGGCAAAGGAGGGTTGCCTGCATGGGCAAAAAGGACGGTAAGGTTGTTGCAGAGAGCGTGGGTAATTTTTGCTCATGCTCACCAGATTCACTGCCTTCATGGATCTTTAGTGAGACAGCATTCCCATGGAAACATCAGCCGACTTCCTTTTTACCAGTCAGTCAAGTGGGCCAGGGGTAACATGCCCATGGCAAAACTGACTTTGGGTGTTACACCGCAGCTGGGAAGTGTGTCAATAACCATTTGTTAACAAGATAAGGGAAATGACAGCCCCAAATTTTCAAGAGGGGGAAGCCAGAGGAAGGAAAAGGAAGAGGAGGCAGAAGGACACATCTGCCAAAATAATAAATGCAGGCCAAAATCATTAACATTTTGTGGTTTGACACTTAATTGATTAACTGATTTGAAGCAACAAGATTCAGTGTATCTGTAGATTAGTGTCGAAGGGATAATTATGGCTAAGCTTCTATTTCCAAACAGTGTGTCAGATGCAGTTTAGAGCAGGCAAAATCTGCATTAAAGCTTTTGCTTTGCAGCCAGTACAAAAGGTTCTTGGAAGAGGTCCCTTTATGGCTCAGCACACTGGGATTGCAATGGAAAGGTCAGGCGATGCCTTATCAGCATAGACAAAATCCCCTTCTATAATGTATGTGTTTATTCTCAAATTAAATATATTAATGTATTATTTGTTCTTAAAATGTCATTCAATAGATAGTAAGCCTAGGTTTCCTGGCAGACCTTTGAAGCTTAAAGAGTAATGTAATAATAGTACATTAATCCATAAGCTACACAGTCATCTCCCAGTAGATCCCCAAACCCCAGAACTCTCTCTGAAGCACTGAATTCACTGCATCTGTTCCTAGGAATTTCTTTCTAACAATAGTAGGCTTGTTGAAATATGTTCTGCCAGCTCCAGCATGAGACACTGCTTCTCTCCCATCCATCTGTTCAGCATTAACACTCAGGCACCTGTAATGGTGCTTCTGGGTACAAAGGCAGGTGTTCCTTTCTCTAGTGGCACACATCTCAGCTGCACTTTAATTAGGGGTGCGCTCAAAGCAGAGTTCAGTCCTGGAAATAAATCATGATTTCTACTTTCCCAGTTTCCCAAATTATGTTTTGGGCCCATCCCTAATTGAACTTCGATGGAAAATTCCCACAGTTGGACTTCAGCACTTCCTGAATTCTTGGCAGAAGCAGACGATTTCTTGATAAGAATCTTAAAAGAATGTCTCCATCTTATTTCTCAAAATCTATCTAGCTATCACGACACATCATGTTTATTATAGTGTGTAAGTAAGTTGAAACCCTTTTTTACCCTTATTCCCACTGAACCTTGATAGTTTGGAGAAATTGGAATCCGTCTCTGAAGCACTTTAGGTTTGGTTTTACATATCCGACACTTGACTGATAAGTACAGCTGAGCAAATAGTTTACAAGAGTTTACTTAGCTGACAAATTTAGATGCTTTTTGTCCTTACAAAATGCCCACAACCAGAGCATGTTTTATTTTTATTTATTAGTTATTCCAGTTTATTCAATGGATGTTTAATTTTTTTACTAATTGTTTTCTTTTCATATTCTTATGCCACATCCATTTTATCTGCACACTTAGGGTGCGTCTACACTTGTAAATTAAGTCGACTTAAGCCTGCTTAAGTCGACTTAATTTACTCTGCATCTACACTACAATTTCCTTAAGTCGACTTAAGCTGCTGCTTAAGTCGACTTAAGGAAATTTTAAGTCAACTTTATAAAACCTAGTATAAAGTCAACTTTACAGGCTAAATTGACTTTATTAAGTCAACTTAGAATCATAGAATCATAGGGTTGGAAGGGACCTCATGAGGTCATCTAGTCCAACCCCCTACTAAAAAGCAGGACCACACCCCCTAAATCATCCCAGCCAGGGTTTTGTCTAACCGAGCCTTAAAGATCTCCAAAGATGGAGAATCTACCACCTCCCTAGATAGCCCATTCCAATGCTTCACCACACTCCTAGTGAGAAAGTTTTTCCTAATGTCCAACCTTGACCTCCCCAGCTGTAATTTGAAACCATTGCTCCTTGTTCTGTCCTCTGTTACCCTCGAGAGCCTAGCTCCCTCCTCTTTCGAGCAACCCTTCAAGTAGTTGAAGGTTGCTATCAAATCTCCCTTCAGTCTTCCCTTCTGTAGACTTTATAAGCCGAGTTCCTTCAGTCTCTCCTCATAAGTCATGTGCCCCAGTCCCCTAATCATTTTTGTTGCCCTCCGCTGGACTCTTTCTAATTTGTCCACATCCTTTCTGTAGTGGGGAGCCCAAAACTGGACACAGTATTCCAGATGTGGCCTGACCAGTGTCGAATAGAGGGGAATTATCACATCCCTCGATCTGCTGGCAATACTCCTACTGATGCAGCCTAATATGCCATTGGCCTTTTTCGCAAGAAGGGCACACTGTTGGCTCATATTCATCTTCCCGTCCACCATAACCCCCAGGTCCTTTTCTACGGCGCTGCTACTTAGCCGATCGGTCCCCAGCCTGTAGCAGTGCATGGGATTTTTTCGTCCTAAGTGCAGGACTTTGCACTTGTCTTTGTTGAACCTCATGAGGTTTCTTTCGGCCCAGTGTTCCAATTTGTCCAAGTCTCCCTGGATCCTGTCCCTGCCCTCCAGAGTATCTACCATTCCCCCCAACTTGGTGTCATCCGCAAACTTACTAAGCACGCAGTCTATTCCATCATCAAGATCATTAATGAAGATGTTGAATAGAACCGGCCCCAGGACCGACCCCTGGGGCACTCCACTCGTTACCGGTTGCCAACCAGACATCGAGCCATTGATTCCTACCCGCTGAGCCCGTTGATCTAACCAGTTTTCGATCCACCTTATGGTCCACTCGTCCAACCCATACTTCCTTAACTTGCCGATGAGAATGCTGTGGGAAACCGTATCAAAAGCCTTGCTAAAGTCAAGGTATACCACATCAACGGCTCTTCCCGCATCCACAAATCCAGTCATCTCATCATAGAAGGAAATCAGGTTGGTCAGGTACGATTTGCCCTTGGTGAATCCATATTGACTGTTCCTGATCACTCTATTTTCCTCCAAGTGTTTCAGGATGGATTCCTTGAGGACCTGCTCCATGATTTTCCCAGGGATTGAGGTGAGGCTGACCGGTCTGTAGTTCCCCGGATCCTCCTTTTTCCCTCTCTTAAAGATAGGTACTATATTTGCCTTTTTCCAATCCTCCGGGACCACCCCCGTTCGCCACGAGTTCTCAAAGATAATGGCCAGCAGCTCTGCAATCACTTCCCCCAACTCCCTCAGCACCCTCGGATGCAGTTCATCCGGCCCCATGGACTTGTGCACATCCAATTTCATTAAGTGTTCCCTAACCTGACTTTCCATCACCGAGGGCCGCTCTTCTCTCCATTCCGTGTTACCCCGTGTAGTAGCCTGGGAGCTGGCCCTCCCTGTGATGACTGAAGTAAAAAAAGCATTGAATACTTCAGCCTTTTCCGCATCATCCTCCACGAGGATGCCTGCCCTATTCAGTAAGGGACCTACACCACTTCTGATCCTTTTCTTGTTGCTGATATACTTATAGAACCCCTTTCTGTTATCCTTCACATCTCTTGCTAGCTGCAACTCCAATTGTCCTTTGGCCTTTCTGATTTTATCCCTGCAGTCCCGAGCAATATCTTTATATGCCTCCCTTGTCATCTGTCCAAGCTTCCACTTCTTGTAAGCTTCCCTTTTATGTTTCAGCTCCCCGCAGAGTTCCCTGCTAAGCCACGCTGGTCGCCGTCCACATTTGCTGTTCTTTCTGCACATCGGAATGTTATCTTCCTGTGCTTTTAACAGGGTTTCTTTAAAATACAGCCAGCTGTCTTGGACACCTTTCCCCTTCAGATCAGCCTCCCATGGGACCCTGCCCATCAGCTCCCTAAGGGAGCCAAAATCTGCTTTTCTGAAGTCCAGGGTGTGTGTTCTGCTTCTTTCCTTCCTTCCATTGATCAGGATCCTGAACTCTACTATCTCATGGTCACTGCTGCCCAGGTTGCCATTTACTTCTACTTCCCCGATCAATTCTTCTCTGTTTGTGAGCAATAGATCTAGAGGTGCAAGGCCCCTAGTTGGTTCCTCCAGCATTTGTACTAGGAAGTTGTCCTCAATATTCTCCAAAAACTTCCTGGATTGCCTGTGCACTGCTGTATTATCTTTCCAGCAGACGTCAGGATAATTGAAGTCCCCCATAAGAACCAGGGCCTGCGACGATCTGGAAACTTCTGTTAGTTGTCCATAGAACGCTTCATCCACCTCCTCTTTCTGGTCTGGCGGTCTATAGCAGAGACCCACCACAACATCCCCCTTGTTGCATTCTCCCCTAAACTTAACCCTTAGACTTTCAACCATCTTGTTTCCACTTTCATAGTGGAGCTCCGAGCAGTCATACAGTTCTTTTACATATAGCGCTACTCCTCCCCCTCTTCTTCCCTGCCTGTCCTTCTTGAACAATTTATATCCATCCATGGCAGTGCTCCAGTCATGCAAGTTATCCCACCACGTTTCTGTTATTCCAATTATATCATAGTTCCTTGTCTGCGCCAGTACTACCAATTCTTCCTGCTTGTTTCCCAGGCTCCCCGCATTTGTGTACAGGCACCTAAGATACCGGGCCCATTGCCCTACTTTGCCCTGTCGATTCTCCCTCCTGTCGCATCTTCCTCCATGCAATTTCTCCCGGTGTCCTCCTTCCCCACTCGCCTGAGGTATTATGACTTCATCAGGAAATAAAAAACAATTATTTGATCCCCCTGCCCAGTTCCAACTACCCTCTCTTTTATTCCTGCTCTTACAGCCCCAGCACCCCCCAAGTTCCATCCCTTCCCCCAGGTTTCCCTCAGTTTCACTTACCTGTGGGCCTTGGTCACCTTCCCCCTTCGAACCTAGTTTAAAGCTCTCCTCACCAGTTTAGACAGTCTGCTTCCAAATACGCTCTTCCCCTTCCTGGATAGGTGGAGTCCATCTCTGCCTAGCAGTCCTTCTTCCTGAAACAGCACCCCATGGTCGAGGAAGCCAAAGCCCTCCTGGTAACACCATCTCCGCAGCCAGGCATTCACCTCCAGGATGCATCTGTCTCTGCTCGAGCCCCTACCCTTGACCGGAAGGATCGAGGAGAACACCACCTGTGCACCGAACTCCTTCACCCGTGCTCCCAGAGCCCTGTAGTCCCCTTTGATCTGCAGAGGGTCACCTCACCAAAGGCTGCTACATAAGTTAAGTTGTCATGGGATAAAAGGGAAGGTCCTTTCATGGATTGAGAACTGGTTAAAAGACAGGGAACAAAGGTTAGGAATAAATGGTAAATTCTCAGTTTGGAAAAGGGTAGCTAGTGGTGTTCCCCAAGGGTCAGTCCTAGGACCAGTCCTATTCAATTTATTCATAAATGATCTGGAGAAAGGGGTAAACAGTGAGGTGGCTAAGTTTGCAGATGATACTAAACTACTCAAGATAGTCAAGACCAAAGCAGATCGTGAAGAACTTCAAAAAGATCTCACAAAACTAAGTGATTGGGCAACCAAATGGCAAATGAAATTTAATGGGGATAAGTGTAAAGTAATGCACATTGGAAAAAATAACCCCAACTATACCTATAATATGATGGGGGCTAATTTGGCTACAACGAGTCAAGAAAAAGATCTTGGAGTCATTGTGGATAGTTCTCTGAAGATGTCCATACAGTGTGCGGAGGCGGTCAAAAAAGCAAACAGGATGTTAGGAATCATTAAAAAGGGGATAGAAAATAAGACTGCAAATGTATTATTGCCCTTATATAAATCCATGGTACGCCCACATCTCGAATACTGTATACAGATGTGGTCTCCTCATCTCAAAAAAGATATTCTAGCACTAGAAAAGGTTCAGAAAAGGGCAACTAAAATGATTAGGGGTTTGGAGAGTGTCTCATATGAGGAACAATTAAAAAGGCTAGGCCTCTTCAGCTTGGAAGAGGAGACTGAGGGGGGACATGATAGAAGTATATAAAATTATGACTGATGTGGAAAAAGTGGACAAGGAAAAGTTGTTTACTTACTCCCATAATACAAGAACCAGGGGTCACCAAATGAAACTGATAGGTAGCAGGTTCAAAACAAATAAAAGGAAGTTCTTCTTCACACAACGCACAGTCAACTTGTGGAACTCTTTACCTGAGGAGGTTGTGAAGGCTGGGACTATAACAATATTTAAAAGGGAACTGGATAAGTTCATGGTGGCTAAGTCCATAAATGGCTATTAGCCAGAAAGGGGTTAAGAATGGTGTCCCTAGCCTCTGTTTATCAGAGGATGGAGACGGATGGCAGGAGAGTGATCACTTGATCATTGCCTGTTAGGTTCACTCCCTCTGGGGCACCTGGCACTGGCCACTGTCGGTAGACAGATACTGGGCTGGATGGACCTCTGGTCTGACCCAGTACGGCCTTTCTTATATTCTTATGTTCTTATGTTAGTATCATTGGTTCCCACATGGATGAGTAGCATGGGGTAGTAGTCAGAGGGACGGATGATTCTCGACAATCCCTCCATAATGTCTCGGATACGGGCCCCTGGCAGGCAGCATACCTCCCGAGAGGCCTTATCTGGGCGACAGATGGGTGCCTCCATCCCCCTCAGAAGAGAGTCCCCAACCACCACAACCCGACGTTTTCTCCTGGGTGTGTTGGTTGTGATCCTCCCAACATCGGGGGTGCATGGCTTCTCCTCTTCCACCTCATCTCCTGTCTGTAGTGCTGCGTAGTGGTTCTTTACCACAACGGAGGGTGGGATGGGAGCAGGGGTGGAGCACTGTCTGCTGCCAGAAGTAACCAGCTGCCAGTGTCCACCCTGTGCCTGAGCCATCTCAGCCTTCTCCGAGGGTGTGGCAGCAATCCTTTGCCTCTGGATAGTTTCTTCATCCTTGCATGTTTCCTCATGGATGCTATCCAGGAACTTCTCCAGGGCATGGATACTCCTGAGCCTGGCCACCTCCTCCTGTAACTCCCACACCTGTTTCCTGAGAGATTCCACCAGGAGACACCTGTCACATTGAATGATCTCCCCAGCCTGACCGTCTGAGAGTGGGAAATGCAGGCCACAGTCCTTGCAAGTCCACGCCAGGATCTGGGTAGAGATATCCATGGTCAGTATGTCTGTCTGGATACAGGCGCAGGTGGAGGAGACAGAAGCAGTGCTGGCACAAGCGGCGCGGGTCCTCTTCACCATAGTAGCTACACAAAACACAAACTTCCCACCAACTACCTCGCAAACTCCCCTGTTTGCAGTCCCTATTCGCAAGCCCCCCCTGGTCACTCAGCCACTGGCTTTTAAGGCCTTCTCTGCCTAGGTCAGCCCTTGCCCCTCGTTAAGCACACAGGGGAAGGGTGATCACAAGGCTGATTGAGCTGATCAGGGTTGAGCAGAGAACAATGGTACAAACAGCCCCCAGACAATCACACAATCACAATCCCAACTCACACAGTAACTGACAATTCACAGAAATCACCTGTGGGGAAAAAAGACACAAGCACAAGCACACACAGTCAGCAATTCACTCTCCCCAAGGTTCGCTCTCTCCCTTGCTTCTTCAGAAAGGGGATCTCCTTCGCCTCCTTCTCAGGGCTTCTCCTTCCCTCGCAAACTCCCCTGTTTGCAGTCCCTGGTCGCTCAGCCACTGGCTTTTAAGGCCTTCTCTGCCTAGGTCAGCCCTTGCCCCTTGTTAAGCACACAGGGGAAGGGTGATCACAAGGCTGATTGAGCTGATCAGGGCTGAGCAGAGAACAATGGTACAAACAGCCCCCAGACTTAGCCAATTTAGCCAGTGTAGACACGGATTAGCCCTAAATTGACTTTAAATTGACTTAAAGGGCTCCCCACTGACCTCCCTGCCAGGATGGCTGGCACAGCCAGAGCCTAGCATGCCCACCCACAGGGCAGGACACAGCCCTGCCCACCCCGTTCCTATACCCTGCCCCTGCCCCTGTCCCTGTCCTGCTCAGCCCCCATTGTACCCTGGTACCCTGGTACCCTGGTACAATGGGGTAAATGCTGAGCCCCCATGCACTTTGAAAGGGATGCCCCCCCTCCCACCATGGACCACTCCCAGGTCCACCTAGCCCTTAGAAGTCAACTTGGGCATCCAGTGTGGATGCTCTAAGTTGATTTGGCAAGGTCCACTTTAAGTCGACTTAATTTTATAGGGTAGCCATGCTAAGTCGACTTATTTGGCCAAGTGTAGACATAGCCTTAGCAACATAGGCTGACCATGAACACTTCCTGAAGAATATTAATTTAACACTCAAAATTAAATTATAGCTGGGCTGCTTACTTATGACTGGCCAGTTAAGTCACATTGGCTATGTCTACACTGGCAATTTAAGTCAATTTAAGGAGGCTTAAATCAACTTAAATTAAGCCACGTCCACACTGGGCTTTCATTAAGTCGACTTAAGAAATTCCTTAAGTGATTTAATGAAAACTTAAGTCGACTGTGTTACTATCACTCATTAAGTTGACTTAACCCTTAAGTCGACTTAAGGACGGTGTGGACATAGACTAATACATAAGTCGACTTTATTAAATCGACTTAAGGGTGGTTAGGTCGAGTTAACAAAGTGGACTAAGTTAATTTAAAGCTAAGTCAACTTAGTCCACTTTGTTAAGTCGACTTTAATAAGGAGGCTTAAGTTGACTTAAATTAAGCTACGTCCACACGAGGCTTCCATTAAGTCGACTTAAGAAATTCCTTAAGTCGACTTAATGAAAGCTTAAGTCAACTTTGTTACTACCACTCATTAAGTCGACTTACCCTTAAGTCAACTTCTTAAGTTCACTTAAGGGCGGTGTGGACATGGAGTAACCCTTTAAGTCGACTTTATTAAATAGACTGAAGGGTGGTTAAGTCAACTTAAAGTCTACCTTATTAAAGTCGACTTAACAAAGTCGACTTAACTTTTCTAGTGTAGACATAGCCATTATTATTTCTCTTCCCCAATGCCAGGGGTGTACATTCACACCCACTGCGCATACCCAGGCATGAAATTTTAAAATTCCCCAAAATATTTTTGCAGGTGACTTTTATATCCACTTTTTGTAGATATGTGTGCCAGCATAATGTGATTCTCAGGTGTCTCCACAAACCTTACCCAAAAGGGATGTGATCCAGCTCCAGGGACGTAGTCATTCCCTGTTTTCTGGCCCGGGCAAGGTCATCCCACCCCCACTCTACAGGGAGGGGGAGAGCCACCATGCCTGCCTGGCAGCAGCATGAACTTCACAGCAGTGGAGCCAGTCAGGAGCTGGCAGCCGCAGCTTTGAGCAGAGCAGAGGTGCTGGCACTGGGGCACCTGCCTCTCTCATGGCCTCAGCAGCCAGGCCCTGCAGCTGCAAGTGGATCAGAGGCATTAGGGCTGGCACCTCTGGCCTGCTCATGACCACCAGCTGCTGGGTGGCCCTCAGCTGTGGCAGCAAAGTTCACGCTGCTTCTGGGGGTTAAGGTGGGCAGGCCTCAGGGCCAAGTGGGTGGGCCACAGCCTACTCAGGCCCACCAGTGGCTACACCCCTCTCCAGCCCAGAGGGTGATCATTTCAAAATTGAAGCAGCTATGTGGAGAGAAGTATAAATCTAGTCCTATCCACTAAGTCAATGGCAAAACGCCTACTGGCTTCAGTGGTGCTGAATTCGGTCCTACTTAAGACATTCACCCATTTTTACTGATGATGATGTGCAAAATTATCCCAAAGTGCTTTACGTGTGTGTGTGTGATGCATATATACTACATATATATGTACTATTTACTTAGATTATAAGACAAACAAGGAGTCTTGTGGCACTTTTAATGACTAACAAATTTATTGCATGAGCTTTCATGGGAGAAAATCCCACTTCATCAGACGCTTGAAGAAAGAGAATTTACATAATAGAAGGAAAAGATTGTAAGGTCGTTACGCGATGGCATAGGGCTCTTATTTTAATGCTGAAATACTATTAATAATAATTAAATACATAATTTAGGTTATCCTATTTAAGAGATATATGTAAATCTTTTTTTTATCAAGAAGTTGGCAGATTACCAGCACCACGGAACTATAGGACAGGGATTAATTATGATATATGATCGTTATTGTTAATATTAATAATAAGAATAAAAGTTTTCTCTTTCCCTTACTAAGATATTCAAAACAGGGAATTCCCATGTGAGGGAATCTCAGTAAATTGATGGTGCTGAAAGAATTAATTATACTACAGAAAGTCAAGATTAGAAGTTTGGTACTATGCAGCTGTATGCCAAGACCCTCTCATTCTAACTCCACGGATTTAGGGCAGCGCCCTCTCATCCTGGGAAGAGATTCTCAGATCTCCTTCTACACAACATGTATGAAAATAAAGGAATAAATCAATGAACGTGGCTGCAGGGGGTAGTGCCAATAGATTCCTAGCACTTTCTGTTCCTTCTCCATTTTGCTTAGAAAGTTGTATAAAATTCAACAGAGTCTTGTGGCACTTTTAAAGTGCCACAAGACTCTGTTGTCTTTCTACAATAGACTAACACGGCTACCCCTTTGGAGTATAAAATTCAGAGATCCTCCTCTGAATCTCAATGCCTTCCAACCTATGTGATTTCCAAGAGAGAAGGGCGTAAAGGCAAGTTTCCCTGTCAAAGTGGCATGGTTTTATTACAGGAGGGAGGGGGAAATATGTCACAGTGTAACCCTTGATCAAGGAGCCATAGAGGTCACAGAGAGAACATGCCGGGCTTCTTCTCTTCAGCTCGTGTAATGGTATTAGCAATGACTGTTTCTTACTCAATCATACTCCCAAAGGATTTTCAATAAACTTTTTATGTGCCATAACTGTTACATTAAATAAAGCTGAAAGTATTGAGTAAACTGACTGTAAATCACTTTAGATGCCTTGGAATTACATTAAGTGTGAGAATTATGGATCTTTTGCTGCTCGCAGGAACAGAGAGACGACAGAGCCAGAAATTTTTATGTTGCCAGCCTTTCTGAAGATTTTTTTAATTATTTTTTATACCATGCAACTGGCTTCTCCTCCTGTAAATGGCTTGTTCAGAAGTACATAGATGCTGAATGCTGGCTGCATTTTCGGATCTTATGGCTCCAGTGAATATTTGCCCCTATAACTCTGGGTGGGTTTTCTCAAGTGAGAAACCTTAATTAAATTTTGATTGGGACAGTTAGAAGAATACAGTCTGTCGCACTAAATACATGACAAACTTTATTACATTGAGGGTGATTTTCCATTGGATGCTTCCCATTTGATATTCCAATAATATAAAAATCTTCTTTATTTAGATTTAAAGAAATGCTGAGCAAAGAGCACCTCTCCATACACTATACAACCCTGAGATAACTTTAAAATGCATTACAATTACTACTTTAGGGACAGCCGTACAATGGAATATAGCCCATTGGCAGTGAAACAGGCAACTTAAAAACTCAGATCTCCCTCCTCCAATTTCTCCCCCACTTGCAAGTCACCCATTATCAAATGAGTGGAAAACAAGCTGAGCATTGCAAAATGCATGATGATCATCAGATTCAGGACCATTTGGACCAAGGGAAGGGACTTACAGGGCACTCATGGACTCTGCTGACCCAGCAGTCCCTTCTTGTTTATACCAACACGTCTGTAACTCAAGCTCCTCTGCTGATCTCAACTTGACCCTATTCCTGTGGCCCTGCTGTGTGTGTCATTCTATTATAGATTATTGAGGAGCACTGGTTTTTATCGTCTAAGATTTAACGTGTCTGATCTAGGCCCATCAAAGTCCATGAGATGTTTTCCATTCACTTCAGTGGTCTCTGGATCAAACACCACAGAACTTTCACCCTGCAGGAAAAGTGAACAGTGTTAATAAAAATGGGCCTGTCAGAGAATTGTTGATGGATCCTTTCACCTCCATACTGCTGTCAAACTGTGTCAAGTGAGCCAGAGCCATTGCCACCTGCATGATGTTTGGTGACCTATGTGAACTAAGTATGAAGGGGAGGGCAGTGAGTGAAGGAAAGTGAGAGAGAGATGCCTAGCTAGAACTGCCTGTCTGTGTTGCTAGCAGAAGCATGCCAAATCACAGGCTCTCACAAGACAACATTCTGATGAGGAAATAGTTAGAATAAGGCTCTCAGTGGGAAAACCTTCTGTTTTGCTGATCTTGTAAATCAGCTAAATTCAGCATGTCACAAGCACGTCTTACAATACACAAGACAATGCCCAGATTTTTATAGTGCAAAAGCATATTAACCTTTGTGTACTCTAGCAGGCTTTCGACAAAAGATGTCTGGTAAGAACTGCAGGGCTCATTGTAATTGCTTGCCATGTGGGTAAATGATCCAGAGCTGTGCGAAGATAAGAAGAAATTGCTAAAGGCAAATCACCTGGGTTATATTATGCTTGCCCTAAAAAATAATTAGCTTGGACTATGAAATCATACTGTGAGGGGGTTGTTTTAGAAGGAAACTGTAACCTATATAGTGGAGCTTTCTTCCTGCAGAGTAAATTTTGTTGTTGTTATAGGGTCGAGGGGGGGGAGAGGTAACTACAGCAAAAGACAAATGAACAAATCCATGTTACATTGAATAGCAAGCAACAAAAGAATCGGGTGCTAAACTGCAAAATGAGTATCTTTGTTCTTGAAGACACAGACTTGACCCTAAGGAAAATCTTGTGAATTTCTCTAAGTGGATGTGGCTGGATGTTGCAGCAAAATTCTTTCCCCAACCCCACTTGCTACCAGGAATCATGAAATGTTGTGAATTTGTCCCAATCATAAAAATTTCTTTCCCCTCCCCCCCACCCTCTTTTTTTTTTTTTTAAGCTGAAAACAGCTTTGTAGAGGAGCAAAATGACCATTTTTTTGCACAAAACCAAAACCAAAATCAAGATTGGAACAGAAAGAAGGAAATAAAATAGCAAAGATAACTAAAATTGCAGGATTGATTTTTGTAGGTGCTGAATACTGACAATTCAGTGAGAATTGCTGGTGCTCAACACATCTGAAAAGTAATACTTGTATACAGAGCATTGCCCCAACCCCAAACATTTAAAAATCATGAGCCAAGTCACCCAAAATCATGAGATTTGGCTTAAAATTCGTGAGACACTTAAAAAATAATAAATATAGGTTCCCTTGTATTCACCATCTGGTTTTTGAGCTTTTACGGTTCATGTTTTCACACTTTTTTCTGCGTTTGTGTGAGCTAGAAACTTACTTATTTTGTTCAGAAAAGCTAACACTCTTAAGCAATAACATGACCCCATGAGGCAGGCCTTTAAACAAACAGCTGAATATCATGAAACTTGTGATTAAATCATGAGAGATGGAAAGAGTTATTTGAATGTTTCATTCTCCTTTCTCCCACTTTTAAATAGCTCATCTCTTCTTACGTAGTAAGGTCTGTGGGGCAGCTGAAAGTGTCTTGTGGAAATGAATGCAGAGGGGGCTGCACCTCATGAAACATTATAGCAAAGAACAATGTCTTTTAATTACCTCTTTAAAATGGGGTTTTGCCACCAGGGAGCTGCACAGGTGCAATATTTAGCATAAACCTGCCCAACCACTATTTGCACTAGTGCAGTTTACCCCCATTTGAAACTAGCAAGGGCTGCACTAGTGCAATCCATGTTTTACCCTGTCTGCACTAGGGGTTTGCATGTGAGCAGGTGAACCAGTAACTGGTTGATGATGAGTAGAACGTTGCAATGCAGATAAGGTCTGAGGCTGCAGACCGCACTGAACATGTCATCTTAAAGCACTCACTGTGTCAGACATCCAGAACCACTGGACTGCTTTACTAGGGGAACAAGGCAAACTGAGTGTCTGCCATTTGCCTAGATATCTCTGTGGGCAAAACTCACCACTGCACAGAGCCATGTCACCAACAGATCTCAGTCAGCAGCGGACAAGATCAAACCTGGCACTTCTGAAGTATACTGTATGAGCCTCTACTGCATGAGCTAAAAGCCACATGGTTATTAGGTAAGGTTGTAGCAAACTCATTAATCTCTAGGGGTGCATCTACACTTACAAATTAAGTCGATTTAAGGAGGCTTAAGTCGACTTAAACTACTCTGCGTCCACATTGGGCTTTCATTAAGTCGACTTAAGGAAAAGTTAAGTCGACTTAATAACACCTCCTTTTAGGTCGACTTACTGCTTAAGTTGACCTTATTCAATCAGAAGGAGAAGGAGGGTGTGTCACTCACAGGACGAGCTCCTCGAACACCTGGTCTGCATCAGCGAGTGGACCGAGGCACGCCTGGCCACACGCAGGAACAGGAGGATGCCCATCAGAGGATCAAGCAGGGGCTGCGGAGGGGCGAGCAGAGGCTGCTTGAGCACATGCTCAACCTCATGGAGTGGCAGACCCAGTCCCTGGAGCGCCTGGAGGAGCGCCTGTTCCCTCGGGGCCCCACCCTGCACCCCAGAGCCAGCTCTCCTCGCGGCAGGCCAGGACCTGGGGCTGACATCTGAGCCCAGGACCTGCCTTCCGGAGGCCACTAGCACCGGCCCCTCACCATGACCCTCTTCACTCCCTCTGACCTTGCCTCCCTCCCCCGACCCTCTTCACTCCCCCCGACCCCCTTCCCGACCCCCTCTTCAATCCTCCCAAATCTTCCAACCACCGCAGCTCCAAACACCCCTTTCCCCCTCTGAATAAAACCCCTGAACACTATTATACAGTGTGTCGTGCTTTTTATTGGTGTGGGGACTGGGGGGTGACAGGTGGGGGGTGGGGGGTGGGGCAGGCATGGGCGGGTGGTGGAGGTGATGGGCCTGGTAGCAGGCCCACCCCTCAGTGCTCCTCGCTGTCGAAGTGGGCCCTCAGCGCATCTTGGATGAGCTGTGCTTGCCACTGAACCCGCTGAGTCCGGAGCAGGGTGTTGTCAGGCTGCTCGTACTGCACAGCGAGCCACTCAGCCTCGGCCTCCCAGACTCGGGGGAACCTTTCCCCCCACAGCTTGCAGAGGTTGTGCAGGCAACAGAATGCGCTGACGACCTCCAGCAGGTTGCTCTCACTGAGCTGCAGGAGGGTCAGGAGGGCCCTCCAGTGGGCCTTCAGACGGCTGAAGGCACGCTCGACGACGCTGCGGCACCCGTTGAGCCTCCTATTGAAGAGGTCCCTGCTGGCATCCATGCGACCCGTGTATGGCTTCATCAGCCAGGGGAGCAAGGGGTAGGCGGCATCCCCGAGGATCAGGACTGGCACCTAGCACGTCCCTGATGGTGATGGAGTGGTCGGGGAAGAAGATGCCCCCCTGCACGCGCCTGTACAGGGTGGAGTTGCGCAGGATCCGTGCGTCGTGCGCCTTCCCCGGCCAGTCCACATGGATGTTCTGGAAGATCCCGCAGTTGTCCACGATGGTCTGCAGGACCACAGAGTAGTACCCCTGGTGTTTGACATAGTCCCTGGCACGGTGTTACGGGGTTCGGATGGGGATGTGGGTGGCGTCCACAATGCCTCCACAGTTGGGGAAGGCGAGTCTGGTGAGGCCGACGAGGAGTTTGTGCAGGTTGCCCGGGATGACAAGGTGGGCTAGCAGGACCCAGTTGATTGTCTGCAGACCTGCATGAGGGCGGTCCCCACGGTGGCCTTCCTGATCCCAAATTGCTGGGCCACGGAGCAATCGGAGTCCGGGGTTGCCAGCTACCACAAGCCGATGGCCACTCGCTTGTCTATGAGTAGGGCGGGTCAGAGTCGGGTGTCCGTGTGCTGCAGAACCCGGGTGAGCTCGCGGACGAGCTCAAGGAAGGTCCGCTTGCTCATCCTAAAGCTCTGCAGCTACAGGTCTTCGTCCCAGGTGGTAAGGACGATCCGCTCCCACCAGTCGCTGCAGGCCTCACATGCCCAGAAGCGATGAGGCACGGAGCGCAGTGCTGTGAGCACGGCAGCTTGCTGGGGCAGCAGGGCGGGGATCAGGCTGTCGTCTTCCTCCGCGCTGGCAGGTTGCCAGACAGGCCTGCTCCACAGCCGAAGAAGCCTTACCACTAGCTAGCAGGTGTCATGCAGCTGTCTGGAAAAGCGCAGGAGAAGAGGCTGGTCCATGACCTGCTCAGGCTCCATGTTGCCAGGCACAATGGGAAGGGGCTGAGCTCACTTCCTCTTTTGAAGGAGTGGCCGGGGGAGGGGAGACCTTCTTTGCTGCCACACTGACACAGTTCCCATAATGCACCGCTCCAACCTCCCCCCCCAAGTCAACTTATGAGGCTAGTGTAGACAGTCTAAGTCGACTGGATAAAGTCTGCCTTACGTCGACTTAAGAGTCTAGTGTAGACTCTCTAAGTCGACTTAATAAGATCGACTTAAAGTCAACTTAATAAAGTCGACTTAACTTTCTAAGTGTAGACATAGCCTAGGTGTTCTAGTTGGCTTTAGAGGAGGGACAGATCACCACACCTTGCAGACATGGGTTATTACATATGCATCACCTAGGCCTTGAATGGGGCCTGGGTCCCTTTCCATTGAGGTGAAAGATACCCTAACTGCATCCCACATCAACACCAGTTCCTCCACCCTCCCAGTCCCTTTGCTTTTTCACTACTCCAGCGCTGTGACTTTTCTTGGTGCCTGTAATAATTCCTGCATTACCGTGTTTTTCCCCTTCTGGCTCAACTGATAATTTATTTAGTTTTGCTAAGTGTTTCTGTCCTGGGAGAGGGGGCAGGATCCCTGGTGTGTTAGAAAAGCCGACTCATAAATGTTCAGGTATGTTCCTGTTTTGTTGGCTAAGCAGCTTGCCCCAGCCAAAAAAAATAATCAGACTATATCCCAGGACCTGGGAGCAGACATAGTTCATCTCTCTTCCGTGACAGTGCACAGATTCCAGTGCTGCTGGTTTAGCTGTTCCCGTTTTAATAATGCATTTTAAGCTTGAACAGATTTTTTGTCCAGGAGCTGGTTGTTTTCTTCATCAGTTGAGTCTTCATAGCTTTTAAGGGAAGGAGAAACAAAAAATTCCCCAACCTATATTCTACCTATGGCTTACTGAGATGGTGTTTATTGGTTTCCAGACTCAATGTTTTCAGTGAGGGTAGCATGCCTTGTTTTAACTTAGTTGTGGTGGGGAGTGCTAGGTGGCCATCCTGAGGAATAAGTCCCCTGGCAACCTTGGTGAAATTCACGTGTGTGCTGAGAGGAGCACAAAGTCTCTCCACCTCTTTATTACTATGGCAGGATTCAGGTTGGACTTACAGAATTCACGGGCTTGTGCTTGGTTCCTGCACAGGGATGTCTTTTACCAGGGCTTAAGTGGAACTCAAATGTATAGGCCTCATGCTAACCAATGCAACTATTTAAGAAGCTGCACATCAATTCATTCTGGTTCAGAGGGACAGCACCTACATCTTACTTGAGCTGTCAAAACAGTGGTGCATAGAACATATAGACTGTCTACAGAGGGGTAACTTTCAACCTTGGGTCCCAGAACGGATGAAATATTGGTCCCATTAAAATCAATGGCAAAACTCTCAATGATGTCAGTGGGTCAGGATTTCACTCCAGGGTTTTTTTTGCTGTATGCGTGTATGTATTGCAAAATGAAAGGGGGGAAAAACCCTGAACTGCTCCAAATCCTCTATATGATCCAGTCCACATGTCCTAATGACACTGATGCTTTTCAGTCATTGGGTTGGGAGGTTCAGGGGATGGAGGGAACTCCAAATTTGTAATGTTTGTGCTGAGCCCAAACCTGGCTCTTGGATCCACTTTCTCTTCTTGTCTCCCTCAGAGCCAGAAAGTTTGCTGGCTTGCCAATGCAGAGTAAGCTTGGAATAGCATTTATGTGCCTCCATCTCATGCCCAGCAGGCTGGCCTTTCCCCTCTGGTTTGTTTTCTAAAGCAACCCATTTGCTTTTTGCAGGGGGCTGTTGTTCTGAGCTCTGGAAGGGTTTCAGTGTGCCATTACTGAAATTCTCATCCCATTGAGGGCAGTCATAAATGTCAGCAGTTACTGCTGCACCCTCGGGAGTGGAATAAATTGTGTTTCGTGGTGTCCCTGAGGCAGGGTTGGGCCCAGCGAGGATCCTTACACAGCACGGGCATTCTTTGGTGCAAAGATGGAATCAATGACAATGGAGTCCCATTTTCAACCATCTTTTTAAATTGGCTGTCTAATTTCAGACAGAAAGGCAGGTCGTTCCAAAGAGGAGGCATTCACCAGATGGAGGCACTCAACACAAACTTTTCATGAAAGGTCATTTTTTAAGACTGTGATATGGCTGTGTGCTGCCAGCACCTCATGTGAAAGGGTATAAATTAACAACCTCATCATTATCATGGAAGCTGCTGCTAGAAGATTTTGCTGAAGGACTTAATGAAATTGGGAATAGAAGCCACATTACAGCTAAGCCCTTAAGCATATGCTTAACTTTAAGCATATGCTTAAGTCCAATTGAAGTCAATATGACTTCAAGTTAAGCACATGTTTAAATGCTTTGCTGAATCAGGGTTGGGGTACTGAGTCTTTAGCATCAAATTGCCATAAGAACTCTGCTACCATCTAGGTACCTAATGAAATTGTACAGATTTACAAAAGTGTGGGCTGCTGGGTATTCTGAAAAATTGGCCCTTCTTGAAGTGCCGAAATGGGAGCTGAGTTCTTCTGCAAACCTGGCCATTCATCATCCTCTTGACTGATTTGAATGTAGGCCAAGATGTTTCTGACTGAGGGCTGCTATTTGTTGCTCCATGTGAAAATATGTGGGCAGAGGTTTTTCACTCTATTTCTTAGTGATTCATGTGTGCATCGCACAAAAACCACCAACAGAAATTGTCATTAATAGGCATACTCATAGACAATCTCAAATAAGTGAAACATAGAGCAAGACATGGAGGCTGAACTTCATAATTACCTCTTCCGAACAGAGTCAAGGCAAATCAGTTCTGCTACTGCCCACTGTGTATTTGCTTTGTAGATAAACAGAAGTGTCAGTTCCTGGGGCAGTAAGCCTGGGCCCTTTAACAACCAATAAATACTTTTAATTTTGAAATGACCTAGCTTTAAGGCCTCCCTTTTTGAAACATTCCATTTGCAGTAGACTGGAGAGACTCTTATCTGTGTTTAGAAAATCACTCTCATTGGAAAGGCTGCAGATCTCTTCTGTTTTCTCCCAGGAATCCTGGCTGTGTTTGCTTTGTCCAACTGGTTGCTGAGCTTCCACGTAAAGTTCAGGGAGAGCCATAAAAATCCTATTCCCCATTATTAAATGCTTAAAACAATAGGGTCCATTCTTAGGTATTTATGGGTGGGTTTATTCCCTTCTTGCAATTTTTATTTTAAACTGGCTTTGGCAACACATTACACCAAGAAGAAAATTCCTATGGTAAGTAGTAATTCCTATGGTATTCAGTAAAATAACAGAAATATGCTACCCTGTAGCTCTAGATTAAATTTCTAATAAAATACCAAAACACCTACTGAAAGTAGAGAGTAGAGAGAGAATCAGCCTACAAAAGCAAAGTGATCCTGCCTCATGGCTCCTGTGTTGAACTGGGTCCACTCCGCTGTGTATGGACGCTGTGGCCCAGAATGGTGTTTTTGCGCATTATTTCAAGGCTAGAGAATAGGCATGCTTCAGAAAGAGTCAGCATGCAAGCGAAGCTAGAAGCTAGAGGACCCCTGTGGATGCTGGACCCCAACCTTCTAGGATGGCAAAAATAGGCCAGGAAACTCTCAAGAGACTAGAACTTTTCACAAGGACTTTTCACTTTTCTGGTGCTTTTTGCATCTGATGGGAATACTCGAGGAAAGTTTCAGACATGGGAAATCATCAAAAATAGCTACAACCTGAGCAATGGCAACGCAAGCTTCCCACAATTTGGTTTGGGAGTACTATGTGGGCTTCAGTGCTTCATATCTGACTTGGGAGAGCAAGAGAATACATTCTTTCTGCCTTCATTGCTACTTGGCCTAACTGCTGGGGCAGCCAACAAGGATCATTAATGCCATTTTGGGATGCTGACTCTAAAACTTAGGATGAGCCCAAACCACTTCACTGAAACCATATCCTGTTGAACTACCTGGGAGAGTTCAGGTCCAACCCAGTCTGAAAATCACTTCTCAGGCACACACGTTTATACTGGCTGAACTGGAACAATAAATAAAGCCCAACATCAGAAAAGACTTTAGGGAAGGTTCGATTTGAAACTGGATCCAAACTCCTCAGTTCAGGCTCATAATGAAACTCAACTCTTCGATAGAACTTTTCAGCCACAGATTTAAAAACACCTACCAAAGGAAGGCCAGCATTGTTATCCCCATCTGTACAATGTGCCTCAGTTTCTCAAAGAAGTGAAATGAATAACCTAGATACTGAAATAGAACCCAGTTCTCCCAAATGCCAGTCCTATGCTCTCTCCACGGGGAAGCACCATCAGCTTATTGTCCATAGGCCACTGAACAGCCATCATATAATGAGAAAATCCCAAATGGGTAAGAACAAATCAAGATTTATCCCAGCGCTGAAAGTTTTTGAAGGTGGAAGCTTTGGTCTGGAACTCATGGGCTTTCTCCAGTCATTACCAGCCATCCTCAGCCTCTGAATCCCTCCCAAAGCTCCAAATTTTCAGAAACAATGTTAGCTTAGAAACTAGTGGAAAAAACCTATCCCCACTGATTATATATTTTCCCCATTAAGACCTTGTAAAAAGGGCATTAAAATTAATAAGCCACAACATTGCCGGTTCCTCATTGCTCTCTGTGACTTAGAGGTACTAAAGACTAGGTGATGTAGCACTTTCCACACTGTGGATTTTATTATTGAAGTCCAACATAAATAGTCATTTGAAACCCACATCGTTTGTCAGCTCTTGAGTGATGGCTGCTGTGGTAACATAGACACCGTCCACTTCTGCCAAGTTCTCATGCTCTTTGTTTTGAATATAATTTTATGGGTTTGGACTTATAACTTCTGCTGTCTCTCTCAGATTCCTCTAGTGTAAGGCAAAACTACTTCCACACAGGATGAAAAGGAAACCGTAACGTGCGACAGGTTTTTTCTTGGGAAACGCAGTTGCACTGCTCATTTTTCTAGGCAACTGGAGAGTCGTGCTGGGAAGGAATTAACTCTGCTGTTGGTATTGGTCACAGACCTTGGAAATGTGGTATCTTTCACTGCATAAGGCACATCTCTCATGCCACAGTGCATGAGATACTCAGCAGAGGTAAATCAGTGTCACTCAGTTGACATCAATGCAACCCTTAATGTTAGGTATATTACCCCAGTGGCTAGAAACCCTAGCTGTTGACTGGGACCCCACTGTCTTAGGTGCTGTACAAACAAAGAACTATACTGATTTACACCAGCTGAAGATTTGGCTCAGTGTCTCTTGTAGTTACCACAGGCAAATGGAAATCAGGCCTGGCTTCTGTAACATTCCAGGTTGATAAGAACTTCCTGAATCAAAGCAATAAGGTTGATAATGAGGGAAATAACTATTAGCTGTATCAAAGATGTCCACATTGCATGGGTTGCAATCTCGAAAGTACGAACTTACTCGTGATTTTCAATGTCCTGCCTCAATGTGGCCTGGGCTGATGAATATTTTGGAAAGATCTCCACTTCATTTCTTTCAAAAGCTTTGAGCCCAATTCAGATCCCGTGGAAGGCAGTGCAGAGCTTCCACTGACTTCCATGAGAGCAGGATGGAATCCAGCATGCATCTTGCTGAGACATTCTATTCCCAGCTCTGGCACTGATTTGCTGTGTGACCTTGGGCAAATCTATGAACCTTTGTGTGCTTCTGTTACTACATCTCTGAATAGAAGAAAATGGTGCAGTGTACAGCATAATTGTTTGTAAAGTGCTTTGAAATCATATATGATATAAATGGTAGAAGTGCAAATCATTATGACATCCAATAACCTTGTTAAGTCACCTTAGAGAGTCTACACTAGACTCTTAAGTTGAGTGGCTAGGTACACAGAGAGCCACGGCTCCCTGGGCTAGGGGAGCCTTCTGGGGACAAGGGGAGCAGCAAGCAAGGAGCCACGGCTCCCCCCAGGATAAGGGGCTCCCCAGCCAGGGCTCCAGCGGCAAGGGAATCCCCCACTGCCCCAGCTGGGGCTCCAGTGGCAAGGGAGTGCCCCGTCACTCCCCAGGTGGCAAGGGATTCCCTCACCGCTGGAGCCCCAGCTGGGGCAGCGGGGGATTCCCTCGTCGCTGGAGCCCTGGCTAGGGAGCCCTGTGCGGCTCCCTTCTCACTGGGAAGCCGCGGCTCCTTTCTTGCCAGGAAGCTGCAGATCTCGGGGAGAACAGAGCCACGGCTCCCTTCTTGCTGGGAAGCCGCTGGTCCCGGTGAGAAGGGAGCCCTGGCTCCTTTGTTGTCAGGAAGCCATGGCCCCCTGGGAGCCATGGCCCCCTTGTCCCCAGCCCTAGGTTGACTTAAGGAATTAAGTCAATCTAGGGTGTCCACAACAGTTTTAGGTCGACTTAACAAATTGATTTAGTCATTAAGTCGAACTAAAGACTGGTAGTTATTAAGTCGACTTAAGGAAGCCCTTAAGTCAACTTAATGAAAGCCTGGTGTGGACGCAGCTTTATTTAGGTTAACTTTAGTGTCCTTAAGTTGACCTAACTTGCAAGTGTAGATGTACCCCAGGAACTCTGTTTAGCTTCACAAAGAAAAGGTTAGAGAGTATTCACAGTCTATAAGTACCTAACTGTAGAACAATGTGGCTTTCCAATCTAGCAAAGGTATAACAAGATTCAATGACTGGAAGTTGAAGCTAGACAATTTCAGACTAGCAATAAGGCACAAATTTTTAATAGTGAGTGTAATTAACCCTTGGAACAATTCACCAAGGAGTATGATGGATTCGCCATCATGGGTAGGTTTTCAGTCAAGACTATATGTTTCTCTAAAAGATCTGCTCTAGTTCAAACAAGACTTAATTCAAAGACGTTCAATGGCCTGTTTAATGCAGGAGGTCAGGTTAGATGATCACAGTCACAGAAACTGGAAGGGACCATGAGAGGTCATCAAGTCCAGTCCCCTACACTCATGGCAGGACCAAGTACCCTCTTAAACCATCTCTGACAGGTGCTTGTCTAACCTGCTCTTAAAACCTTCCAATAATAGAGATTCCACAACTTCCCTAGGCAACTTATTCCAGTGGTTAATCACCCTCACAGTTAGGAATTTTTTCTTAATGTCCAACCTAAACCTCCCTTGCCATAATTTAAGCTCATTGCTTCTTGTCCTATCATCGACGGTTAAGGAGAACAATTTTTCTACCTTCTCCTCGTGACAACCTTTTAGATACTTGAAAACTGTTATCATGTCCCCTCTCAGTCTCCTCCTTTCCAGAGTAAACAAACGCAGTTCTTTCAATCTTCCCTCATAAATCAAGTGCTCCAGACCTTTAATCATTCGTGTTGCTCTTCTCTGGACTTTCTCCAATTTGTCAACATCTTTCCTGAAATGAGGCACCCAGAAGTGGATACAATACTCCAGTTGAGGCCTAATCAGGGCAGAGTAGATTGGAAGAATTACTTCTCGTGTCTTACTTACAATACTCCTGTTAATACATCCCAGAATGGTGTTTGCTTTTTTTGCAGCAGTGTTAGACTGTTGACTCGTATTTAGTCTGTGGTCCACTATGACACCCAGATCCCTTTCTGCAGTACTCCTTCCTAGGCAGTCATTGCCCATTTTGTACATGTGCAACGGATTGTTCTTTCCTAAGTGGAGTACTTTGTACTTGTCTTTATTGAATTTCATTCTATTTACCTCAGACAGTTCATCAGTTTGTCCAAATCATTTTGAATTGTGATCCTATCCTCCAAAGCACTTGCAACCCCTCCCCGCTTGGTAGAATCATAGAATCTTAGAATCATGCAGAAAAGGCTGAAGTACTCAATGGTTTTTTTACTTCAGTCATCACAGGGAGGACCAACCCCCATGCTACTACATGGAGTAACACAGAATGGAGAGAAGAGTGGCCCTCGGTGATGGAAAGTCAGGTTAGGGACTACTTAAAGAAATTGGATGTGCACAAGTCCATGGGGCAAGATGAACTGCATCCGAGGGTGCTGAGGGAGTTGGCTGAAGTGATTGCAGAGCCGCTGGACATTATCTTCGAGAACTCGTGGCGAACTGGAGAGGTCCCGGAGGATTGGAAAAAGGCAAATATAGTACCTATCTTCAAGAAAGGGAAAAAGGAGGATCCGGGGAACTACAGACCGGTCAGCCTCACCTCAATCCCTGGGAAAATCATGGAGCAGGTCCTCAAAGAATCCATCCTGAAACACTTGGAGGAAAATAGAGTGATCAGAAACAGTCAACATGGATTCACCAAGGGCAAATTGTGCCTGACCAACCTGATTTCCTTCTATGATGAGATGACTGGATTTGTGGATGAGGGAAGAGCCGTTGACGTGGTATACCTTGACTTTAGAAAGGCTTTTGATATGGTTTCCCACAGCATTCTCGTCGGCAAGTTAAGGAAGTATGGGTTGGACGAGTGGACCGTAAGGTGGATAGAAAACTGGCTAGATCAACGGGCTCAGAGGGTAGGAATCAATGGCTCAATGTCTGGTTGGCAACTGGTAACGAGTGGAGTGCCCCGGGGGTCGGTCCTAGGGCCGGTTCTATTCAACATCTTCATTAATGATCTTGATGATGGGATAGACTGCGTGCTTAGTAAGTTTGCGGATGACACTAAGCTGGGGGGAATGGTAGATCCTCTGGAGGGCAGAGACAGGATCCAGGGAGACTTGGACAAATTGGAACACTGGGCCGAAAGAAACCTCATGAGGTTCAACAAAGACAAGTGCAAAGTCCTGCACTTAGGACAGAAAAATCCCATACACTGCTACAGGCTGGGGACCGATCGGCTAAGTAGCAGCGCTGTAGAAAAAGACCTGGGGGTTATGGTGGATGGGAAGATGAATATGAGCCAACAGTGTGCCCTTGTTGCCAAAAAACCAATGGTATATTAGGCTGCATCAGTAGGAGTATTGCCAGCAGATCGAGGGATGTGATAATTCCCCTCTATTCGACACTGGTCAGGCCGCATCTGGAGTACTGTGTCCAGTTTTGGGCTCCCCACTACAGAAAGGATGTGGACAAATTAGAACGAGTCCAGCGGAGGGCAACAAAAATGATTAGGGGGCTGGTGCACATGATTTATGAGGAGAGACTGAAGGAACTAGGCTTATTTAGTCTACAGAAGAGAAGACTGAGGGGAGATTTGATAGTAACTTTCAACTACTTGAAGGGCTGCTCCAAAGAGGAGGGAGCTAGGCTGTTCTCGAGGGTAACAGAGGACAGAACAAGGAGCAATGGTTTCAAATTACAGCTGGGGGGGTCAAGGTTGGATATTAGGAAAAACCCTCACTAGGAGTGTGGTGTAGCATTGGAATGGGCTACCTAGGGAGGTGGTAGAATTTCCATCTTTGGAGATTTTTAAAGCCCGGTTAGACAAAACCCTGGCTGGGGTGATTTAGTGGGGGTGGTCCTGCTTTTTAGCAGGGGGTTGGACTAGATGACCTCATGAGGTCCGTTCCATCCCTATGATTCTATGATTATCAGCAAACTTTATAAGTGTGCTCTCTATGCCATCATCTAAATCATTGATGAAAATACTGAGCAGAACGGGACCCAGAACTGATCCCTGCAGTACCCCCGCTCATTATGACCTTCCAGCATGAGTGTGAACCATTGATAACTACTCTCTGGGGGTGCGTCTACACTAGTAAATTAAGTCGACTTAAGCAGGCTTAAGTCGACTTAATTTACTCTGCAGCTACACTGGAGTTTCCTTAAGTCGACTTAAGCTACTCTTTAAGTCAACTTAAGGAAAACTTAAGTCAACTTAATAAGACCTAGGTTTAAGTCGACTTAAGCCAGTGGGGACACTCTAAGTTGACTTACAAGATAAGTTGCCTTAGGGCAGAGGGAAAAGGAAGCCCCTGCTCCCTTCTCCCCAGGAAGCCCCTAGCGGCTCGTCCTGGCTCCCTTTTCCCCGGGACCACTCAGGTCCTGGGAAGAAGGGAGCACGGGGCTCCCTTTTTGCTGGGACCCCAGCGTCCCGGCCAGAATGGAACCCTGCGGCTCCTTTCTGCCCAGGACCACGCTCCAGCTGATAGAGAAACCCCATCTTATAGTAGCTCCATCCAGGTTGTACTTCCCTTCTCGTCTTAGAATCCATAAGTCAATGTGTAACCGCAGGGAACACTTGTGGTGCAGGGAACTACTCAATCTTGTCAGGGCATCACAGTTTGGCCCATTTTGCATATAAATATATAGCCTTTTTCTAGCGGCATCAAACAAAGGGGAAATGTAAGTATAGCTAGAATGAGAAAGCCAATGTCCCCAGCACCATTCTTCTCTGCTGCAGTTAAAAACTTCCAGAGGGTAGAATATCTTTTCACTTTCAACTAGTGCTTAGTTTTATGACACCAAAACTGCTGAACTATTGACTATCATGCTGATTCAATTATCCCCCACTATAATCTTCTTTTTCCACATGCTGCAGATAAAAGAAATCACCAAATTCAATTCACCAAAGCCAACCAAGAAGGCACTTGCTATGCAGTTACAAGTTCCGTGCCAAATAACTTTTCCTAGCAAAGAACACTGGCTCACAGGGACTAGTCTGACACCTCTTGAAACCTGTTTGCAAGTGAAATGAGTTTGCTGGGCCTCAACTACTACTGGTCAGCCCCTAAATATCACCATAGATCTTGGCCGAAGTTTAACGGGCATAACAGGGAGAAGACAACCAGAGAATTGTGTGTGAGGAACAAGAGACATTGGCAGATACAGCTGGCCAGATATCAGCATTTCTGTTCTGCAGGAAATACCAAATAAATAAATAAATCTGAAACAGAATAAAATTGAAATTTCTAAATTTCCCACAGACTGGGAATTCTGAAAATGCATTTAATAAAAGTAGGAGAGGCATTTCATTTTTGACCTTTTCTAAATGTTTGTGAAACTCTCCCAACTGCTCAGCATCCCAGCAGCTCCCTAGGCAGAGAGCTGGGCAACTCAGGGAATCTAGGAGCCAGAGCTCACAGTTTCTGGGCTTCTAAGGAGCCAAGAGCCTGGAAGTAATGGGGAGCCCCAGGTGTGGGATAGGCAGCCAGGCAGGAGCTAGTAGCTTGGGACGTAGAGGTCCAGGGCTTCCCAGATCCCCATCCTCACCTGCCTGGCAGGCCAAACATTCCAGCAGAACTCTTCCTGAGCTCTTTCAGAATTTTCAGTCTCAGGCCTGAGACTGGAGTAGAAGGGAGTCTTGCAGCGCAGGACTAAGGTGTAAGGGCAGATTTCTGAGATAGCCTGAGACTGAAGTTCTGGAGTAATGTAAGTTTGAGAGCTGCACCAAACCTACTTGCTCCAGATAGACTTATTACTGCGGTCCTGGTTCTCATTTAATTGATTTATGTCTTCATTTATGCATTATTAGTTACTGTTGTTGTTAATGTTGGCATGCATTGGGCCCCAAATGAAAATCAGGACCCCATTGTGCAAGGTGCTGTACAAACACAGAACAAACAGATGGTTCTTGCCCCAAACAGCTCACCGTCTAAATACATGAATACAAACAACAGATGGAAACAATCAACAATCAGGAGGAGCATAAGGTAACAATGAGACAAGCCTGGTCTGGGATCACAGCTCACCAACTGCCAACACAGCCTCCTAACCTTTACAATTTGACACAGGAGATGCGATAAGCTGAACTTGATGGGCTAATCCCCTGTCACCTTGCTGCTCATCAGGGTGTAGCTTTGCAGCACAGCAGGGCGGGATAGCAGCAACATTTGTATTTTTATTTATTTGTTTTAATTATTTAACATTTTATTTTTATTATTTAACATTTAATATAATGTGTTCTCTCACAGCAGTGTCTAGATACCATAGCCAGGCTGAGACTCATCACTCTGGGTACTGTGCAAGAACTGATTTCAGAAGTTATTGGTGTTCCCAGAAAGTGGCAGGATGCTCACATACAAATTTGCAGCACTTCCATTGTGCAAGGCGTGTAGGATGCAGGGGAATTGGGTTATAATCCTCGGTCTCATGGACTGCTCTGTATGAGGGAGGAGCAGAGTTAATCTCAGTACACCCCATTGGAAAAATCTGTGTCAGGGGTTAGGTCCAGTAGCACAAAGTGCATTTGACAAGTGCTGTCAACCCTCAGCCTTATAAACTATCTGAAAAGGAAGGAAGCATGGTCCTTTGGTTAAAGAGATAGACTAGGAAAAGTCTTGGCCTGCACAAAAGAGTCAGAGAGACAGAGTCATATAACCAGAAAAGAGACTAGGATATTAGAACTCTAATGCTCTATTCATGGCTATAGCCCAGTCTCATGTGACAATGGCCAAGTTTCATTCCCTCTCCTTACAGATAATGGTGCTGACCTGTCACACAGAGTAGACTGTGAAGATTGACAGTTATGGTTCGTTAATTAATTTATAAGAGAGGTAAGAGCTGACCAAAAATCAGAATTGATAACCTGGGGCACTGGATAGGAACATTAGATCTGGTCTCTGTCTCTGAAATAGACAGTACACCTGTGGTTTAGACAGAACTTCAAACAATTAAAAAAAAAAAAAAGCACCATCTAAATACAGTGGAGCACAGGAATGGGATTCAGTAGCCCTGCATGCTAGCGTTGGCTCTTCCACAGGGTATCATGGACAACTCACTTTCACGCGCTGCTTCATTTCATAATCTGTACATAGGAATAATAATCTGTACATAGGAATAGTGATTGATAGCACTCTCCTTTGTGAAGCATTTTGAGATCTGCTGATGACAAACATTATCTAAGAGCCAGGTGTTGTCATTAGTGTTAAATATTAGGGCCAGAATTTTCAGAAGGGTTCTGCATTCACTTTTTGATGGCTACATTTCCAAAATAGTTCAGCTCCCATTTAAGCACCTGAAAAAATACCTGCCAGACTTTCAAAAGGGCTCAGCAATTTGAGGACAGGCTATTTAACAATCTGACTCCACCCAGGGGTGTTGGGCACTTGAAAATCTGTCTCTGAGTTCTTCTAAAAACCTGGCTAAGTCACTATTGACTGACAGCAGGAGGAGGCAGGAGCTTCATGTTCATAAGCCAGTGTGAAAGCATCACTTGAAAGGTATTATGGGCAGAATTCAACTCTGCTCAGGAGAGCACAAAGTCCTCAGAATAGTGCCTAGGGTCGGTATTGGTCCTGGCGCATGAGGTGAATGGCAAAGTCTCTTACTGTTATTGCCATTATTCAATTTTTCTATTTACTGGGAAAACCCTGTGATCAGAGGGATAGCTTAAATGATAAATTGTAAGGCCTCTGCTTGGCCACCATGCATGGGACACAGCCATCCTTGCCAGTGATATGAGGCCTAATGGGAAAGGAAAATTATTTTGCCTTCAATGAAAGGGCAATTTTCTGATCAACTCCTGTTCTGATGCATGCAGAGAGGAGAGGAAGCAGAAGAAGAAGAGTACAAAAGAGAGAGAGAGCAAGCGAGAGGAAGAAACACTTATGTTTTAATGGAAGCTCATTTTTGTAAAGTACTCTAGTGGCCCCCGTGGGCCCAGAGAATTAAACACTGTCATTCAAAGCTTGAAAGCAGAGCTATCCAGTTTGCAGACACCTGTCATAATTAAACTAATGGCTCTGAAAATGTGCCTTGATATTAAATCTATCTTCCACCAAGGAGCAAGGCTGATTAAAACTGCTGTTTGACAGTTAATGATGAACCTCTCGCTTGCTGAGCTCAGTAACCGGAACAAACCGGTTCATCCCTCCCCTGGCCTGTCTCTTCCTCATACTACTCTTCTCCTCCCATGAACTGCCTGATTTCTCCCCAATTCCTGTCCTGAAGGCAATGAGTGGTGGTGGGTGATACAGCTTGAAAGGTGATGCCAAGCTAGTGCGTGCTTGTCGCAGCCCAGCCTAGAGACTCCATCAAGTTGTCAGTGGCAAGAGGATAAGAAGTATCTGGAGGGGATTGGGCAAGGCTGGGAGACATCTGGAGGGGACTGGGTTGTTTTGCAATTGGAAGAGGCTTTCTATATGTATGTACAGAGCCTAGCTCAATGGGTCCACACATGAATGGTCTGTAGGTGTGACTGCAATATTAATGGAACTTTTATAAGCCCAGAAAATAAATATCCAGACACAAATATCGCTGGTCTTTTTTTTTTTTTTTTGGAAAGGTGGGAAGGTTGGAATTTGAACCCAAATCTGCGTTTCACATTGGGCCACCTGTCTCAATGCATGACCAATCCAAAGGATCCCAAATCCAAACTCTGGCATATTTGGCATTTAAATCCTTTATATTATCTCTATATTTGTCATTGGTGGAAGTGCTGTTGGAATACTGTGTCTAATTCTGGTGTCCACAATTCAACAAGCATATTGATAAATTAGAGAGGGCTCAGTGAAGAGCTATGAAAATGGTTAAAGGGCTAGAAAGCATGCCTTAATATTATAAACCCAAGTAGCTTGATCTACTTAGCTAAGACTAAGGGGCAATGTCATCGCAGAACAGAATTACCTATATGGAGAACAGAAATTTGATAATAGGCTCTTCGATCTAGCAGACAAAATCTAATGGCTAGAAATTAAAATTAGACAAATTCAGATGGAAAACAGGGCAGAAATTTTTTATGCTGAAGCTAATGAACCTTTGGAACTGTTTTCCAAGGATTGTGGTATATTCCCCGTCATGGGCAAAGATTATATCAAGACCGGATATTTTTCCTAAAGATCTGCTCTGGTTCAATCAGGAATTAATCCAGGGCAGTCCTTTGACCTGTGTTATACAAGAGGTCAGAGTAGAGAATCCCCGTGGTCCTTTCTGATTTTTAATCCATAAATTCATCTTGGGGAGCCAGGAGACATGGAATCTATTCTGGGCACTGGCCCTGACTATGGGCAAGTCCCTTCTCTTTGTACTCCTTCTTCCCTTCTCTGTCCTGTCTATTTATATTGCAAGACTCTGAAGACGGAACTTTCTCGTACTGTGTGCAGCTCCTAGAACAAAATGCCCTGCTTCTCCCGGGGTTCTAGATACTACCATCACACAAATAATCTGAGATTTGAATTGTGCATCCTGAGCCCATCTGGACCCTGTAATTATGGTGCTATGCAGCTGCTTGGTGACTGGAAAATGCTGAAACATATTTTGTAGAGGTGCTTCTGCCAAGATATCCTGTCCTTTTGGGGTCCAGTGCATGTGTGTCTAAGAGGGCAAGAAGAACTCATTCATCATCCCTATTACTAGGCACATTGGCTTGGAAACAGGGATCTTTAATGCTTTGTGATTCATCAGCTGCTGCAACATATTCCCCAGATGATATCATAACCTGCTGATTCTGACATCACATTTGGTTGCTGTGGCAATGGTTTGGCTGTCACAAACTCAGGATTATGATTTCAGGGGAGGAACAAGAATAATCCTTATGGAATAAATTTGCTCTTTTCTTGGGAATGTCTCAGTTAAGGACTGTTGGGGTGCAACGGGTTAGCATTTCAGTCTAGCTCCTAGCATAGATGACTCCAACTCAGCAATCTCTCAGAAGAACTGCTTCTACGTTTTTCCCTTGTTGGTAGCCTCATGGAGATAAGAAGGGTTGGGGAAAACAAGAACTGACTAGGGCATAGAGACTAACTGCCTTTGGCCCTTTAAACACTCATAAACCACATTATGTGCTCAGCCTAGATAAATACAATAATCCCAAAGGGTGCATCTACACTTAGAAATTAAGTCGACTTAAGTTTGTTTAAATCGACTCAATTTAATCTGCGTTCACACTACATTTTCCTTAAATTGACTTAAGCAGCTGCTTAAGTCGACTTAAGGAAAAATAAAGTCGACTTTATAAAACCTCGTTTAAAGTCGACTTTACTGGCTAAGTCGACTTTAGAAAATCAACTTAGCAAGTGTGGACATGGAGTAGCCCTAAGTTGACTTTAAGTTGACTTAGGGCTCTCCAGGACTCCCCCACTGCCCTCCCTGCCAGGGGGGTGGCACAGGCACAGCCTGGCATGCCCTCCCAAAGGGCAGGGCAGAGCCCTGCCCACCCTGCTCCTATGCCCTGCCAGTGTCCCTGTCCCCCTTTGCCCCATTGTACCTTGGTGCCCCCTGGCACTTGGCAAGGGGTGCCCCCCCTGCCACCATGGACCTGTCCCAGGTCCACCTAGCCCCTACAAGTCGACCTAGGCATCCAGTGTGGACACTCTAGGTCGATTTGGCAGGGTCCCCTCTAAGCCGACTCAGTTTTTGAATGTGGACATGCTAAGTCGACTTAAATTAACAAGTGTAGACGTAGCCAAAGTGATTGCAGAGCTGATGGGACACAGCCCTTGCAGTTAGTAAGATGCAAACTCCATAAAGTACAGATCAGTATCAGCAGTTCCAGATATCATTTACTCTCATGTGCTGGGTCATTTGATGAGTCAGTGCCTCAATTCTCCCTCTATACAATGGAGATCATAAAACTTCCTTTGTCTACCTTGTCTTTGTAAATTGTTAGATTGCTAGGGCAGGGAATGTCTGTTCCTATGTGTCCGTATTGCACACAGCTCAAAGGGGCTCTGAGCTCAGTTGGGGTACCTAAATGCTGCCACTAAAAATGCCTCTATATAAATCCATGATACACCCAATCCTTGAATGCTGCATGCAGCTTTCATTGCTCCATCTCATAAAACATATGTTAGAATTGAAAAAGGTATAGAGGAAAGCAACAAAAATGGTTAGGGGGATGGAACAACTTCTATACAAGGAGAGATTAAAAAGACTTGAACTGTTCAGCTTAGAAAAGAGGCGACTAAGAGTTAATATAATAGAGGTCGATAAAATCATGACTGGTGTGGAGAAAGTAAATAAGAAAGTGTTATCTATCACTTTGCGTAACACAGGAACTAGAGGTCACCTGATGAAATGAATAAGTATCAGTTTTGAAATGAACAAAAGGAAGTATTTCTTCATACAATATACAGCTAACCTGTGGAACTCATTGCCATAGGATGTTGTGAAGGTCAAAAGTATAACTGGGTTCATAAAAGAATTGGATACGTACATGGAGGATAGGTCAATCATTTATTATTAGCCAAGATGGTCAGGGATGCAACCCCATGCTCGGGATATCTCTAAACCTCTGATGGCCAGAAGCAAGAACTGGATGACAGACGATGGATAACTTAATAAATTGCCCTGTTCTGTTCATTCCCGCTGAAGCACCTGGCACTGACCAGTGTCATAAGACAGGCCCCTGCACTAGATGGACCAGTGGTCTGTCCTGTACGGCTGTTCTTATGCTGTAATACAAATAATAAGATATACTAATAATTCAGGATGCTGATGAGAAAATAGGTTTTTACATATATATAAAATGATAAAGTTGGATGAGAGCCCTCACTCCAGTCAGCCTGCCACTGACATCCAGCCAGGCTTCTTTCTGACTATCATTAGCTTTCTTACCCAGCTCTAATGCCATCCACTGCCACAACAGTAATTACCAGGAGATTAGGCGGCATTAAGCACTCCTTAATTTGACACATTGCAATGATCTCCATTCAGCCTTTCTGCTCAAATATCTCTCCATAAATGTTTTGTGAGGCTACCAAAATAAACAGAGGTGAGGCTCTTTGTACAGCTGAGCTCCTTGCAGCTTTCAGGAGACCAGGTAGCAGAGCAGAGGGTGATTGTGGTGCTATAGGGAAAGGAATCTGCATGGTAAATTGGTTTTGGAAAGCACCAGGAACTGGGGGGGAAAAACTGTGCAGCAAAGGTTAAAATAAAAATAATAATTATAATAATATATGTCTTATCCCTGATAGCAATTTAATAGAAATGGTTTTTAAACAACAAGCTAGTAAAGAGAGATGGGTATTTATGTAAGAAGTGGCTGCATTAAGAGAAATAATAATTACACTGGAGTTGGGTTTTTGGTGTGCTATTAGCCCAGACATTATTCATTAAGTAATGCAGTGGAAAACCACTGTTAGTACAGCAATAAATCCCATGGGGCCCCATCACTTCTGAGATAGGATCATTTGGTAATTACAGTGCATTAGAAGTTCAATATTCTTTCCTGATTTTTTTTCTCTCTCCTCCCTCCCTGAATGAGCTATATTAGTGGTGGGCTGCAAAGGCACGTGCTGTGTAGAAATACTGCAAACTCAAGGCATGCTGCTCCACATGGTGTCACTGCACCTGATGTCAGCTCCTTATGTTACTCAGAACTATGCAGTACAGGAGGGGAAAGTCCTATAAGCAAAGGGAAATGTGCAGAGCAAGATGGGAAAGAACCTGATGCGGCATTCTTGAGAGCAGTAGAATGCACCCGCAACATTACTCCTGCCTAGGAGCAGGAGGATGACTCATTATCATTTTGAGGAGCACATCTGTACACATTTATCTTTCAAGCTCACCTACCCCATTGGAATAGTAGAACTTCCAGTGATGCATAAGGGACAGAGCTTTCCTTGATACCTGAAATTTAACTGTAGAACCCCTTGCCTGGAAATGGAACTGGGGTTAGGCAAAATTTTTCTACTTAAAGGTTTTTAAATGGAAAATTGGGTTTTCAACTATGACATTTTTCCTAAAATATATCGATTTCCTTGAAATTTTGCATCAGAGAACCTAAACAAACTCACCCCCCAAATTGAGTCAAGAACAGCAGAAAACTGAAAAATGTTGGCTGAAACCCAAAGAATTTTTGGTGCAAAATATTTAGATTTTTAGCTGAAATTTTTCAGTTTGGGGGGTCTTTCTGATTTTCAGCAAAATATGAAAAAAAAAATCTGCAGAAATGTGGATGCATAGAAAGAAGTGCTTTTATTTAAATGTACCATACAAACACAGACACACATCCCAAACAAATAAACAAATTAATTTCCAACTAGACCTAAGCATTAACATGTGCCTCGTTATCCTCAAGGCAAAATGCAAAACTTATTTATTTGACATAGCTTTCCGGATTATGTGCAAGTATGTGAACATCTAGCTAGAGTAATAGACTCACGAAGAAAAAGGGAAACAAACAAGGAGTCCTGTGGCACTTTTAAAGACTAACCAATTTATTTATCTCATGAGCTTTCCTGGGAGAAAATCCCACTTGGTCAGATGCTTTGAAGAAAAAGATGGAGGCTCACAACAGATGGAGAGATGCTCTGTCTCTCTGTGTATTTATAATATGTGGCACGTATGTGAGCACACACATCTATATACACACTGACATACACACTAATATACTGACCCAAAAAAGAGCTCTGTAAAACTTGAAAGCTTGACCCTTCCACCTAAAGAAGTAAGTTCAATAAAATAAAAAATAAGTTCACCCACCATGTCTCTCTAATATACTTGTTAATATTTTCCTTTTCTAAAACCTGCCAGGTTCTCTGATATCAACACTACTGTGTTTCAAGCCCCAACCAAGGTCAGCCCCTGATCTGAAGTATTCATAATCCAGACAAGACAAATCAGACAAAGGATGGGCCAAAGGAAGGATTTTTAGCCCCATGTTACAAATGGAGAACTGAGGTGCAGAAAGATTCAATGTCTTGCCCAAGGTCATATTGGAAGCTTGATGAGCAGCCAGGATTTACACCAGTCCAGTGCCTTGACCATGAAACCCTGTCTCTCTAACCATGGTGATGAGAGTGAAATAAAAAGTAGACAGATAAACAGATTCTCTGCTTACATGCATCCTAATTTTCTTCTACGTGTCACTTTTGAGAATTAAGGGAGTGGTTATGCAGGAGTTTTTTAGACATTTTTAAATGAACAAAAGGAAGTATTTCATGCAACACATGGAACTTCTTGCCAGAAGATGTTGTGAAGGCCAAGACTACAATGGAGTTCAGAAAAGAAGTAGATAAGTTCATGGAGGTCCATCGATGACTGGGTGACAGGATGGATCACTTGATTACCTGTTCTGTTCATTCCTTCTGACGCACCTGTGAGAAGACATGATATGGGACTAGCTGGACCGTTGGTCTGACCAAGTATAGCCATTCTTATGTTCTTATTTTCCATTCAGTGTGGAAGACTGTAGGCCAGATCCTCAGCTGGTATAAAGAGATGCAGCTCCATTGAATTCAGTGGAGCTATGTTGTTTTAAACCTTTGAGGATCTGATCTTCTACATAGTGCTTAACCTTAGTTGTGCACACCTCGAGCCTTTGGAGCACACTGTTTTTTCGCACTGCATAAGAATTTGCATGATCAAAGGCTATAGACATCTGGAAATAAGTATGGAGCTGGGTGGGCCAGGGTGAAGTTGATTCAAAGACATGAGGAAAGCAGAGTCCTTAGTAGGTTATTTACATTTTGACCATGGTGATTCTCACTAACAGCAGAGATTTAAGATGACTCACAGGTCTAGAAGGAATTCCCCAGCCCTGGAGCAAAGCACTGCATGAAGATTATCATAGAGGACAAGGCGGGTTATCCCATAGGAGACCCTAAAGATCTGGCACGCTGGTTTCAACAGGAGTTGAGCATGCTCCAAAGCTGAGAACACTGAATCCCTGGTTAGCAGCTGTGCATTTATTGCAAGGGGATAAATGCTGCCTTTACACAGAGGAAAGTCCTTTTCCTTTATAATACCGCTGCTGGTAAATGGTAGCCCCTTAACAAATGCATCTTCCCTGAGTGCTAAGTAAACTGTCTCCATTTACAGTGTCAATAGCAGAGTGGAGTCTTCCTTGTTCTTCAAGCAGACCTTAATGGATTGTGGTAGGCTTCTAGGCCCCTGATTCCTTTGCACAGTGAAAGCTGTCAATGGATGTGTCAATAAGATACTGGTGCCTATTGATTGGCACAGGCATCCAGGGGTCACCAGTCGATGAGAATTCTTTCAAATAAAGGCCGCAAAATGAGAGTCCCCGACAATTACACGATTTGATTTTCCCTCATCCTGCTCCTTTGTCAATTCCCCTCCCTAGAGGCGATGGCGGTGGCAGCCGCGGTAGCAGGGCTGGGCTGAATTCAAGTGTTTGACTGAAAACATCTCAGAGAATGAAAAAACCACCAGCCACAATTCAACCACAGGCTACCTCCTAATAGACTGTGTGAAGGGAAGGGCACAGAGATAAGGTGCTAAAAGAGAGCCATTCTGGTGTGAAGGAAAGGATGTATCCCCTTTGGGAGCACAAAGGATTGTTAACGGAATAAGAGTCTCTCAGTGACTGGTGCAAATTTGGTGCTTTTTGATTGAGTTTCCACGCAAAATGAGTTGGTAGAAAACACCAGTTGGCAGTCTGGTTGAATGGGCAAAGGAGACTGAACCAACCCCCTTATGATTCGCTAGCAACTAAAATCAGTGTCTGTTCCTCTGAACATTTAACATTATCCTCCCACCCCCAGCAGGGTTTTGCCTTTCTTGTTTTCAGAAGCAAGGCCCTATTTTCTGTGAATGCACCAACACTGGTGGTGTCTTTCATTGCCATTTCATTATGGTGTGCTGCCTGGCTCAGATACCCCAAATCGATACATAAATTGTGCAAATTTGTCACTTACTGGGCATGATTTATTATAAATATAAAAAAGGGGTGGCGCTGAATTCATTCATGTTCCCAAAGCCTTTCAGCGGCCTCGGGGTTACAACAGGACACAGACCTATCATTACTCTCCATGCCCTACAGCCTTTCCCCTTGTTTCTCCTTCCGTCTCTCTCCTGGTCTAGAGGAAACACTTGCAGCATAGCACTGGTAGTTCTGAATTTTAATCAATACCTGTTCTGCAGATACAAAGTGTTTGCCATTGTTGTTCAATTCCTCAGGCTGAAGTCAAACAGATACTGACAGCATGAAGCAACAGGGGTCTGGAGTGGTGAGGGAGGTGAGGAAAGCTGGCAGAATAATCGCTCTTTCCTCAGGAGTCTTTAATTCTAATTGTGTTTTTGGTTTCACACAAAGTATGACCCTAAGGACTCCACAAAGCCAGCTAGCAAAGGGTTTGCTGTGCTGTATTGGCAAAGTCTACGAGGCCTGACAGACTCATTGCACCTAACACACTACTTGCATAGTATTGATCCAAAAGGGTAATGAAAGTTGTCTGATAAAAGCCTATATCGCACTGAGCCTTATAATCGCTGTGTGATGTATGGATGGTTGATATTTAAAGTCATGTTGTATTTTCTGAATATGTGTTTTAAAATCCATGTCCCAGGTAGGGCTTACAAGCAGATTTGCCAGACAAAGGGACATGGAATCACGTGTCTGGCTGGGTCTCTGATGTAAATTAAAAACTGCAGAGCCAAAAAAGAAGAAAGCCACAAAGACTAAAACTTTAAGAGTTGTCATGTCTCTTTGGTGTGAAGGCAATGAACTTCGGGAGATAAGAGGAAGGAAAAAGAACGCCTATACTATCCATCCATGTGTTGAGGAAACCCCTTAAAGGGCCTGGAGTGTTCATGAAATCTTGGCTCCTGGTTATGATGGAAAATCAGCAGCTTGATCAAAGACTGAATCCAGTTACCCTGTTAAACAGGAAAGGGAACCATTTGTAAATGTAGACCTAGGATTGTGTTTTATGCTTTGTGTCAGATGTAAGCTGCTGTTTTTACAATTCTTACTCTCTCTCTCTTCAAATGTTAACCTTCATTAATACACCGATGTTTGTTTTCATGGTAACTACATCGCAGTGCTATGTTGTTATAAAGGATCTGATCCTAAGTTGTACCGCTCAAGTTGTGGATACTCCGTCCCTTCAGGGACAGCTTACGTGGTCATTTCTGAGTGTTTAGTGATGGGAGCTGGATACTACAGAGGGAATGCTCCGGGAACTCAGGGGTTGGTGTCGGCCTGTTACTCATTCAGAGATAGTGAGGTCTGCAGAGACCTGTAGAGCAGGGCAGGTATGGCCAGAGAGCTGAACTACAGCAGGCATAGACAAGTCCATTTCATGCTGAGGGGTGAGATGCCTCTCTTCCCTGTGTACCCCTGAGAAGCATCCTATATAGTTTACTCATCTAAGCACAAATGGGAGGATGCAAAGTCCTGACCACCAGCCATATCATTCGTGCTGCTTACTGAGGCCTTCTCTACACTGGAGATTGGTCTTGATATCACTAGTTAATGGCCAGCAGGTGATGTAGCTGCTGTGTGGTAGATGCCAAGAGTGGACAAGGACAGCCACACTGGAGCTCACCCCTGCTGAGTTTTCCCTTTGTTGCACATCAAGGCTTAGCCAGTCGACACTAAGACTATGTCTACACTAGAAAAAGTTAGGTCGACTTTGTTAAGTCAATTTAATAAGGTCGACTTTAAGTCGACTTAGTCCACTTTGTTAAGTCGGCCTAACCATCCTTAAGTCAACTTAATAAAGTTGACTTAAGGGTTACTCCATGTCCACACCGTCCTTAAGGGTTAAGTCGACCTCATGAGTGGTAGTTATAAAGTTGACTTAAGCTTTCATTAAGTCAACTTTAAGGAATTTCTTAAGTCAACTAAATGAAAGCCTAGTGTGGACGTGGCTTAATTTAAGTTGACTTAAGCCTCCTTAAGTCAACTTAAATTGCCAGTGTAGACATAGCCTAAGATGCTGCTGAGAGGCTTCCCAGAGTACCCAGGGCTATGAAATACTTTGCTATCACCTGCCCTTAGCATGAGGAAGCCTTCTCTGTTGGTCAGCTCGCCAACTCCCCTGGCCTCTGGCAACACACACACCTTCTCCTCTCCCCAAGGAATTGCAGGCCCTGCCAGCACTCTGCAAATCAGTGATTGGCACACTCTTTCTATCGAACCCTCTGAGTGTCTCCCTGCAGTGTTCAGACCCATGTCCGCTGGCCACTCAGTATTCACAGATGCACTTCTTACAAAGAAATAGTATACCCCTGAGAGACATAGTTAAGACAACTTAGCCCTGGTATAGACAGGGCTAGATTGACAGAATTCGTCCATCAACCTAAGTAACTACCGCCTCTCAGGAAGGTGGTAGTAGATTAACTACAGTGATTGGACTGGAGAATACCTCTTGTTGCTACAGGAACTGTCTTCCCTGAAGCACTACAACACTACAGCTGCAGCTGTGTCACTATAATGTTTAATGTATAATGTATCACAGCCTACAGGTGAAGGTGTCCCTGAGGTAGAATTCCAAGAGACAACACGTGTACCCAGTCAGCTGACCTCCAAGTTCTCATTGCTGTCCATCTCCAGTTCCCAGAATGCAGAAGAGGAATAGGCTTGTTGTGGAGGAGTTTCATACACTACAACATATCTCCTTTACTTTCACATTCATCCCAAAATCAGTGGATATTTTTTTCCACTGCATAACATTGAGTCATGCATATTGTTAGCTGGATACAACTTCCTTCTCTATATCTTCCCCTTCTCCTTTGTTTATTCCAGTTCTGGCACCTTGGGGATGGTTTTCTAATTCCAGGTGCCTCCCTGACTCACTTCTTTGCAATACTTTTTAATTGTCTTTCCGTTGTCAATTGTTAGGAGCTTGTGTGGAAATTAAACTGTCTGTGATGCAAATCAGGCAAGAGAAACAAAATGAGCTCTGGGTGTTCTTCCATATAATCCTATTCTGGGGCGACGGGGAACTAGACACACAAAACAAAACAAAGATCTGCATGGGGCTAATTTGATCTCATTTGCACTGGTGTAAATCAGGAGTAACTCAGTTAATGGCAATGAAGATACCAACTGTGTGAAGCCAGCAGAAGCCAGAGGAAAATAGGGCCTCACATAATTAGCACTTTTAGATCTAAAATTAACTCGGTCTTTTTTCATTCATGCTGCAGACTTTCCTCCTAAGCTTTCTCCAGCCCTTCAAACACACTGTCACATGACTCTAGTGCAGGTGCAGCTCCCAAAAATACCTTGCAGCAGAAGTTTGAGGGGTAGGGAGAAAACATTCTTTGCAAAGCACAGTGGGGTGGAGGAAAATAAAGCAAGAGAGAATGGATGCACAGTGAATAGAAAGTTGCATTAACTTCATGGAGACTTCAATGCTACAGCTCAATGAATAATAGTCTAGGAAGCGAGGCTGACAAGTACAAATCCAGATGAGGCAGCAGTGACTCAAAGTTGTAGCCATGATGTTGGGGGCCAAAGTAAAGAACACAAGTGGACTCATTCCAATGCCGCATGAATATGTGTATGAACATGACAAGGCTACCTTCATGTCCTTGTTGGCCATGGGAAGAGAGGGGCCAGGATTGAATGGGCCTAATAATTGCACTGCCTGATCAGTGTTCAGGAAAATTGGCCCAGTCGTATGGGGAAAGCTCTCACTGCAGGGCTTCTGTAGCACAAATAGCACCAGTAGAAGAACAATTTGCAAATAAATAAAAAGAAGCACGTTTGCAAATACTATAAGGAATACACGTTTTCATACAGGCTGCTATTAAATCCATTCATATCGTATCAGCAAACATCATGTCATCTTGGAGAAGTTCCTAGTTATTTCCCTCTCCTTTCCCTCCCCGGAAATGGTTTGCAATGCCTGAGTGAATCAAGATGAATGTAAATGAGCTTTATTAAAGCCAACCCCACATGGTGTGGTATTGTCAGCATCGGTAGGCTGTGACAGGTTAGTTATTGCAGTCTGAAAGGAATGTCACTCGTGCAGCAAGCTGCAAAAATATCTTTTAAAGAGAAGAACAGCAACTCTTCAAGATCTCTGAGAATCATTTTCGCGAGAAAGGTAAAAGGGAGTCTAAAATACCTTGGGGTGATTTTCAAAAGGCCTCTGAAATTTGTACAGGCAAAATGCATGTGGTCAGTCATTGGCGTGGGCTGTTCTCTGTATCAGAGGCTTTCACTGAATCTTATTGACAGTTTCTCAGGTACTTTCTAGGCTACAGATTCCTGGCATTGTATATTCCATCTATCCCCTTTAGACTGGATTTCAGGTGACCACGTTTGCATCCTCTATCTTCTGAAGAGTTAGTGTCCTTTCTTTTTGATCAGCAATTGGCCTACTCAGCCTTTGAAATCAATTGGTTGGCAAAAGCTCTGTATGCACATGTGTGACATTTCTGAGCTACTCACTCTTCAGCTGTCTCCCCTGACTGAAATATTTTTCTCTCATAGGAGAAAACAAACCAGCTTTGTCCTAGAGGCCAACAGACACAATCACACCCTCTCCTGAATTTGTTTGCAATAGCACTATCTTAAAATTGATCTAAAGAAACACAACACTTAATATACTTTGGGTAGGTCAATATTAGATCAGAAATGTTTGGAGGATGTCACATAAACTAGACGAAATTATTTGTCCCCTCAAGCCGTCAATCTATGCTAGGTGCCATGCATTCTATCTGCACAGAAAGGAGTTGCCTTTTGACAGAAACCTGTTCTGGTTTTGCATATTTATTCCTCCTTTAAATCATTTCCAAGCCACTAAACCATTTTACAAGGACAAAGGAAAACATCAATTACAATTATAGTGAAAAATTCTTTCAAGGCAGAGCCTAGGTAGATGGAAAACGTATCCATTCATTTTCAGTTTCACAAAGCACTTCATAATATTATGGTCTGTTTCCGCTCACCCTTTTCCCTGCCCATCTCTTCTCTAGTTTTAAATGAAGAACAGTATAATAGCTCAATTTTTGTGAATAGCAGATGGAATTACAGTACGTGTACCTTTTGAAATGTTTGTTTTGCGCATCTCAGGGCCTAAGCCTTGACTTTTCTTTCTCCACCTTTCCTAGTCTTGCATTGGTTTGAGCTAACATTGCTGCTTTACTGAACAGAGAGCAATATGGCAAGAAAGGTTGTTCATGCTTTTGGTATATGTGCCCAGACAAAAGCAAGAAGCACTGAAAATATCTCACAAGAAAGCTTTCCCTTTAGAAAATTCAAGTCCCTTCATGCAAATGTCAGGGCAACGATGAAGGTTTTCCAAATTTTGTGAGTTAATTCAAACTCCCAGCTCCATGCTGCTAATCTCTTACCCCCACAATTCCCACTGACAGAATGAGACAGGGTAGGAAGACCATTAAGAGCCTGACCCAGTGCTCATTAAAGTAAATGGAAGAGCTACTGTTGACTTAAATGTTTGGATCAGAAAGGAAAAATCCAGAGCCTGATTCTGTTCTTCCCTGAAGCTTGAGTAGCTATTGACATCTGTGCAACATGGGTGTAAAATTCCACTGCATCAGAATTGCAGCATTTTATACTCAGTTTGCGCTCACCTTGCAGAAGTTTCTTTCAGAACAGATTGAAACCAGAATTTCTGTTCCATGGAAAAATCTGAAATAAAAAAATATTCCATATTAGAATGAAAAGTTGCCATTTTGAAGTTTCCCATGGAATACAAATTCTGGAAAAAAAAATTGATTCAGAAGCACCTAAGGGTTTTGTTTTGATAACACAATTCTCTGTGTTTTGACTTTTATATTAAAATATATATTGTACATGTATAATATTCAACAGTATACATATACACAATAAAAATCATATGAATATTTTGATATCAAATAAAAGTCTAAATGAAATTAATTGAAATGAAACAAGTGAAACATTTTTCATTACTGAAATGAAATGAGGAAGTCACAGTGATTCATTCTGACTTCTTTTCATTTTAAATTTAGTCATAACTGACATGGTCTCATGGAATATTTTGATTTTGTGGTGTCTGCATTTTCAGATAGAAAACTGATCCGTCAAAATATTTTCAACCAGCACTAGTTTCAATATATTTACATTGAAAGACTGTGGAGAATCAGCCCTCAGAACTCCCAGCATATGATATTTAGGGATGGAGATAGACACTTGAGGTGGCTTGACCTAAACCATTTGTGCTGTAATGTTTAGGGTAAAGAAGTGGGAAGTGACCATATTTTAGGTTCTGTTAACCTTGAGTGTGTCCCATTTGAAGTTGCAGTTCTCTTCCTTTCAAGTGGACAGGCACAGATAGTGATTACTCTGCACATCCACCCATGGCACTCAATGGGCTGCAACCCTGCCAGAGCAAATTAAATTAGCTACTAAGTGGTTAATTGGTGAGGGGCTCTGTAACGCAGCTAGGAGCAAATTAAGAGGCAGCAAGAAATGTGCACATTTGTGAGATCTGGTCACTCTTTCTGCCAGTCACTAATATTACAGTCTGGAAAGCCAATGGGAGGGGGAATGGCTATTGCCAAGATTATATTCCATCCTTTTCTGTGCAGCGGGGAGTGGGATGGATGTTCTCTGAGCAAGATCTAGGGAGTTTTGATTGTACTTTGTTTCAGACAGATATACTGAGAGATCTGTCCTTTTTGTCCATGCAGTGTTCAATCCCTTTTGCTTAGAGGGAACCTGCCCCGTCTTCATCCTGGGTTCTTCAGTGGTTAACTTCAGTTGTGTAGTTAAGAGCATTTGTGTGTTTGTGATAGTGCGTGTGTGTGGTCTGTCTGTGTGCATTTCTGTGTTTTTGAGCACATCTATCTCCATGTGCGTGTGTACGACTCTTTCCTGATGCCATGCAAGCGTGCCTCTCTGTGTGTGTGTGACTGTTGCTTTGAGACTATCTGAGTGTGTATCAATGCACGAGACTCTATGCTCATGAGATCATGTGCATCTGTGTAGCAATGTGGCGTGCTAAGAACAAAATGCTTCTCTCCATTGACCAGGTTGCCTAGAATTACATCCTTGAGTAGTCATAAATGTAACTCAGATCTGATTTGCAGCAGAGGCTGACAAGCTACCAGCAGAGTGAGGGAGACCTTCATTCACCCGCTTCTCGGAGCATTCGTTTGCACTCCTTCTAAGCTTTTGTAGCATCTACAGATGGTGCCTCCAGATGGAGCTCTAACTGCCAAACTCTGGTGCCTTCAGATGATGAAGAGTCACTGTCGCTCTTCCTGGTGAAAAAACCCCCAAGTCCTTCAGAATGACGGAAAGTTTTCATCAAAACAAATGGAAATATGGGAACTTCCATCTGCAAAGAAACACACATCAAGCCTATTTTGAGGCAGAATAAAGAAGTTTATGGGCTGAACAGTTTCTTATAGCTCTCTCTTTGGGCTCCAAGAACCAACAAGGGGCAAAGGTTTGTTCTGGAATTTTCAAACCCAAGTGGATATCCCTTTAAATCCCAGCCAGATGCCACATTAACTTGCGTGACTTCTTGCTCTAACAACACATAATGTAGCTCAAGTGATATAACTCAATGTGATGCCAAAATGTATAAGGAAAGACACTGCTTTCTGAGGTCAGGCTGGTATCTGATTTAAGCTGGCAGAGGGAGCATCGCTGTTTCTGCAAACCAGTAGATACTGCAGCTCTCCAACAAATCAAATTACTTTCAAAGACTTTGGCGTATCCCTAATCCAGACAGCTCTTCAAAACTGGGGACATCAATTAAGCCAGAGTACATTAAACCCACGCAGGGGTTTTGGGGACTTACTCAGACAGGCTCCTGAAAGCATTTTCAGGGACGGTTTTAGGTTTTATTTTATGAGCAGAAGGGTTGCAGATAAACTTGATAAGAGCTGGAATGAAAACATCATCCTACAGCCAAAAATGCAGTGACAGATATTCTGGGTGGTGAAAATGATGACAGATCCTAAGCCGACAGAAGTGAACATGATAAAACAAGTGAGATTATTCTTCTGATATTAAAATTACAGTAGCATCTAAAGTTCACAACTGAGATCGGGGGCCCATTGTGCCAGGTGCTAATAAAACACATGCACCCTGTCCTGGAGTTTAGAGTCTAAGGCCAGGTCTACATTACAGACCTATGTCAGTATAACTACATTGCACAGGACTGTGAAAAATCCACACCCCTGAGTGACGTAGTTGTTATATCATCCTCAACCCCCTGTGTAGACAGCACTATGTTGATAGGAGACCTGCTCCCTTCAACATAGCTACTGCTTCTCAGAGATGTGGATTAATTACGTGGAAAGGAGAGTGCTACACTGGAGGGTCTTTGCTTAAGTGTTACAGTAGCACTTTGGGATTTTACATTTAGGCCTTCTCTAAATAGACAAGACTGACAAGGGGTGGGCAAAAGAAAGGATTATCCATTTTACAGATGGGGAATTTAGAGTAGGTCCAAAATGTTCCAGCAAAAAAAAAAAAAAAAAAAAAAAAATTTTCCGGTGGAATTTTTTTCCCATGAAATAGAAATGTTCATGAAAAATGTCTGCTTTATATAAAATTTTGAGTTTTGTCAACAAAAACCCAAAACTTTTCAAAGAGATGCTCTGGCCAGCTCATGGTAAGATGAAGCATAGAAAGATTAAGGGCCAGGTTTTCAAAACAGCTCAGTGCTCAGCGACTCTCATTTAGCAACCGGATTTTCAGAAACGCTCAGTACTTGGAAAGCTCTCTGTTTTCTTTGGGAACTGCAAAATTTTGAAAATCTGGTCATAAGCAATTCTCTCAAAGTCAGACAGGGAGTCTGAAGCAGAGCTGTAGGTTGAGGGCAGATTGTCCAGTCCACTGGGTTAACTACAAGCCCATCTTTCTGCTCAAATTGCCCAACAACTAATGGAATAGTCTCCCCAGAAACAGGATTGGGCATCAGGTCAACAAAGCACTTCACATACAGTTTTTATAAGCGCCTCCCTGATTTAGGAGCCTAGTTCATATTGACTTTCAATGAGATTTAGGATCCTAAATCTTAAGTCTGTTTTGTAAATAGGATTTAGGTGTTCTTGATAATTTTGCCTCAAGTCTCACTGAAAGTCAATGACACTTAGGTTCCTATGTGCCTAAGCAACTTTTGAGAATGATATTTAGGCTCCTTAGTAGATTTGGATGAATAACCGATTTTTCAGTTTGCTGGCAATACCATAAAAAGACTGCTGGGAATCATTCTGCATGAAACACAAACCAGTTTCTTTTCCAAAAGTAAAAAAAGTTTTAAGCTGAAAATAATATTTTGTTTTACCCACAATGAAATGGTTTATTTGGATTAAGAGCATTTTTAATGTTTCAAGCTTTGAAATTTTAAAATTGAATGAAAATATAAATAAAAAAGGTTTTGAATAAAAAAAGTCAAAAAGTTTACAAATGTTTAAAGAAAAAGGATTTGGAGTAGGCGGAAGGCTTGGTGAAATCAATATGAATTTATGTAATATATTACCATAAAAAAATAAAGGCTTTGGTCAAAAATATTCATCTAGCTCTACTTCTAAATTACTTGGGCAATTCTGAAAATTTTGCTTTTGAAGATGTGCTTATCTTAAAACCCCTGTTTAAGTCTAATTGATGTTTTTCAATAATAATACATTACAATTAATAATAAATGAAGGCATGAAATACAGTGATTGATAATATCATAAATAATTAAAACGATAATCATTGTTGCTGAAGTAACAGAATTACCCGGCAGCTTCCAGCATCCAGTACAGTCACAGATATTTTGGGCTGAAGGTTTCTGTTTCCAGGGGGAGCCAAAAGGAATGAGAAGCCTCGCAACGTGAAGGCTTTCCAATCACACCAGCCACCATCTCTAATTCTTAAAGTATAAAATCGTTCCTCTACTGATCTCACTTGTGGTCAGAGCTCAGTACAGGACCATCAGTCACCACGCTGATTTGGTTCAGCAGGTGTTGGTTGTGCAATCGCTCACTGCAGGCTAATCTGCTAGCGGCTGTCAAGGGTTATGGAGTATTTATTGAGTTTGTGTCAGGTCCAGTTGACCAATAGCCAGCAGCTGCTGGATACCTATTGACATTGATGATATTGCTGAATTAAACTAGGTGATGTATACGGAACTGGCTTAGAGCTAGTAATGATGCCTGGAACTATTTGAAACACAATATAGAGGGCCCCTGTGCTTGGAGCTTTGCGCTCTCCCTCTTAAATAAAAAATTATTATTATTTTCTTTTAACGCCAAAAGAGAAGTCATGAATCGAGCACCGCTGAAATATTTGGAAAGAAAAATAGCGTAGCCCAATGGAAATGAAAATCATCTTTATATTCTGCAGATTGACTGCCTGTTGGGTGGCTGGAGACGGAGGAATTTCTCAGCTGCTCTTTAGAAAGACAGAGTGGCGGGGAGGATGAGGAATTGATTATTGAATACACATCAAGGACCTGATCCTTTAAAGGGCTTGCTGAGTACTCTGAAATGCCTTTGACTTCAGTTCAGCACCATGCAGGATCTGGCCAGTTATATGTCTGTGTGAAATGCTTGATTTTGTGAAATGCCATGTGAATTACAGTTTACACAGTACTTCTAATATGAAGGCAATTGGGAAACATTAACCCAAAAGCCCTCACTGTGCGATACAGTGCCTAAGCAGTGCTCTTCACCCCATTACACAAAGGGGTAAATTGAGGCTCAGAAAAGGAATGGGAATTGACTCAGGTCACTCAGTGCATCACCGGCAGAACTGGGAATAGCTCTTTGGGTAGATTTAAATTACAGACCAAGCTTTAAGCCTTCAAATACTGCAAGCCCTGGCTTTAGCACTGGCAGACAAAGTGGAAGCTTATTCACTGCATTCTCCCATTTTTTCCTGCATGCTAGGAGAACTGTCTCCCATCCCACTCTCCTCCCTGCCTTCAACAAAGAGAACCAGTTCCACAACTCTCTTCTTGTATCCCCCTCACCTCTGGAGGGCTGAGATATGGTGCCTCTCTTCCCCACCCCCACCCCCACCCTTATCCCCCCACCCTCTCCCAGAACAGGCAGACACCTTCCTGTGCTGGTGTCTGCTCTGGTCAACCTTGTTTCTTGTCCTGCTGGTTCATGACATAAGAGAGTGGTCAGGAGCCAGCAATAAGGGGAGGCAGGCTGGGGGAAGGGTGTTCCCAGAAAGGGGAAGAGGAGAAGCAGTGTCAAGGCTTGAGTCACCCCTCAATCATCTCCACTCTCTCTCCCTTTCCTAATTGTTGGAAAAAGTGGATCTCAGCAGATCTGTGCTCTGCCTCATGGACAGGCCAGCAAGCTGTGCACGCTTGCACCCTACTGAAGCCAGGTAGCACTAGGGAAGCCCAAGACCCATGAATGGTGCATGCAACTGTAGAGCCACACACAGGGCCGTCCCTGCTATTGTCACTGCACTCTAAGGCCCAGCTGATTCTGCGGTCCTAATGTGAAGTAACTTTGGCCTGTTCTCCATTTAAACTCGTGCAAAGTTGAGTGTGAAATGCTACCAAGTGAGAAGCATTCTGTGGCCCTCCCCTTTTTTTCTTGTCACTAGTGACAGTGACTGCCCAAGACTAGGTAGAATAGCTGTCATCTTGGTGATCACTGGAGATTGAACCCTGGGGCTATGTTTACACTTGTTAATTTAAGTTGACTTAGCTAAGTCGACTTAACAAAGTCAACTTTAAGTCGACTTAGCATGTCCACACTTAAATTTTAAGTCGACTTTGGGGGGACCCTACAAAGTTGACCTAGAGCATCCACACTGGATGCCTAGGTCAACTTCTAGGGGCTAGGTGGACCTGGGACAGGTCCACAGTGGCAGGGGGGAGCACCCCTTGCCAAGTGCCAGAGAGCTCAGCCTTTGCCCCACTGCACCTTGGTACAATGGGGCAAAGGGGGACAAGGACCGTGGCAGGGCATAGGGGTAGGGTGGGCAGGGATCTGCCCTGCCCTCTGGGGGGTCACGCCAGGCTCTCCCTGTGCCAGCCACCCTGGCAGGGAAGGCAGTGGGGATGCCCTGGAGGCCCCTAAGTCGAATTAGAGTCGACTTAGGGCTCCTTCACGTCTACACTGGTTTAAGTCGACTTTCTAAAGTTGACTTAAGCAGAAAGTCAACTTAAAACGAGGTTTTAGAAAGTCGACTTAATTTTTCCTTAAGTCGACTTAAGCAGCTGCTTAAGTCGACTTAAGGAAAGTGTCATGTAGACGCAGAGTAAATTAAGCTTGCTTAAGTCGACTTAATTTACAAGTGTAGATGTACCCAGAGTGTCCAGAGCTGAGAACATCGGACCTGGCGACTCGCACGGTTTTATTGTGAGTCTCGTGATATTTGTTGATCTACAGCTCCCAGCGCCACACGATGAGATGAGAATCTCAGGTTTCATTTGACAAAAGTAAGTGTCTGACCCTTCAGACTGTGAAGAAAAGCTTAAAAAGACAACATGAGGCTGGGGGCACCCTAAAGGTTCAAAATCCAGAGTGAGTCCCACATTCATGGTTATTTTCACAAAACTCATTATTTTTAAGCCAACCTCATGATTTTTGAGGCATGACTCAGGATTTTTGAATGCGTGGGGTTGGCAGTACTGGACTGTGGGCCTCTGTGGCTTGAGCTGAAGGGATAAGCTGAGATCTAGCAGTCATATTCTCTGTGGATCAGGCATGGGGATTGAGGACCTGTATCAAACACTGAGCTGTGCTTTATGTGCTCATAAACTCAAAGCGCCTCTGACTACCAACATTTGAGCTAGGCAGAATCAGCGGCCCCTCTTGAAGACTGAGGCCTTTATCTTTCCAAGCAGCTGTGGTTTTCCTGTGAGGCTCTTTTTCTCTGTTGTAGAAGTGGACATCAGGCTCTAGGACAGTGATTGGGCCCCATCGCGACTGAATTATTTTGCATAAAGCATCAAAGTTAATTTGGGGGACTATCTGCTGGTTTGACAAGTCAGGCTGCTGTCCCCACTGCCTGCTGAAACCAGGAGCGCTGGAGAATGAGCAATCAAAGCAGTGACCTTGGCGAGGACTGGGGTTAGATTACAGGCATGATTAAATGCTTGGGAAGAAGGCACGGAAGCTGCTATTTGAATACCTGTTTACATGTAGGATAATAGATGGCCACCCATTGACAGCCAGGCTGTAATTCACTGCTGGGACTCTGGGACTCTGATGACACCATAAACTATGGGAGGCAGAGCTTGGGATGCTCACACAGGACAGCCAGTCCCTGAGAATGATTTACAGCCATGGACTCACTCTGTGGCTGTCTAATCTATTGTCTTTTATTGCAGACACCACAGGGAGAAAGTATATTTTTAAAATGTGTTTAAAGGGACACTGTAAACTCACTTTGATCTTCCAGTGAAACCTTAAAAATCCCCCTATATGTGTGGGTGTCAGAAAGAAAAAAGTCTAATTATCGGCTGGTCCTGCTCCTGTGGGGTTAGTGGAGTCACTCCAGCAGATCTAGCCTCTAGGGTTTCATTTTCAATGTCTATTTCTGAGTGGGGCAGGAGGGCATTACAAAATAAGACCTTCATCCTGCGACTGACTCTCTGCAGTTGGAGCCTCACACCTTTGGGGAGTCCCCACTGAAGTCTGCATGCAGTCAGTTGCAAAATCAACCCACGATTTTAGGGGTTACCAGCCTCACCCTTCTCACCCTGCCAATATCTTGTCTGCAGCAGAGAATTCCTCTGGCTATTACCCTATTAAATGCACTTCCCAGGTCTGGACTGAGTTCCCTCTTCAGGTTCTGCAGCTGCAGTTACGTTAGCAGCCCCTGTACCAGAGTCCTGCTGATGAAGTGGCACGTGCAATGAGATAGTCTGATCTCTGTTCAGGTTAAATGCTTAGAAACATGGTTTCACTGTAAACAACTTACTTAGATCAATTAAATTTCTGGTTTTTAGAGTCTTGAGGCATCCCTGTAAGATCGTAAGATTGGGAGAGTTGCTTGTCCTGTGCCCCTGAACTGCTGGAGTGAGCACGGATATGGAAATCCAACCCTTAGGCATCAAATATACTCTGACCTCTGCCTTTCACAAACATCGTCGCACTGTTTCCTTCCACTCCCCTGACTGGTTGTTGTGGTAGAAAGTAAGAGTCTAAGACAGAAGGCTAATATAACAGGCCAAAGATGAGCCTATTGTTTTAGGTACTTACTTTCTGCTACAGCTGTATCCCATCTCTTTTCTCTTGTCTATATTTAGACTGTAAGCTCCTTCGGGCAGGGGCTATCATTTTGTTCTGTTTTTGTGTAGCATCTAGCATAACAGGGTCCTTGTTCATGATGGGAGCTCCTAGACACTACAGTAATGCATATAAAAACTAATAGTACTGTAATACTAGTAAAGATACAGAGCTAGGATTCTAGCACCTGACCCTTGCAGTGTTCTGACATCAGAGTGCCAGGTTCTTGGATTCAAAAAGTTGTGTGATGGAAGGTTAATACAAAGGTCAATAGCAGCTTGTTTTCCTTAAATGCAGTTCTTTAGTTTAGTTTCTGATAGATCCTTTATCAATAGACCTGCCTAGTGGAGCAGATTTAGTCTTTTCCTTCTTTAACCTGATCCTAAGAACACTGTGGTAGAAAAACAAACAGAGTCCTGTGGCACTTTTAAAGACTAACAGATTTATTTATCGCATGAGCTTTCGTGGGAGAAAATCCCACTTCGTCAGATGCTTTGTGGTAGAAAAGTTCCAGAGGAGTAGCCATGTTACAAGGAGTATGCCTTAATAAATATATCAGTCTTTAAAAGTGCCACCAGACTCTTTGTTTGTGGTAGGAAAGAGTTTAAAGCACCAACATCTTGGGAAGCAGCTGCAATCTCTGGGCATTAACAGGGCATTAATTGAGCAATGGGAAGGAAGTTACAAATAGAGATCACTGAGTCTGAGGCTAAGGAAGAGTTTTTGTAGTTTTGAGAGTGGGAATGGGAATGGGAATGTTGTACAGCTGCTGAGCTCAGCTCAGCGAAATAAGTTTTCTATGGTTCTCCCTGTTGAAGGAATGAATGCAAACTGATTCTGCTAAGCCTCAAATCTTTATAATGAGCATTTTCCTTCAACCTCTTAAAAATCATTTTAGGGCTGAGACTGGAAAAGAATGTTTTAGGAAGTCCAAGCATGACTAAAACAGCTGTTTATAATAGAAGCCTAGATATAAATTTATCAGTTATTAGTCTTTTGACCTTTGCTAGTGCTCTTTATTAGAGGATGATCAAGCATGTTGCAAGTATTCACTCATGAATATGCTTTAGTGGGGTGGGGCAATCTCCACTAAGGGATTATGCCACCAGATTGGGACTCTGGAAATTTGTGTTCAATGCCTTGCTCTGCTGTAGGCCCCTGTGTGCTCTTAATCCCATCTCCCTATTTGAATATGGAGCTAATGAGGCTTTCCTATCTCACAGCGGTAGTATTAGGATAAATTCACTGATGATTATGAGGCGCTCAGAGAGTATGGTGTGAGAGTCAATGCGCCTCTGCAAGAGGAGTCAGTATCTGCTTATACATCTGCTCTCCATCCTCTCAGTCTGGTTCTAGCTTTCCTGGGAAGATGCTATATTCCTGGACTGTGAAAATTCCACGCTGCTTCCCACGGTTGTGGAATCTTCATCACTGGAAATTTTTTAAGAGTAGGTTAGACAGACACCTGTCAGGGATGGTTTAAGATGGTACTTGGTCCTGCCATGAGTGCAGGGGACTGGACTCAATGACCTCTCATGGTCCCTTCCAGTTCCTATGATTCTATGTAGATTTCCACGATGTCCTGCTGTAAAGTGATTTGGGGCATTTTATACAAATGTCTGGTGCCTTCCCTGTGTCTAATTGTTTAGCATCACTGCAGCTTGATTAGCAACTGGGCACACAAACTCCCCTTCACTGTAGTTTATTGAAAGCCATGTAACAACTCCTTAGCTCATGACTAATTGTCCAAAGCCACCTGACAGTGAAATAATCCATAATTGCTTAATCTATCTGGGCCTGTGTGCCAAAGGATGGAAAAGCACTTTAGAGAGATCAATCATCTAAAATCATCAAGAGACATATTGGTACCCAGGTTGCTCTTCATTCCCAGCTGAGAGAAAGATGGTGCTGTGAGATTAAGGCGCTCAGTTTGCCTTGTGTTCCTATAGCTTTTTGATCCTGAGAGAGATTACCCCAAAAGCACTCACTGTTCTCTCCTTGTGCTAAACTAAGATAATTGCATTTGGAATCACCTCCACAGAAATGATATAGTTACCAAACAAATTACCTTCTCTCCTCTCTGAGCTCTAAACCACAAGTGATACATCAGGTATCATGGTGGGGAGAGAAACAAATATTCTGTGGCTTGTATCCTGATCTCCTGGGATGGCCTTAAAAAATGCTGAGTTCCTAAACAGCTGAAAAAATATAAAATGCTCCATATACTCTCTATAAACAAGCAGTTAGAGAAATTCAGGCTGGAAAACACTTGGTGGAATAGGGTCAAGACTCTCATATGAATCAAATTAGTGGCCGCTCAACTAGCACCACAGTACATTAAGCTGCAGGGACAAGGGAAATGCAGCTATTTTCAAGGTTATGCTTTTCCTCCCCACCTGATCTACTTGCCGCTGGGAGATCTTGGTCAGTTAGAACTGCAGGTCCCTCTGCATGGATATTTTCTGACTTCTGTGGCATCACCTGGGAAAGGTGACAAGGAGAAACCCAACCATAAAAGAGAGAAGGAAGAGGGATAAAGGCCCATTAGTATTCCCCTTATCAGTCCTTCCTCTCATGATTGCAAAAATATTTATTTTGAAACTTAGAGAAAGGAGGCATAAAAACAAAACCAAAGCATTGTCATTCCAGCTAATAAAGGGACACCGCTATGCTGGCAAAATAAGAAATGATCCTCCTCTTGTTCACAAAGATAACATGGCAGACATGCCTAGAAGGTAGTGATTTTAACAGCTAGTTCCTTTGACTTATCTGAGGTTTGTGTGTTGATGTTATTTCTAGAATAGGTGAGGACTCCTGCTCCCAGAAACCTCATTAAGATGATTATCATATGCCACAGAGAGATCATTTTGCTTTTATTATAGTGAAAAGGCACTGATTTGCTTCTCCTTGGTGACCCCCTTCCTCCCTCCAGCTCTGTCTCTGTCAAGGGCCAGACAAGGCACTCAAGGAAAGGAATCCAGATGCCATTAGCAATCCGTGTGGAGGAATTAAGAAGAAGCCAATATAAAGGCAGACTAGCAGTGCAGCTCCTAGAAGGGTCATTGAAAAGAAGAGCAGGATGCAACTGGAGGGGTTGCTGGATTCAAAGGTTGTCACTGGGACCCTATCCTGCCAGCTGCTGAGTAGCGCTACGTAATATTTTTCATTTTGGATAAAAAGTGCAGCTTCGACTGCACAGACATGTTTTATGACCCCATGTCAGCTTCACCAAATAATGATGGAAAAAAGACACCCCCCCCCCCAAAATTAAAATACCATGTCTTGACCTCTTCTGAAATGAAATCTTTTGATTTTAGAATCATAGAATCATAGAATCATAGGGTTGGAAGGGACCTCACGAGGTCATCTAGTCCAACCCCCTGATAAAAAGCAGGACCACTCCCCCTAAATCATCCCAGCCAGGGTTTTGTCTAACTGAGCCTTAAAGATCTCCAAAGATGGAGAATCTACCACCTCCCTAGATAGCCCATTCCAATGCTTCACCACCCTCCTAGTGAGAAAGTTTTTCCTAATGTCCAACCTTGACCTTCCCAGCTGTAATTTGAAACCATTGCTCCTTGTTCTGTCCTCTGTTACCCTCGAGAACAGCCTAGCTCCCTCCTCTTTGGAGCAACCCTTCAAGTAGTTGAAGGCTGCTATCAAATCTCCCCTCAGTCTTCTCTTCTGTAGACTATATAAGCCGAGTTCCTTCAGTCTCTCCTCATAAGTCATGTGCCCCAGTCCCCTAATCATTTTTGTTGCTCTCTGCTGGACTCTTTCTAATTTGTCCACATCCTTTCTGTAGTGGGGAGCCCAAAACTGGACACAGTATTCCAGATGCGGCCTGACCAGTGTCGAATAGAGGGGAATTATCACATCCCTCGATCTACTGGCAATACTCCTACTGATGCAGCCTAATATGCCATTGGCCTTTTTCAGAACAAGGGCACACTGTTGGCTCATATTCATCTTCCCGTCCACCATAACTCCCAGGTCCTTTTCTACAGCGCTGCTACTTAGCCGATCGGTCCCCAGCCTGTAGCAGTGCATGGGATTTTTCCGTCCTAAGTGCAGGACTTTGCACTTGTCTTTGTTGAACCTCATGAGGTTTCTTTCGGCCCAGTGTTCCAATTTGTCCAAGTCTCCCTGGATCCTGTCCCTTCCCTCCAGAGTATCTACCATTCCCCCCAACTTGGTGTCATCCGCAAACTTACTAAGCACGCAGTCTATTCCATCATCAAGATCATTAATGAAGATGTTGAATAGAACCGGCCCCAGGACCGACCCCTGGGGCACTCCACTCGTTACCGGTTGCCAACCAGACATCGAGCCATTGATTCCTACCCGCTGAGCCCGTTGATCTAAGCAGTTTTTGATCCACCTTACGGTCCACTCGTCCAACCCATACTTCCTTAACTTGCTGACGAGAATGCTGTGGGAAACCGTATCAAAAGCCTTGCTAAAGTCAAGGTATACCATGTCAACGGCTCTTCCCGCATCCACAAATCCAGTCATCTCATCATAGAAGGAAATCAGGTTGGTCAGGCACAATTTGCCCTTGGTAAATCCATGTTGACTGTTCCTGATCACTCTATTTTCCTCCAAGTGTTTCAGGATGGATTCCTTGAGGACCTGCTCCATGATTCTCCCAGGGATTGAGGTGAGGCTGACCGGTCGGTAGTTCCCCAGATCCTCCTTTTTCCCTTTCTTAAAGATAGGTACTATATTTGCCTTTTTCCAATCCTCCGGGACCACCCCCGTTCGCCACGAGTTCTCAAAAATAATGGCCAGCGGCTCTGCAATCACTTCCCCCAACTCCCTCAGCACCCTCGGATGCAGTTCATCCGGCCCCATGGACTTGTGCACATCCAATTTCATTAAGTGTTCCCTAACCTGACTTTCCATCACCGAGGGCCGCTCTTCTCTCCATTCTGCATTACCCCGTGTAGTAGCCTGGGAGCTGGCCCTCCCTGTGAAGACTGAAGTAAAAAAAGCATTGAGTACTTCAGCCTTTTCCTCATCATCCTCCACGAAGATGCCTACCCCATTCAGGAAGGGACCTACACCACTTCTGATCCTTTTCTTGTTGCTGATATACTTATAGAACCCCTTTCTATTATCCTTCACATCTCTTGCTAGCTGCAACTCCAATTGTCCTTTGGCCTTTCTGATTTGATCCCTGCAGTCCCGAGCAATATCTTTATATGCCTCCCTTGTCATCTGTCCAAGCTTCCACTTCTTGTAAGCTTCCCTTTTATGTTTCAGCAGAGTTCCCTGCTAAGCCACGCTGGTCACAGTCCACATTTGCTGTTCTTTCTGCACATTGGAATGTTATCTTCCTGTGCTTTTAACAGGGTTTCTTTAAAATACAGCCAGCTGTCTTGGACACTTTTCCCCTTCAGATCAGATTGCTGTTCAAAATGACATTTCATTTTGAAATTTCCTTTAGAATTTTTTTTAAATACTAAAAACATTCAGAGGGGGGGAAAAAAGGTTCATTTGACCTGAAACTTTTTTCCCCCAATGTTTTGAGTCAATGAAAACATCGAAAAATGTCAGTTTTGAGTCAGCACAAAATTAACTCTGAAAAATCATAAATTTGCCAGGAAAACTGAAAAATCAGCCATTTAACCAATTCTGGTTCCAAACTCTTGGAGTGGCAGCTGAAGGAATATCTGCAGCTCATGGAAGGAGCAGGCCCAGGACTTGTGTAATAGGTGACATGTCTAAAAGTGATGGGTAGAAACTGAGCAGAGGTGGAAACTGTGACTGAATGGCTGATGTGGCTGATGAGTATATGACATTTGTGGACTGGCTCCCAAAGAATGTGGTGGCCATTTGGTCACTCAAATTCATACTGAACAAAGCACTAGAGGGTTATAGAAGGGGACTACTCTGCCCTTGGCCAATAGAGAATGGGCAAGATGAACATAGAGTTCTGGTGAAGGCTTCCAGTTCTCCCTCTCTCTATTTGGATTCCCTAGGAGGAACCCTTTAGAAATGATGCTATGCACGACTTCAGCTGCTCTACCCCTTTCTGTGGAGTTCTGGGAAGGAGTCACCCCCTTTCCTGTTCTGCCACTAAGTGGATTTTTTACTTCCCCCGCAGGATGCAATTGGTGCATTACTGGGCCCCATAGAGGGGCAGCCAGGAAGAAACACAGTTCAGAACAGTGGGCACACCCCAGCCCACAGATGATGGGGGAGCAAGAGGAACTGGCTCTGGCTTTCGGCTCTGTCAACTCTCACCAGCAGTATACACTGCAGGTCACTCAACCTCTGACCAGCCCAGATATGGTAGGAGGGTTGTGGGGACTTGAGATTAGTTCTGTGTGTTCAGCTGTCTTTTAAGTCAGAGGCCTTCAATAGCCTACTTTTGGGAGGGACAGGAGATTTGGGCCTACCTATATACTCTGCCATCTCTCCCCTGAACTTTGCGACATACAACCTTTCTCCAGAACAGACAGACCTTGCGTTCAATTGATTGATTGATTGATTTGAGGTAGGGATGTCATAATCCTGAAGTGCCCTGGGATCCCTGCTTTGCCAGCTACTAAACAAAATGAAGCAGCCAGCTCTCATCTTTCTGTGCCTACCTAGCCAGCCACATTAAACCTCATTTCAGGCAGCGCAGGGCCTGCATTGTTTCTCGCAGTAATAGCAAAGTTAAGCATTGCTCTGGATGCACGAAGAGCTCCTTGAAGCTGAAGTATTCAATTTTACTCCACCAAGCATCCAGTATAATCCATTGAAAGGGCACTGTCCTTCAGGCCTTTCAGCTGGGCTGACGGCTGCCCACTGATTAATTGACAGGTTAAAAAGATTGATTCCACATGTCAGAGCTGCAACCCTGCCAGAGCAATACGGCTGTCAGTTGGGCTGTAAAACAGACGCTTACATTAACAGCCCCGACAGCAGCAGCACATGAACACATGCACCTGCCTTTATGGAGAGCCTAAACACACAGCCGTGCAAAGATTAATCATTTTGAAAGCAACAGTGGAGGATCAAATAAATGTTTCTGCAGTGGAAAAGTGGTGCAGTGCTGACTTGGCATGTATGCCGCCAACAGATGGTGCCCAGTGGGCAGTCATGAAGGGTACTGGGGACTGAGGGGCGGGGTCCACAGTTGTTGTCAATGTTCCCGTTATTATCTTGGCCACGTGTCCTCCCCTCCCCAACACACTCAGAGTCACACACTTACATTGCACCAATATATGCTGTCTACTGACAGGCTCAGCTGTGTGCTGTACACATATGTTTTACACACAGAAACCCACACTCTCACAAACATATGCTGAACGCACCCATCTACTCTATGCACAGACACACTCACTTATGCACATACTTACATAAATGTGTATTTTACACACAAATATGCATTAGTATGCTGCATGTGAACACAGACATAAACATTTTGGGCCATTTTGATCCACATAGTGCATGTACCCTCATGTCTCAGACACCATGCCCATGAAATTCACCAGTGTTCATCCTGATGTGCTCACTCTCTGAAAATCAGGCCCCTTAAGGGTTTCTCTGGTTCAAGGCCCAAAAACAGAGCACCCCAAAGCTCTCATCACATTTGATAATCTTGTGTATACTACATTCATGGCATGCCCTTATTCATATTCAGGGTATACCTCTATTATCTGCACACGCACTCTTACCCATTTACTGTACCTGCACCGTCCAAGCCTCTAAGTAGCACAAACACACCCTGTACGCATATAAATAACAACGTACCCAAACAAACGCTCCCAAACTCACCCCAGGGGCAGGCCTACACTTAGAGTGGCGGATGTGATTCCCAGCTCAAGGAGACATACAGAATAGAATATAGTCACAGCAGGGGCTAACTGCCCTGTGTATGTATCCATCAGAGACCCTAGGGAGCGAGTAGCCCTTCCTGCCATTTGTATCGCCACCGCTACCCTCTATTTTTAGCATGCTAGCCCTTGACTTAAGAATCACGCCCACCTACTACAAGTATAACATAGCCTTGGACACATGCATGCTCAAGCACTTTGCTGGGCTGCAAAGCTGGTATAAAGCTGTGTCCAGCAGATGGCACAGTTCAGAACATCCAAGACACACTCTGTTGTCTCTCTTAAATAATGTAAGGGATGATTGTTTATTGTCCTAATATCCTCCTCAGCAGCTAGGCAAATTACACAGGAAAAGGTGAAATTCACTTGTGCAGAAGGCTTGGATGCCACTTAAATATCTTAAGGGCTTGAGCTGTTTTAAGTGTTGCATAAGTCTCATGCGGGTTGTCTGCACAGGTGTCTGAGTATCCTCAGATAGAGGTGATCACTTAAAATTAGCATGCAAAATGTCAAAGAACTTTCCCCACCCAGTATTCTGAGGAATGAAAAAGTCTCCTACACTCTGGGGAGATAAAGAAAGGTTGAATCACAACCAAGCTTGGCTTTGCCAGAGGATGTTTCAAAGCTTTTATGGTGAGATTCAGTACAGATATACAGAGATCAATTATCTTAAAAGCAGCAAGGAGGTCCAGCAAATATTTCCAGCTTTAAACAGGTTTATTTCCATCTGCACTTATCTGTGCTATTTAAACTCCATTGCTTGCAGTTAATCTTTAGTAATGCAGCATAAGAGAGCTTATTTACTTTCTAATGACATCAATTGGCCATAAATATTAGACATCTAAGGTTCGCTGAAGCTATAGGGACAGATTTCCATTCCTACTTGACATTTGACTATTTGCAGAGCTTCCTTTTTGTTTGTTCTTGTGTGACTCACTTATCGGCTGTCATAGGCCCCTGTTCGATTTATTTAAATTGAACGAATAAGTACATTAGGCAAAGCTGTCAGGAGAAGAGAGAATGAGAACTCACAGGGCTGAGTGATAAGTCAACAAGCTGCAAGGGAAATTCTTAGAAGAACTGCACAAATCAAAGTACTAAATAGGAGGAACTGAGACAGCCAGGTGACAAGAATTTGGTATGAGCCAAACTACAGATCTCAGAGTAAATGGAACCTACTGACCATAATCTATTGGACATGGTGGAACATTTGTTCTGCATGCCATATATTCAAACTAAGGATTTCTGAAAAACTAAAGCCTGAGAGCTTTTTAGCAATACTAATGGTTATAAGAGTTACTCTGGGATCAGAGACTCCAGATTATTATCTGACACTGAGGTGGGAGCTTTGCAAATATCCAGATATCTAATTGCTTTGGAGGATAGCTCTCATTTTTCTTTTCACTTTTCCTTGATTCTTAACTGGACTAATTAATTATGGAGAATGGAAAACATGGACTTTCCAGAATTGTTTGCATTTAATCGGCTAAGCATGACTGTGAAGGAAGAAATGCACCTCACTCCATTCTGCCATTTATTATTATTATTATTATATTACATTATTTATCTTTCATTATCATGTGTGATTATTTGTTGCATTGCAAATGGGCAATGTGCTCTGTACTGTACAAGACCTTAAGCTTAAAGATTATCCCTGTCCCATGTAGTTTTTAAAAGGCAGACCTGAGAGAGGGCAGGGGGTTCTGGGAAATACAAAGGAGGGGGATTCTTGAGGCAATGATCCTGCAGAGACTTAGGCACAGGCTTACCTTCATGCTCTGGGAGGAGACCCTTGGGAATCCAGGCTGTGTCAAGTTAAATAGGTGCATATGTCTTTGCTGGATTGGGGCCTTAAAGGCTTCTTGAGGGATAAAGGGGTTTTTGTGTGTATGTGTGTGTCATTATAAACTCCCAACTTGTGGACACCACAGAAGAAGAGAGTTTGAACAAGGGATTTGAAGGAGGATTTGGATTCTTGCTCTTTCATTCATCTCCTAATTATCACTGACTCTAAAGAAAATTCCCTTAGTTGTCTGCCCTGGAGCTAAAGACCAGCAGTTTTAACTCCCTCTCCAGCATTTGGGTCTGTTTGAGAATTACCTTTGCACATAGGACTTGGTCTTTAAAGCCAGCGTGCATTTACTTCAGTGGGGCCTCTTTGGGAAAGGAAAAAAGAGTGCTCTAAAGGGGAGTCCTCTGTAATCCAGAGCTCTTGGGGGCACTGCTAACAACCATATGAAAAGCAGCATATTCATCTAATAGACCGTTTCCAGAGGCCTGGAGTTGCTGTGCCACGTGTTCCCACTCAGCGAGGCTCTGACATGAGAGCCTAGAGATTGTTACATCATCCCAGAAGGGTAGCCATGTTAGTTTTGGTCAGCAAAACAAACAAGGAGTCCTGTGGCACTTTAAAAGTTCCACAGGACTCCTTGTTTGTTCTACATCATCCCAGTGTGCTATATCTCAGCTCACTGACTATTAAATTGCAAAGATCTCCAGCTCCCATACTGAGTATTCACCTGTTGAACTTTGAAATGCTGGTGCTAGAACCCACTTCCTCAATTGTTTAGATTTACCAGATGGGAATGGATCTTCTGTCTGGCTGCCTATGGCTGTTAGAGGGGAACAACTGTTAACCAGCTACATAAAGATCATTGTATTTTGTCATTGTCTAGCACCTCTGTCCGAGGTGCTCAAAGCACTTTACTACCATCAGCTGAACCTCACAGCACATCCTCTGGGGAAGGAGAGCAATGTTGTTATTCCCAAGTGTAAACTGGGGAAACTGAGGCACAGCAAGGTGAAGAGATTTGCCCAACTTGTGCAAACATCTGGAAACAAAACCAGGAGTCCTCCTGAATCTCATTCTTCTGCTCCAAAGGCTAGAAAGTCTCATAGTCAGACAGAGATTGGGAAACAGCAAAATCTTCAGTCTGCCCATTCATGTGGAATATGAAGGAGATTAACCTGCAATCAATTTACCATAGAGAAATAGTCGGGATAAAACAGATGCCATTGTAGGTGGCATGCAGATGTAATTTGCCTCCTGTGTACTTCAGAGCCAAACCATTAGGAGTGACAATGAAAGGTGGAGGAAATTGCAATCCAGTAAATTCTCATTCACTAATTGCATTATGACAGCTGTTCATCTCCTTTTGAAATATCCTCTGCTGCTAGAGGTGGAATACTGGGCTAGCCAGGTCACAGGACTTTGCCCATGTGCTTATGACCAACTGCCTTGAGTAACTGCACCAGAGCTCAGTGTCATATGGAAAGGTCATCTTCAATTTATGAGAGGTTGGGAGGAAGGAAAGAGCTGATCTCAGAGGCTATGTCTACACTTACTAAAATTAGTTTGAATTAGTTAATTCGAACTAATTTTAGTTAGTTCGAATTAACTTAATTCGAACTAGAAAAAATTAGTTCGAACTAAGCAAGTGCCATTCATGGCACTTGCTTAGTTCGAATTAGCGATTTACATTGATTTCAATGGCCGGTTAGTTCGAACTAAGCAATTAGTTCAAACTAACATGGCCACATTGGTTAATTCGAACTGACTAGTTCGAATTAACCCTTAGTTCGAATACCCTATTGGAACTTATTAGTTCGAATTAAGGAAGCCCTTAATTCGAATTAATTAAAGCCTAGTGTAGCCATGGCTTTAGTTAGTTCGAATTAAGCTTCCTTAATTCGAACTAACTTGCCAGTGTAGACATAGCCAGAAAGCTGGGCACCAGCAAAACCAAAATCAAACATAATAAACTCCCTGGTAACTTTAACTATAAATCTAAGGAAAGGAAAGCCTAATACATGAGTTTGCATAACAAACCTGTATGCCTTTGATGAGTAAGGCTGGAGGGGTCAGGAGCCAGTTTAGTTTTCAGGTTATAGCAACCTCACTTCACTTCACTCCTCACTTTGTTGGCAGGCCAGCAGACTACTGTTTCACCAGAAAACAAGCCCACAACTATTTAAAGCAAGAGCAGCTATATTCACTACAGCTATATCCAACAGTTTGCATGGAGAGAATGAAAACTGCTGAAATGTTCTCTTTTCACCAGCTTCTAAACTGGCAGAAAATATAGTTGTGATCTGGGTGTTATTATTATTATTTATTATTATCCTCATCCATATCCCTCTTAAGAACCCATTTCTACTGTACTGCTTCAAGCTGCCTTACACAAAGAAGCCTATTGTTGTTCCTCTTTCTTCCCCTTACCTCTGCCTGCCTGTTTGTCAGACCTTAGATTGTCAGCTTCCTGGAGCACAGACCTTCCTTCCTCAGAATTTGAAAAATGCCGCACACATACTAGGTGGCACCATAAATAAATAGCAAACAATTATATGAAGATGATTATTTCTGCCCAGTGCAGTGACTTCAATGGAGTTACACCAGCAGAGATTTTGGCCCAGTGGTTGAGGGGAAATTCTGTCAGCAATAAAATGCTGTTCTCATATTGCCACCATGCCATTTCATACGCCCCTGGGGAAGAGGAAAGTAATGGTTACTTGTGAGTGACACTTAATGCAGATTTTCAAACGTAATTGAACATGGAAATCAATGAGGCATAGGCCCCTAAATACTGGCCATTACGGCCTAAATTTCAAAATGGCTTCAATCCTGCCTTCTAAATTTGAACAACCAAAATTCCAAATGCAATTTTTTCTAGGCGAACAATGTTGCGCAAGCCAAGTTTCAATAGGACCTAATGGTGGTGGTGTTTAGGCAATATCATGTGCGATAAGGTCTTTGGTATTTCTAGAACTTGGCCAGCTGTGAATTCCTGTAAAAATAGCCCTATCCATGACAATGTTGTGTTCCCACCTCTGGCCTCAGCCAGATGCTTTGATAAAGAGAGAAATTGGGATCACAAAAACTTACAGCCACAAGAAAAGAGGCCGAGCTTTAAAAATGTGTCCCATTGTGCGGATGAGCCAATTGTTATTGTAGCAAATCCATTATGAGGGGCCGGGGGCTAAGCATCATGAGAGGGTTATTCTTCCTTCTGGTATAAACCAGTGCCAGAGTAATATCCTCTTCCAATAGGGCAAATTCTGTATTCCATTAGTCCTGCAGGCATCTGTGACTAGAATTTTCATTACACTTAAGTCCAGAAGCCATTACAAACATCAGGCTCGAGTCACTACATTACTCCAGTCTTATGATGGTGTAATTCCATTGGGCCAAATTCTCAGATCAGCAAATCTATGCTCATTTATACCAGCTGAATATCTGACCCATTGATTTCAGTGGAGCTATGGCTGATTCACACAGCTAGGGACCTGTCCAGTGAAATTACACCAGCTGAATGCTTATATGATGTGGTAGTAGTGAATCAAACCCAGAACATAAATCAAAGGCTAGTGTGAGAATGACCCAGTCCCTGTTAATCATCTAAATTCCCTTTGCCTCGGCCTGCAGCTGATGAGCCTGATATAGCATCAACATTTTACCTTCTGGGTGGGCCTAGAGACTCTCATCCTCACTTTTCCTTATATGCTCCTTTCCATTCTATGTAGGTTTTTGTTTTTCACCTCTTAACCTCTGACCCTCTTGAAACCTTAATTGGCTGAGTGCAGTAAATCAGAGCTGACAGTGGTTGAATAGCAGCTGATTAAAATCATTTGTTTTCAAACTCAGCGTGCTCCAGGCTTTTCCCTACACAACTTCTGTGGCATAGTCAACAGTTTCTTGTCTTTTCTTTTTCTTTTTTTTTAAAGGAATTATCTCTTCTTTTCTAATTTTTTAAAGCTGAAATCCCTTCCCCCTCCCCCGCCCAAAAAACCCAGTCCCCATTTTACAAGCCCACCCTTGTTTATCTCAGTGGCCATTTGTGTGGTTCCCTGCAGCCTGCATCTGCTTTTTGTTTGTTTGTTTTCAAAAAGAAACAAAATTGCAGTGATGAAAGTACCTAAGCTCATCATTCCATTTTTTTAGCCTAACTATCACATCACTGGCTGAAATGGATATATTTAGGCAACATGATAATAAACTGTGAAGAGTGGGGGATGTCCATCATGCCTAGCTTGGATGCATTAGACATTCCCTTGAGGATAGAAAGGGTGTGGTGTCTTTCAAGGGATGCCAGATCACGTCCTCGAGCATTTCCCAGAGGTGGTCAGGATTCCCATGGTGGGAGGTATTATAGGATTAATACAGAGCAAGAGAGAAGAGGGTGACTTTTACTTGCAGATGGTCTCATTCAGGCCATGTACACACTACAGAACTGTCGCGCAAGAAGCCTGTTGCGCTGCAAAAGTCACGTGGTTTTTATTGCGCTGGATCACATACACATGGCGCTCCTTGTAACGGAATGGAGGGTCCACACTTTTCTTAGAAATTTCGTAATATACTGCATTGAATTGTGGGCACCTAACCCACAGTTCCACTCATCCTGATTCAGCGCTAAGAATCCTGGGTAGAAGGAGAGGACCATTGAACACCACGGGTAAATTCTCAGTTTCCTATGGTGCATTGTGTTCCCCTGCCATCTTCCTCGTTGCTAATAGCAACTCGCACCCATTTTCAACACTGCTGCATTCCTTCCTGGCACTCCCAATTGCAACAACATGGATCCAGCTCTGATCTCCACTGTCACCTTCATCATAATGAATACATCTCGGCTGGTCGTATAGTACACACTAAGCTCTGAATCAGACCAGAAATTGGAGGACCCAGGGCTGCTGAATGCCATTCAGAATAACAGCAGTGCATTGCTGAGCTCCTTCACAGAGCATCTGCACACGGTGCACCGTCGGTTCTGGTCACAAGAGACAAGCACTGAGTGGTGGGACCGCACTGTTATGCAGGTGTGGGATGATGAGCAGTGGCTACAGAACTTTTGAATGCATAAAGCCACCTTCATGGAACTGTATGAGGAGCTAGCCCCTGCCCTGCGACGCAAGGACACCAAAATGAGAGCCGCCCTCACCGTGGAGAAGCGTGTTGCAATTGCTGTGTGGAAGATGGCAACTCCTGACTGCTACCGGTCAGTCGCAAATCAGTTTAGAGTCGGCAGGTCCACTGTCGGGCTAGCGCTGTCACAAAGGTGCCAAGCCATCAATTGTGTTCTGCTCCAGAGGGGAGTGACATTGGGCAATGTGCATGAGATTATGGATGGATTTGCAGCCATGGGATTCCCTAACCGTGGAGGGGCAATAGAAGGCACACATATCCTGATTTTGGCTCCAGACCATCTTGCAACTGAGTATATAAATAGGAAGGGCTACTTCTCCATGGTGCTGCAGGCACTTGTGGATCACAGGGGGTGTTTCACAGATACCAATGCTGGGTGGTCGGGATAAGTGCATGATGCCCGTATTTTCAGGAACACGGGGCTATACCGGAAGTTGCAAGCAGGGACCTTCTTCCCAGATGAGAAAATTACTGTCAGGAATGTGAAAATGCCCATAGTGATCCTAGGAGACCCACCCTACCCACTGATACCATGGCTGATGAAGCCCTATACTGGCAACTTAGATCCCATCAAGGAGTGGTTCAATTATAGGTTGAGCAAGCGCAGAATGATTGTGGAGTGTGCCTTTGGCCGCTTAAAGGGGCGCTGGCGCTGTTTGTATGGGAGGCTGGACTTGGATGAGGACAACATTCCAGCCGTCATCGCGGCATGCTGTGTCCTTCATAACCTTTGTGAAAGTAGGGGAGAGAAATTTTCCCCTTCGTGGGATGTTGAGGTTGAGCGCCTGGAGGGTGCGTTCAAATAGCCAGCAACTAGGAGTATTAGGGGGGTGCAATGGGGAGCCATCTGCATAAGGGAGGCACTCAGGGAGCATTTCAGTAATGGGAACGCATAGGGTGCATCACATCAGTGGGTCACACTGCAACTGCAAACCTGCGGGGAACTTCAGCACGGGTGTGGCGGGAGGGCGGGGTGGATTGTATTGTGATCAAATGAATAAAGTGTGAACATGAGGTAACAAATCTTGGATCTGTATGAATAAAGACACTGTGCACAATTTGAGATTCGCTTTTATTACTAAAAAACAAAGGTGGTGGGCTAACATTCTGTAGTGACTATGAAAGGTATTATGGGTGTGTGTAGGTGTGGGGCTCGATGCCATAGCTCTGTGAAGGGGTGGATGTTACATTGTACCAGGAGGGTCCCTAGCCTTTGAAGAAATGCTTTGTGGGAGAATGGGATGTGGGAGGCAGAAACTGGTGCTGTGTCTGAAGGGGAGGGTGAGCATGAAGCAGCTGCATCTGCAGACCAACCATGGTCTTTAGCAGTTGTGTTTGCTCCTTCAGGATGCTTATCAGGTCATCCTTCTGTTTCTGCCTACTCAAATAGTTCTCTTTGCAGTCCTGCCGGCATTCCTGTCTCCAAAGTCTAGTCTCCCTTGCTGCAGCCTTGGTGGATTACATGAGCTCTTGAAACATATCCTCCTTGCTTCTGCAAGGTCGCCTTCTTATCTGTCTCAGCTGGTAAACTGGTGTAGACCACTGCCTGGCAAAGGTCATTTCTAGGGAAAAATGAAACATCACAAATACAGCTATTGTTCTCACATTGGTTAAAGATCCAATGTTACGTTCCAGCAACACATTCCACTGTGCCCAAGGCAATGTGCATCCTCTGGTTCCCTGACTGATCTGAACAAGATACGTAGGTTGTTCCTGGGTCCCAGAAACGGCCCTTTTATGTGACTGAAAGGGATTTGGGAAAGGGTTGTCTGGATTGCTAAAATACTACAGTGCATTTTTGAATACTAACAGTAGTTTGGGGCAACATTCTCCACAGGACACGGCCATGGAAGCCGATATCCCGCTCCTTAGAGTGCCCCTGAAAGCTAGAATGTATATCCTACATGCCACCGGATATAAGCCAGGACCGTATGCAGCGGGTTTGTGCACAGCCATGGTTCTCAGTATCATGCTTTGCAACTGGTGAGAGAGAGTGTCCTTCTATGAGGGTGGAAAGACATTGGCTCTCCCGTCCAATCTTGCTAGGAGGCTGTGAAGATACATCCAGGAAACCTTCAGTGAGCTCAACGCAGAGGATTATTTGAGAATTACTGCATGCATTAATGCACTGCTCGTGAATGCAGAGTAGATGCCCTGAGCAGTTAGAAATGAAATGGGAATGCATCTACCCCAAAACACCCAGCTCCCATGCGCTCTTCATTCACCTAGAAGACTTAGCTCCCAAACACAGAAGCATCACTTTTGAGAAAACTTACCAGAGCTCCCCTCTGCCGCCTCAGAAGACAAGATGGAGAAGAAATGTTGGCTGCATGTCTCGGGGGTGTGGTGGGGGGTGTGGAGAACAGCTCCTGATTCCCTGATAAGTCAGCCACACCACTTTCAGCCTCCAGGTCATCCTCCATCTCCACTTCCTCATCTATCACCTCATCATCCTGGTCTGTTCCGGTATCCATTGGCTGAGAGGGTCCACAGGAGCCTTGGGAGTGGTTGTGAGATCCCCGCTGAGGATGGCTTCCAACTCCTTGTAATATCTGCATGTAATCAGCGCCAACCCAGACACAGTTCCTTCACTTTTGATCTGCACTGCAGCACGTCCCTCTCATAACTTCTCTCTGCCATGGCCTGAGAAATCTGGCCATAGGTGTCAAAATTCCACCTGCTGCCACGTAGTTGTGCCTGCACAGCAGACTCTCCCCAGATGCTGATACAGTCAAGAACCTCAGCTGTGGTCTAGACTGGAGCACATTTGCCGCGTTGAGCCACCATTGCTTTTGGAAAAAACAGCTGCACTCCACGCCGAACAAACAGGAAGTGACCACAGGGGAGCAATTCAAAAATTCCCGGGACTCACAGTAGGGTGGGGTCAGTCATGTCACAGCCACAGTGTGCAGGAGGAAGAGCAGAAAGGACAGGATTGGAATGCTGGGACATTTCCGGAGGCTGATTATTGCGTGATGAGCGTACACACACACTGTAACATGGAACAGCCGTTCTGTGATAACTGCTATCACCCTCATTCAGGAGGTTTACCTGTTGCGCAGCAAGAGGGCTATTGCCGCGCAACAAACAGGATTTGTGTGTGGACGCTCTTGTAGTTATTGCGCAGTAACAAGTGTTACCGCACAATAACTCTGTACTGTGTCCAAGGCCTCAGTGAGGTGCTGAATCCCTTACAAGATGTGGCAAATGTCCTCAATCCCCACTGGCGTCAATAGACAATGGGAGCTGCTCGGCCCCTGACAGGATTTGGACAGCAATGTGCTTGGCCACAAAGCACCCCTTGGGAAAGGCACGCAGGCTGAATGAGCCATTTCTCCATTTTAGGTATTTAGAATGCTGACTAGTTGTATGTGTCAAATTAAAACCAAATGCATAATATAAATATCTTTGCCATGCTAGTGAAGGGTTTTGCATGACAACCACATTCCTGTGACAATTCCCATCACATGTTTTACCACACAGGCTAACAGTTGTCTCCAAAATAGGCCCAGTGATGAACAGACAAAATCTTGGGTATTTGGACATATGAATTATTATTTTATTTTATTTATTTATTGCACCGTAGCCATGCCTGAGTGGGCAATGTGTGTCTGTTCACTTCCCTGGAGCATTACATCATCATGGATGTTTCCTTTCTGAATGGAAATAGACAAACTATGCAATTAGCTGATACACAGTTCTCCAGACAACATAATGGGGCTTCACTGGGATGGAGTGATTCTTCTGCACATAAACAGATTATGTAACAAAGTAATATACATTTTAAGTTGAGTGCATTGTACAGTAGGATAACAAGATAACAGATAACAAGTAGGAATATGTGTCGTTATTTCAGACTGGGGGTTCAGACCAACCCTTTATGAGCCTTGAGCAGTGGTTTTTTTGTGATGGTACGCAGGAGTACGCAACCCTGCTGCGCAGCTGAGGGAGCGAGGTCAGCAGGGGAAAGGAACTTGCCGCTGGAAGAAGAGGGGTGGGAGAGGCATTTTTCAAATTTACTACCAAGATATGAGTACTGGCACCTTTTTTTTTCCTACCAAAAAAAGCACTGGTCTGAGGAAGTTTGGATCAGTGAAACTTCATGGAGACCTCTGCACCTTTATTACTGTTGTCGTGGCAGCTGCACATAGCATCTGCAGCTGTGTGCTGTATGTATAGGCACATCGCAAACAAAAAAAAAGTCCCGGCACTAAACAGTTTCCACCGAAGTAAATACAGACCCATCTGAAATCAGAATTTTTACTGATAATCAACTCTCACTAATGCATATCTTGCGTATCTTTAAACACTTGTACCATCCACCCTTATGGAGACACAACTACATATGCCCAGACCTCTCCAGGGCATGATAGATCTATGGTCACCTCGTACACAATATCCCACACATATGCACACGAGCACATATGTACACACTGACTACTAGAAGGGCACTCTCATGTTACTCTATACTGTTTCTTATGCACATGCACGTGACCCATCCACTTCCCCCAACACACACACACACACACACACACACACACAACTGAATGAGTTGTATGAGTTCCGAAAGTGATTAGTTCTCTTGGAGGATGTTTACTTTTCAAAGCCGTCTTTTCCTTATATTTAAACAGAAATGTTTCCTTTCCCAAACAGTTTACATTTATGGTTCCAGTGGTATCTAGCTTGCCAAAACCACCAGTATTCATCTCACTTTAAACACATCTGAATGCTAAATATACACACACAGAGCTATACACAATACATCATATAAATATATATATTCATTTTTTCTCCTTAAATTTACTGAAATCAAACATTCCTTGAGCTAATTTACATAATTGAAAACCAAAATACTTCATGCACCACCCAGTGTCAACTCTATGTGGACTCGCCCTAGGGAATATCAGACACATGCACGTATGATTGTCTGTTCAGACCGACAAATCAGTACGACGTTTGGATGCAAAACAGTGGCATTTTAGGTAAAGCTGACTAGAAAACGAGAATTCTATTTTACAAAAGAATTCAAGGTTCCAATGTTCATTTTCATTCCACATTGGGACAAAACCAAAACCTTCTGAAATTTTTCATTAAAGAGCAGAGACCAAGCAAGACCCCCGGGGAGAATAGCCAATAGCCCTGTTGTTGGATTTAGTCTGTGGGAGCTGGTGCTTGGGATCTCTGGAGGCAGACAAAAATAATTTGATGATACCTTCTAGCCTCAAAGACCTGCTTGATTCAGAGCAGAGACTTAAACCAAGGGTCTCCCACATCCTAAATGACTGCTCTAACCACCAGGCTATTGAGACATTCTGTAGATCGATGATATTTAATTACTTTTACAAAGTGGAACAGCCCCAACAGAAGAGATCAATTCTGCAGCCCAGGGCATTCAGAAGTCTGAATCCAGTAGAGCAGGGATTTCAGCCTAGGGTCTCCCATGTTTTAGATGAGTGCTCTAATCACCAAGTTATAGTGAGCCTCTCTCTTTGGCCCAATAAATATTTCATTATTTATACAAAGCAGGAGACCTCCCAGTCGGAGAAATTGACCCAGTGGTGTACCTGATTGGGAGTGGAACTCGAAGCCAAGTCTGCTACATGAGTGCGCTAACCACTGGCCTATTAGCAAGTTGGGTGTGTTTGGTTTTGACCCGAAATTTCATCTTGGACTTGGGAAACTTTTCCCCATGAAAGCCAACTCAAAAGCAATACATGGCTGCTAAAAACTTCTGTTTTGACAAATTGTGCTTTCTGATGAAAAAAGATACATCCTGACCTGCTCTACTTTTAAGTTCTAGGGTTATAGTGCACTGGTTTCAAACTATTTTTCTCAGGACCCAGTTGAAAAAAAAAATTTATGCCCGTGACCCAACAGTTAAATTTTGAGCAATGTACTCCAGTCTTTTGGCGGCAGCAGCAGTGGGTACTGCGACCCAGTACTGGGTCCTGACCCTAAGTTTGAGAACTATTTTTATAGGGTATTGTATTGAGAAATGATGACATTTCTCCCTTTTATTGCTCTGAAGGTCTTCATATAATATTTTCTGTCCAACAGTGCTTCATTAATTCTTACAACCCCCTGCACAGAGAGCATCATTATACCCATTAAATGGATGGAGACACTGTGGGGCGAAGTGATTCACCCAAGGTCACTTGGTGACACAGTGGCAAAGACCTCTATGTCTTTGCTCAACTCAGACACCCTGCCAGCCCTCTCATTTCCAATGCACACACAAAGAAAATTCTCCTCCTCAATCTGGGGAGCTCCCTCTGCAAGTCTTTGCAAGGCTAATGGCACGGTCATACAGAGGCTTAAGTTAAAACATAGAGGTGAAGTTCTGGCCCTATTGAAGTCTAAGGGAGTGTTGCTATGGACTTCAGCAGGGCCAGGATTTTAACTCAGATCTCTCCTGCTCATTCTCTCCCATGCTGATCTCAGTTTTATTCTGCTCTCTGCTCTTCCCCTCTCCCTATGCCACTCCCTTTCCCTCCACCACTCTCCAGGAGTCTTAGAAAACTCCAGTGAACCTGTATTTATACTCTGCTTACAAACAGTAATAATATTTCTATCTGGTTGAAAATTTTCTGATTGGACAGTTTTCCATTGGAAACTGCTGATTCAAGGAAATTGGGCCAGAATATAACAATTTCATCAAATTTTTCAACAAGAAATTATCAAAACATTTCAGTAAGGTAAAAATATTTCAATTTGACTGTCATTTAGTCTTTTAAGTTAATATATAACATAACAAAACATAAAAAAATCAAAATGATAAGGAATTATTTGGGGATATTTCTGGCCTGTATTATGTAAGAGGTCAGACTAGAATCCTAGATGATCCCAATGGTCTCTTCTGACTTGGAATCTACAAAAGGTCAAAATAAAATATTGTGGATTCATTTTGCAAAACACTCTGAGATTTCAACTTTTCATCCCGATTTGGGGTGAAATTAAATTTCAAAATCTCGGAATTTCTCACAGGACTGAAATTCTGGTTTTTGGTCAGCTGTAATAATAACTGACAATAATTAATATGAATCTTGAGGTTTCAGAAATAGTAATATCAATTGTGCCACCTTTCTTTCAAGTTTTCAAGATTTCTCTATTGACAAAGGGGAAAAGTTTGACTTGTAGCAGACAGCTTGGACAACTTGCCAAATTGTGCAGGGCTCAGCAAAGCCCAGCCTTATTCCTCTGGAAAATAATGATGGAAAATTCATTTAAGTATCATATGAAGCTTTGCTGGGGTGGAGAAGGGAAGGGGTAAATCTAATGCAGACACAGCGCTCCCCTCAAACGGATGCTGAATGTAAACGTTAGCTGCATTTCTGTCAGACTTAATGGATTTCACTTACGGGAACCATAATAAACAGTTCAGATCAGACTCAGCTGGGGGAACATTTAAAACCCAATAGAGTCATTTGTTTTCCCAGGCAGATTTAGTCTGGGGCTCAGGATAGCTAAGGTTTTAAGGTGCTGTATTTATATTTTAGGCACAAGCGAGAAACTGGCATTTTGGGCGCTTCATGAAAAGTCACACATGGACTGAGGCAGGTCATGGAGCTCTGAGGCCAAAGCCTTCTAGGAGCAGTAGGCTTTGTTAAGGGAGACATACTGATGCCAACTCTGGTGATTTTTATCACTTGTTTTGCAATAATCGGTGTTTCCTTAATATTACAGCACCTGGAGTCATGTAATTGCACAAGAATCTTGGCTCCCCCTGCCCCCCGAAAGTTTCTATCCCTTGTGGTTGCTTGAAAATATGCTTTTAAAAGAAGATAGAAATTTTTTTTTTAAATAATCCCATGATTTTAATCGTATATGGTGGTTTTTGGAGGCCTGACGTGGTTTTTGAATGATGGGGGCAGGTGATGCTAGGAAAGAATTGTAAGGAGGAATGGAAATACAGTCTGCCCTCCAGCTAGATGGAAATACTGGTCAGTAGTTATATAACACCCCACCCAACATCTTCCTTGTTTTGAGAGAGGCCTGTGCAGCTAGCCTCAAACCCCCCTGACCTATTGAGGTAGCTTCATAAACATGGAGAATTAACATACAGTATTACACTAGTGGAATCACAGGGCAATCTGCAGCAGGAGATCTGCCCTGTCCAGATGACCTTCTGGTGGAGATGTGTGTAGGAAGCCTTTGACAGGTGGCCCCAGAGTTTGGGGTCTGCTTTGATCGATGCTCGATATAGGGGATGGTTTGGTATGAGTGAGTCTGTGCTCCAAGCTGGAGACAAAAAGGCAGATGATGAGTAGCCACTTCATCATTCTTCACAGGCTTTTCTGTGTGGAAAGTAAATGTGAGTGTATATCCTGTTAGCTCGACTTGAGGCAAGAAATCTTCACAACATCCTGGGACTGCTGCAGTAAGGAGCAGTTGCTCAAGGAAGAGGAGCAGCCAGCCACACTTCTGTACCTTTCTCATGAACTGGTAAAGAAATTGAATGTATGCGTCAATAAACATCTGCAAATTGAGGGCTCGGTGTCCTAGTTGCATCTTTTGGAGTGAATCTTCTTTTGCTGCACATGTGGCAATTTGGGGTGGGGTGAAGGGACAGATATGAGCGGCAGAGGCAGAAGCGGCTGGCTTTCTACTGCCATAAATCTCTTCCTCTGCTGCACCATTAATCTGAGCCATCTCCTGTCAAGGCTGAAGTGAGAGGACACTGGTTTCAAACAGTATGACTGTCAAGTTGCTCAGCATGCAATAAATCACTCACAGCATCTTCTCTTTCATGTCTGCACGGCTGGGGAGCTTGCAGATACTTCTTAAACACTTCCATACCCACTTGGATGCTCACTTCATTTTGTGTTGGCCACAAGCTGGAGACTTTTGCCTCTCCCACACTCTGCAGAGGGTAAATTGTTCCCTCGGAAAGCAGAGGGCAATTGGATTCTAAGGATAAAAGGGGCTTTGAGAGGCATCAGCAAGCACTCTGTTTCACTTGTCATTAGGAAATTTGAGTATATATACACACACACACACACACACACACACACACACTCACACAGTCTCTCTTTCTAACATACACATCTCTTTAAAAGCACTGAGCTTTGGAAGATAAAGTTTAAACTGGGAAAATAATAATATGAGGAGCGGAAAGCCAGGATATAGTGGTTTGTTGTGTTTTAAATTTGTGGTTGAAATACAAAACATGTGGCTTTATTTTTAATTACATTTAGGTCTCCTGAGATCAGGAAAGGGGGACAGAACCCTGCACCTTTGTGTGGTTTGGATCCAGTCAGGATCAGCTGTGATTCAAAGTTCATAGCTTCATTGGTTTAAGGCCACAAGGGATCATCATCTAGGGCCTACTCTACACTGCGGGTTTAAGTCAACAGGAGATATGCAATCTGCATGCCGCAGGATGCTTATCTCTCGTCGACTCAGGCTATGTACACATGGCAGACTTGTCCCGCAATAAGTTGTTGCGGGACAAGCAAAGTGCTGTAAATATAATGCTTTACACATGCTCCTTTGAATTTTCGTTACAAGGAGCAGTGCATGGTGGGCACCCGTCCCACCATGCACTGCTGCAGCCAGCCTTTGGGCTGCCAGCAGGCTTGTTTCCCCCAGCTAGCTGCCCCAGGGGTTCCCCCACAGGGCTGGAGCCCGCTGTCTGGGTGTTCCCTGGGGCTGGAGCGCCACAAGGGGTGTTCCCCGGAGCCCAGCTGCCCAGATTGGGGTGACGGCGGGGGCAGCCGTGCCGAAGCGGCAGCCCCGGAGCCCAGCCGCCTGGCTTGGGGGAGTGGTGGGGTCTGCTGCCCTGAGGCAGCGGCCTCAGAGCCCAGCCAGCCAGCTTGGGGCAGCCCCTGCTGCTCCTCCAAGCCAGGCAGCTGGGCTCCAGGGCTGCCAGCTTCGGGGCGGCAGCCCCCGCAGGCCCAGGAAGCAGAACGGCTGGGCTCCGGGGCTGCCGCTTCAGGCAGCAGCCCACACCACCCCGGAAACAGCAAGTCAGGTGGCTTGAGCCCCAGTGCCGCCCAGCTTGCCAGCTCCCTGGGCAGTGTCAGCTGCCGCCCCGGAACCAGCAAGCCGGGCGGCTTCAGCTCCAGTCCCGAACCCAGGGCTCAGCTACCGCCGCGGCTGGGGCTCAAGCCACCAGTGGCAGCTGAGCCCAGTGCGGCAGCAGCTGAACCCCGGCCATGGGACCCGGGCTTAAGCCGCCTGTGGCAGTGGGGCTCCAGCCATCAGGGCTTCTGGCAGCTAGAGCCCCGCTGCTACACAGAGTTCCTCAAACCCCTCAGTTTCCGGGCAGCGTGAGGGACTCCCCGTGGCAGCGGGGCTCTAGTCGCCAGGAGCCCTGGTGGCTGGAGCCCCGCTGCGGATTCCTTCAAGCTGCTTGGTTTCCTGGCAGAGAGCCGGGAAACCCAGCGGCTTGAGGGACTCCCTGTAGCAGTGGCGCTCTAGCCGCCATGAGTGCCGGCACTCACGCAGCTGGAGCTCTGCTGCTACTTGTCAATTTCACTGCTCTGCTAGAGCAGTGAAATTGACAGGTATGACAGCTCCGGTGTCCCAGAGGGGCCTCCATTGGCACTCTGGGACATTTCCGGAGGCTGTCTAACCCGCAATGAGCGTACATACGCACTCTGTTGTGGGACAGATGATCCGTGATAAGCATTATCACGATCGTCTGAGTGGTTTACCTGTTGCACGGCAAGAGGGCTGTTGCCGTGCAACAGGCAACATTGTAGTGTGTGTACGCTCACAGCCTTATCGCACGGTAAAGCTCCTTTCTGCGTGGCAAGGCTGTAGTGTGTACAAGCCCTCAGTTACTCTTACTTACCGCAGTGTCTTTACTTGGCTGCCCGGACTTGAAGGGCTCTCCCGTTAATGCAGCATTACTCCACTTGGAGGGGTGTAGTTACTGAATCGACAGGAGAACGCTTCTGGAATCGATTGATCGGGTCTACATTGGCCACTCAATTAATCCCGCTGCATCAATCCCCATGGATCGACGCAGCATTTTCAGTATAGACAAGGCCCTAGTCTGACTTCTTGCCTAACCAAGGACCTAGATTTCACCCAGTGATGCTGGTAGTTTGTTGGTGCCCTGCTTTCTCTCTCAGTGGACATGTGCTCACATTCTGAGCTGGCTGGAAAATGGAAGGCAAGGTTTGGCAAATTATTTTTTCTAATTGTTCATCAAAATCTTTGTTTTTGAAATTTTCCCACTGGCTGTACTCACAGCAAGATATGGCACTAATTCGCCCATTCACCAGCAAACTCAGGAGAGGCCACAAACAGAAAGAGCCATGGGTCATGTGATTGAAGAAAATTTAACATGAGAGTGTGCCTGTGGTTTAGTGGTTTGGGCAATGACCAGTGCCTGTGGTCTCTAAGACAGTCAATGCAACATGAAGACCAGAATGTACTCACAAGTGACACTCCTGTATCTTTGAAAGCATGTATGTGTGTCTTGGAATGCATTCAAAGGTGATATGCATGATGTGTGTGCCTCAAAACTGATGCACATAAAAGGTCCTGGGCCTTTTAGAATGCATGCATGACATATTTTCCTTGGAAAGCAAACACATATGACATGCGTGTGCCTAGGAATGTCCTAACTCTGCTGTTTGCTAATGCTGATGCAGGTATTTTTTGTGGTCTGGGGAGAGCTTTGTCAGTTTCTTTATTTGTTGCTGGAGAAACAATGCAAATTGCAAGCCAAAAATAAATCTGCATTCTGCATTGACCTTAAAGCTTGTCGGTTCTAGGAAATGACAAATGAAACTGGGACCACTCAGAAAAATAATTAGCAGTAATAAAAAATAGCCAAAGTCCTTGCTATAGATCAGCTTGTTTGGGGTTTTATTCTTGACGATGCTATTGATGTTTGACCAGCTCTTTTGAGGTCAGACTCATAATTTCTAATTCCTGAAGTTATTAGCCTGTGCATTAAACCAATGAACATATTAATCAAAGCTGATTAGGCAATAGAATAGATACTGGTCACAGTGTTATTAATGGTTTCATTCACTTTACATAGATTCTCTCCATTTCCAGACCTGTTTGCAGAGGGGAAAAGGAGGCATTGGAGTCTTTCTTGCCTCATGTGTAGAGAAGGAGTGAGTGATACAGAATAAAGCTGCTTTGATTAATCTTTTGGAAATAAATTCTCTTAAACAACTGTTTGATGGGAGGTAGTTGTAGTTTGCAAGTGTAAGATATCAAGGGCAGCAGGCAGCCTGAGAGTGAGCCAATTTGGTTACTGGGTGAGTGGTGGGCAGGCGCAAGCCCGCCCACTGCTAAAACCCCTCCCCCAGCCTAAGGGGAGGTGGCACTAGGCCCAGCTCCAATTAATTTTGAGGGACACCTAATGAAAAAGAGGAAATGGGTGTGAGGCTATAGGTTCAAAATAAGGGTTTCCAAGGGGGACACCGAGCAGAGATCCCCGAACAGCGCCCACTGCTCCCAGAAAGTGTCGAGGGAGCTAGCGGATGCTGCCCAGAGGAACTCTGCCCAGAGACATGATCGGAGAAGGGACCGGAAATAAGCCCAACAGTCGCAGGCCCCTCCCTCAGCCAACGTCCTCTCCCTGGTTTTATAGATGGCTACCTTGGCGTAGGCCAGGAGGAGGTTGGCGAGGAGGTCCCGCGACTTTGTGGGGCCATGGATAGGGAGTGTGTATAAAAATAGGTGAGGGGAAAAGTGCAGCCAGAACCTCAATAAGAGGTTCTGGAGGAGCCAGAAAAGGAGCTGCAACCTGGTGCACTCGAGATAGGCATGCGCCAGAGTCTCCCTCACGCCGCAGAATGGGCAAGTGTCAGGGCAAGGGGTGAACCGCACCAGGTACTCGCCCGTGCTCACGGCTCCATGAAGGAGCCACCGACTGATATCCCCAGCGGGCCGCAGGGTCAGGGTGGCACAGAGGCTGGCCCACCGGGGATCCTTGCCCTCCACTGATGGGATTAGGTCCTGCCATTTCGTATCGGGCAGGACACGAGGGCGAGGAAGTGGATGGTATGGAGCACAAGCGTGTACAGATATTCGCAGGGCATGGTTCGGAAACAGGCCAGCTGCAAGTCTAACAGCCGGCGCAGGTGTGGGGTGGGGGTGGCCAGGGGGCTCGCGGGGCTGTGGCCCGACGAAAAGCTCTGGAGGACCAGGACTGAGGGGAGGGCAGGGAGCACCCTCTTGGAGGACTCGCTGCAAGAGTCAAGGTAGAGTCGAGCAGCGGGGGGCAAGGTTGCCTTCACCTCCTGGAGTAAGCGCTGTGGGGTTCGAAGGGTGGAGAGCCCCATGCGCTGAGCCAGCACAAGGGGACCCACCCAGTCCCCCCGGGGAATAGTTCAGGAGGTCTCCAACCCTGGTGACGCCTGCCAGGACCAACCTCTGCCTCACAAAGGGGCCTCTGCCACCTGCATACAAAGATGGGGGATGTGTAGCAGGGGCTCCACGAGGAGGCCCTCCCCCTCGGTGGGCACAAGGGACCTGGAGGCTGAGACGAGCCTCCAGGTCTGGAGGAGGTCCTGGTAGAAGACTGGCAACCTGGAGAGGTCTCGCGGAATACCTCTAAGATGGATGTAAAGGAGCTGCCGGTCCTATCAACCATTGTCTCCTTAATGTTAAGGAAGCTCCCACCTACAATGGGCCAAAGGGAGAAACCTGATGAGCCATTAAGGAGACAATGGTTGTTCACACCCTCCTGTCTAAGGCATTCCTCCAGAATGACACAAGTTAAAGTATGGATATAACATCAAATTCCTAACTTCTAATCGAAATACAATTCCTAGACATAAACTATATAATCATTCCCAGAAAATTACTACCTTTCTATTGATACCAAACATGACATAGTTCCTATGGATTATAGCATTTATGAGATATCCATAGAAAATAATATCATAAATGCTTCCCTAAATCCAGACAGCGTCACACCCTGCCCACATGCCCTGCCACGGTCCCTGTCCCCCTTTGCCCCATTGCACACAAGGATGCACCGTGCACACAAGGTCCCGCCACCGTGGACCTGCCCAAGGTCACCCTAGCCCCAGAAAGTCGACTTAGAGCATCCAGTGTGGACGCTCTAGGTCGACTTTGTAAGTTCCCCTTTAAGTCGACTTTAATTTTAAGTGTAGACACACTAAGTCGACTTAACTAAGTCAACTTTAAGTCCACTTAGTTAAGTCGACTTAGTTAGAGTCGACTTAAAAGTGCAAGTGTAGACATAGCCAGAGTAAATTAAGTCAACGTAAGCAGGCTTAAGTCGACTTAATTTACAAGTGTAGACGCACCCTGTGCGTCCATATGTTCCTCCCTATAACTTTACTACTCACTCATTTTACAGAATACTTTGAGATCCTCAGTTGCTAATAGTAATAAATAATGATGCTTTGGTTTTATATAGCCACTTAGATAGGAGGCTTTCAAAACAATGTTAAAACATTCATTAAGCCTTGCAACTTTCCCGTGAAATGGGAAACTATTATTATCTCTATTTCATAGACTGAGAAATTAAGCCACCACCAAGTGAAGCAACTTGCCCATGATTAGACGGTAGCCGATGCAGGAACAGAACCTGACTCCCACCCTCACTGCCCTAACCACTAGACTTCACTACCCTCCCAGAGCCAGGAAAAGAACCAATGACTGCCAGTTGCACTGCTCTAACGATTAAGCGAAACTCCCTTCACATCTGGAAAACTGGAAAACATCAGCTCACTTAGTGTTAAACCACCTTCTGCTCAGTCATGATGCAGGAAAAATAGGGAACCTTGTTCTGCCTGTTTAGAGGGGCCCCACTTCTCTCTCTCTCTCTGTAAAAGGAAATGAGCTTCTGCAGTTTCCCCTGTCCATCCATCAGCCCATTCTTAACATAGGTACAGAAGGCAAAATGTGTGTATTTTTAAGTTGTGCAATGTGCAGGTATGTGTCAGGGAGTGGAATATACCATAAAATGCACATACAGAACAATGTATCTAAACAAATGCTAAACAAGTTGGGACTGATCTGCAAAGCTGCTGAGCGCCTGCATCTCCCAGGGACTTTGAAGGAAGCTGAGGACCTTTAGCAGTGGCACCTCTGAAAATCAGTCCTAAAACATTTCTTTGAAAAAATTACAGCCGGAGGAGAAACTCTGAGCCCACTAGTGGCAAGAGAGAGGAAGAAGCTGAGACTGAGAAGGAAAGGCCTCCCTCCAAGTCCACTGAACTGCTGTTGCACGCAATAACAATGCTGCATAGAGAGGGAGAGCCCAGCTGACTGTGAGGGGACCTCCACAGTCGGATGTTCGAGGGCTCTCTTGGGCAGAGTATATTTACCTTCTTTGTAGCTGGCTGTAACTCACACTTCTGCAAAGCTCTCTGCCATACGGCATGTGCTGATGTATAGTCACAGCCATTTCCACTGGTTCCCTTATTTTGTCTCTGTATAGAATAATATGCGATTAATTGATTTTCTGTCACTCTTCTAGCACAGAAAATTAATTTTGGAACACCCTTGTTTTCTCAGGGTATGAATTCTTGACGTGCAAAGTAATTCTGCCTGTACATTATTCATGAGAGAAAATAGTGATGGAGTGTGTAGCCAAAGCAGCCCCAAGGCCACACACTGATAGTCTGCATTGCTGATACAACAATATTCCATGGATGCGTCTAAATAATTCACCGCTACAACTCAATTTGGCAGCGGGCATGAGACTCGGGATGCGACTGGTGAAGAGGAGGAGAAAGGTTCCTTGTCAGGACATGATGGTTCTCAATGACAATGCAAAGCTGAAGCCGCTGGGATCACAGCTGATCCAGACATTGGTGAATGCAGGCAAACAGACGGGAAGACGCAGTACCAGGGCAATTAACCTGCATATTGCTAAAAGTCCTTGGTGAACAGTGTTTCCTAGAGGATCTATTAAACAGGAGTTATGGGGAAAGGGGCAATGGCTGTAGATAGAAGGCTGTCTATCCTCTCACATTGATCTAAATCAGGAGTAACAACAGAGTTACACCAGTGCAAAAGCCAGAGTGTGGGAAGAACCAGACCCATAGGCACCACTAGGTGGCCAACGAGGCAGTGTTGAAGATGTTTCAGAGGCTGTGGTGTCAAAGCTGGGAAGGCCGAGGATATCTGCAAGGGCCTATCCTGCATTATTAAAACTGAAGTGGTGTGGCTGGAATGGTGTCTCGTGACTTGACTCCTGGGCAGTCGGGTAACACAGCTAGTGTAACTCGGGTGCTGTGATTTGTTCTAATTCTCCACCCAGCAAGGCCTTATTTTCAGATATGCTGTGCTTTTGCTGCTCCTATGGACTTCAGGTGACATTGGAGGTTCTCAGCGCCTCTGAAAATCCCCTCTCCTCTCACTGATGACTAAGCACAGACATGGCCACACAGTGATGAAGGGCTCTCCTTCCATTGCAACAGTGCCAAGCTGAAATCCCAAGGCAGAGCACCAAGGTGCATTTTTGCAAAGCAAAAATGTAGGTAGGGACATTTCCTGAAAGCAAGAGCCACCTGGGCTGCTGAACAGTCTCCTATGGGAAATGATGGAAGCACCATTATTTATCATTTAAAACTGGACTGGACAAAAGATGAGTAATATAGTGTACAGAAAAGTCCTGCCCCTGAAAAGGAGGTGGACTAAATGGCACCTAGTTCCCATCTCCAACTCCAAGGATCTTTCAGCTACCTCACAGACTGTTTGCTCCTTGATTCTGCTAGTAATTCCCAGACCACAGGAGTGCAGTGGCATGCCAGTTTCTAATCTCAATCTCCAATCCACCCATCACCAGCAGCATAAATCCTTCTTCCAGCACAATGGGCCAAGGTGCGGTCGTGCTGGTGAAACGATGAACTCAGGGGCGTTGCTGGATAGCAAAAAGATCCAGGGCAGTGGCTCCCTGCCCCCAAACCCTCACTCCAGCCCTCCTAACTCCCCAGCTTCCCCCATCTTCACTCCACCTCCCCAGGCCCCTCTGTCCCTAACCCCCACTCATCCCCCAACCTCCTCCATTCCTCTCCAGACCCCCACCTAGTCCCCCTCCAGCCATCCATAATCCCCTCCACCCCTCCCCAGCCCCCACCAGTCTCCTTGTCCCCATGTCCCCTCCACCCCTCTAACTCCATCCTTCCCTCCCCAGCTCCCCACCCAGTCCCCCTCCAGCTGCCCATAGTCCTTTCCACTGCTACCTAGCCCCTACCCAGTCTCCTTCTCCCCATGCCCCCTCCACAGGCCTCTAACTCCATCCATCCCTCCCCAGCCCCCCACGAAGTCCCCACTCCTGCCGTGCATAGTCCCCTCCACCACTACCCAGCCCCCAGCCAGTCTCCTTGTCCCCTCCACCCCTCTCCAGGCCTCCCTCCAGCCCCTTCCCAGCCCCCTTACCTGGCCGGAGGCTCAGAGCTGCAGGGACGGCCGGCAGAGCCGCTTCTGGGCCAGGCCGCTCCCACCCTGAGCACGCTCTGTCTGAGCATGCTCAGGGCGGGAGATTTGAATCTCCCCAGCCTGGCCGCAGCAGGAGTCTGCGGCTTTGCTGGGACCCCTGGGCAGAACGCAGCGTTCCGCCTGGGTGCGCATGTGCCTGCTGGGGAAAATAGATTCGGGGTTCAGGATTTTCTACCCAGGGCTGGCGCCCTGCCAGCCCGACGACAACGACGCCTCTGGGTGAACTGTGGGCATTGTTTCCAGGGTGAACAACTGACAGCTGGCTTTGGTGCTCAGCAGCTTAGTTTGTAACACTCTCCTGCCTCTGTCCACTCATGGCGACCAGCAGCCTTCAGTTAGGCTTTGTAATGTCTTCCAAGTGCACGGAGATAACAGCTGCCAAGCAGGAATTTTATCCTCCTGCTGATGTGTGGTGAGAGGGTTGTGTCGCTCCAGGGAAAGGCCTCTTAGCAGCTACGCTGCTTGCTGCACAGGCATCGTTTTCATCTTGACAAACTCATTTAACAAGAGCAATGGGGACACCAAGAACACGAACCAGATGGAAAGGTAACATGAGACTTTTCAGGGACTGACACCTGAGTTTCCCCCAAATGGAGAACTTGTGGATGACCTGGGGCAGATATCAAAGCCTTCTGCAAGGGTGAGGAGAGGTAACACTACCAAGCCTGATGGGATCTGAAAAATGACAGGGGACTTTCTCTTTCTCCCACTCCCTCTCTCTCTGCCACTGAGTCTTGCTGAGCTGGTCCAAAGACAGTGGGCCAAGGGACAGCCTTCTCCTAGCACTGGTCTCCATTTAGATTAATGACTTGCAATGAGATGCCCAAGTCACATACTGGGGTTTTCAACATCAGCTGTATCTGGCACTTCACAGCCATTTATCACCAGCCCACTGATGTTGCAGCAGCCTGTGCGGAGGGCCAAGGAACACAACTTCCTAGCCAGTCTGGGTTTTTTTTAAATCTAAACTGATAAATCTAATTTCTTCAGAATCCTGAAACAGCTGGAGCCACCTGGCTATTTATCTGACAGATCTTCAGTGTGTACGATAACAGCTCTTAGAGGATGGATGTGGTGTTATAAGCCATTCAGACATGCAGCATGATTAATATGATTCTAAGGAGGTGGGAAAGAGCTCAGTCTCTGAGAAAATTGCACCCCCGGCCTGGGCAGCCATTGGTGACCTGGAACCGAACCACAAGGCAAAGGCTGGCCCTGACAGCAATGTTTTCTGTGCACTCCAGGCTGTCCTGGCTTCCGCAATCCCAGCCAGCCTCGCTGCAGGACTGCTCTGTCCCACTGTCCATCACAGTTCTGCCATCCTGGTGTCGCCCAATTGGCCTTCTGATCACAGCTGAATGAAATTTTTCAACCAAAATATGTTTTTCTGGAGGGGTAGAAAATGTAGATTCAGGTCAGCCAAAACATGTTGAAAACTCCTATCATCTGTGGAAATGCTTTGATTTTAAAAAAGAAAAAAAAAAATTCTGAAGAACCAAAAATGTTCCATTTTGACATTTTCAAACTGAAATGTTTAGATTTTTCTATTTGAAACAATGTTTTGTTCAGGAATTCTTAGTGATTTTATTTAATTTGGGTGTGGTGGGGGCAAGGAAGCCTTTAAAAGCTTGAAATCCAAATTAAAAGTTTTGTTTTCCCAACTTTTTGGAACTGCCAGAGACCTGAACAGCTTAATGCTGATATCCTCCTGCCTTCCCCTTTTGGGCTGTCTGGTGTGAATGATGCTTTTTTTTAAATGATGAAGCTGTTCCATGTGGAAACAGTGGGTACAAGGTATAAGCATTAGGGCAACACAGCGAACTCAATGGATTTCTGCACGGAGGAGATACAGATTTTCTTTCTCTTCCTCTGCAGCCTGGGGCACTGGTCACTTGCTGGTGGATTCTCTGTATCTTGGAGTCTTTCAATCATGATTTGAAGAGTTCACTAATTCACTAATGGGTATGGGATCTATTGCGGGTGTGAATGGATGAGGCTCTGTGTCCTGCATTGTACAGGAGGCCAAACTACTCAATGATGATATTGGTCCATTCTGACCTTAAAGTCATAGAAGCCATAGAATCTTAGGGTTGGAATGGACTTCATGAGGTCATCTAGTCCAACCCCCTGCTAAAAGCAGGAACAATCCCACTAAATCATCTCAGCCAGGGTTTTGTCTAACCAGGCTTTAAATGTTTCCAAAGATGGAGATACCACCACCTCCATAGGGAACCCATTCCAATGCTTCACCACCCTCCTAGTGAGGAAGTTTTTTCCTGATATCCAACCTCTACCTCTCCAACTGCAACTTGAAACCATTGCTCCTTGTTCTGTCCTCTATTACTACTGAGAACAGCCTAGCTTCCTCCTCTTTGGAGTACCCCTTCAAGTAGTTGAAGGTTGCTATCAAATCCCCTCTGCCTTCTCTTTTCCTTCAGTCTCTCCTCATAAGTCATGTGACCCAGCCCCCTAATCATTTTCGTTGCCCTCCGCTGGACTCTTTCTAATTTATCTACATCCTTTCTGTAGTGGGGAGCCCAAAACTGGACACAGTATTCCTGATGTGGCCTCACCAGTGCCAAATAGAGGGGAATAATCACATCCCTCGATCTCCTGGCAACACTCCTACTGATGTAGCCCAATATGCCATTGGCCTTTTTGGAAACGAGCACACTGACTCCTAACCAGCTTCCCATCCACCATAACCACTCGGTCTTTTCTACAGTGCTGCTACCCAGCCAACCGGTCCCCAGCCTGTAGCAGTACATGGGATTTTTCTATCCTAAGTGCAGGACTTTGCACTTGTCCTTGTTGAGCCTCATGAGATATCTTTTGGCTCAATGCTCCAATTTGTCTAGGTCTCCCTGAATTCTGTCCCTGCCCTCCAGCATATCTACCATTCTCCCCAGCTTGGTGTCATCTGCGAACTTACTGAGTGTGCAATCTATCCCAGATCATTAATGAAAATGTTGAACAGAACCGGCTCCAGGACCAACCCCTGGGGCACTCCACTCGTTACTGGTTGACAACTAGACATTGAGCCATTGATTCCTATCCGCTGAGCCCGATCATCTAGCCAGTTTTCTATCCACCTTATGGTCCACTCATCCAACCCATACTTCCTTAACTTGCCAATGAGAATGCTGTGGGAAACAGTATCAAAAGCCTTGCTTAAGTCAAGGTATATCATATTGATGACTATTCCTGCATCCACGAATCCAGTCATCTATGAGTCTATGACATTTTACTGGGTCTAGGAGAATCTGCATGAGTCTATGAGATTTCGACTTCAGTGGGCTTTGGATCATGAATATCTCTACTAAAATGTCCATGTGATGTGCAGGATCAGAGAAAAGACTTGGGCTGGAGAATTCACTGGGTTCTGGGGTATGTGTGTCATTTATAGCATTTCTGCCATACAGCTGTATTCAAGGGAAGAGCTCACCTCCTCTTCTCAATGTCTCAAATGCATCTTACTGGATACACACCAGTGGAGAACACCAGGTAGAAGGAGGGGGAAGAGAGAATAAAAATAGTGTAGTTACCATGGAATTTTTCATTGAAAGAAATGGATCAACTAAAGACTAAGGCTTAATGAATCACTACTAGCATGGACTAAAGGTGACCCTTCAACATTACAGCCAGGACAGGATTGGAGACTGTTAATCTTACATGAGCATCATCCAATCACACCAAAAGGAAACAAATGCCTTTGGTTCATGTGGAGAAAGCTCAGAATTATTACTTCCTGCCAGGTCCAATCCTACCTTTTATGAAACACCTGCAATAAAGAATGTATAAAAACTAAAATGAAACAGTCATTGCCCCTGCAGTCCTGGTTGAGTTCCCAACCGTAGGTCAAGGTCAAGCAGCCATATTTCACTTGGCAGGGCCTATAAAGAGTTTGTCCTCATTCATTAACAGCAGTGGGTCAATTACAGAAAGCAACTGGGAAAACAGATTTCAAAATCTTGCCTCTTTCCTGCTGAAGTTTCTGTGTGTATGTGTGAGTGGAATATTAGCAATACAAGCCACTAGAGATGAGCCATAAAAAGGGCCTTTCTTTTGCCTCTGTGTAGCATGCACCAGATACAGCAGCAAGCGCACAAGGCCTGCAACCACCATCCACATGGTAATAATCCCCCCAGGACCCTAACATACGTGTAATTTACAACTCTGATAAAATGAACATTATTTCAAGCTAAGTGTATTCTCTTAGGTGCATCTGGATTGTGGTAGCTTTCCTGCTGACAGTGAAGTTTCTTGTTTTAAATGTCATGCATTCACTTTCATTACTTTCAAATAATTGCCCAAAAGATCAGCAGCCGGACAGGCAAGAGCATTTTATATCACTGTTAGTCAATTCCATGATCATAAAAGAAGCCACAGGGAGCAGGTCTTGACTACAGTGGGGAAATGACTCACTGGGGATGTAGAGTTGATAAAAGAATCCAGGGCAATACCATCTGACTTCAAAACGTGAAATTGAGCATCTCTCTGTAGCTTTTTGAACCATCCTGGGAACTGGATGGAGAATTCTGTGCCTGCTGTAGAGTGCTATAGGGTGGTTAAAAATATACCTGTAAAAGAACTTCATTCTCTGTTAAATCCTGTGGGTCTGATTTCCCATAGCGCCTGCCTCTTGCATGGTCATTTAAATCAGCGCAGAATATAAAAGGCTCCCAGATCAGAATGTGGGGTGTTTTACTCTGCACAGTGGTGCTTCATCCTCACCTATTACTCACCATCCACTGACATCCCTTAAACCTGCCTGGAGACCTCTGTCTGTAAGGGCAAGAAAGGAGTCTAGTCTCCAGATCTCCTTTGTCTCTATGGTGGTGGATAATTGGCCCTAGTCCACACTCAAAAATTAGGTTGACCTAGCTACGGTCACTCAGGGACATGGTGGTCCTCCAAGGGTGGAAAACCCTTCCCTTGGTGTAGGCTATATCTTCCATCTGGGGCATGCCAGCCAAGCTACCGTACCATAGCTATGCCAATGTAGTCCCTGTAGTGTCATGTCAGTCAGGGCTGGCCTTACCATGAGGCGAACTCAGGCAGCCGCCTCAGGTGCCAGACTGGAGGGGCACTAGGCCCCAGAGTGTAGAAAATTGTGTCAGCTGCTGGTGCATATGTATTCTCTCTGCTCTAGAAGCACAAAGATGGTGGAGTGCTGTGCTGGAGGAAGGAGGGCACAAGAGACATAACAGGCAGGCAGGAGAGAAGGTGAGAGGGAATAAGAGAAAGCAGCAGGAGATGCAGGGAGAGAGGGAGGAGGAGCCTTTTTTGTACCTCTCTAGCACCCCCAGGAGCCTGGACTGATTACCACCAGCTTCTCAGGACGCTTCCTTTTCCTGCTGCTTCCCTGAACCCACTTGAGGAGAATAGGCAGTCAACTGAAGTAGAAGGAGCCAGTTAAGCCCTTAAGACGCTGATATCTTCCCTCACTCAGGCTCTGCTACCAGCCTGCTTATTTGTCCCGTTCAACTGAGTGTTGAGAGCCACTATAGCTGGCACCGAACAGCAGTCATGAGTGAAAGAAGAAGACGCCTCTCTGGGGCAGCATTCAGAAAAAGAAAGCAAGCAATGGAAGTTTTTCTTTCTAAGCAGGAAGAAGCTCTCCTGAGATACAGAGACACAAATGTTCATAGTGAGCCTTCTGGCCCCTGTGAGTATGTGAGTGGTGAGGAGATGCATGATCTTCCAGTTAGTCAGAGTGCAGGTGACCTGGCAGCTACTGCAGCATCCATATCTCCATCTCAAAAGGATGTAACCATGCACATTCCTGAAGAAAAGTGTAGATCAGAGAAGAGTGTGGTGGAGGCGCAAGAAACAGCTGCTGCTGAGTTTACTTCCTTAAGTCTAGATGATCCAGGACTGTGGACCCACTTGAGCAGTAGCCTGAGGGACTTCCTTGTACTGTATGGGCCATAGCAAGTGAAAAACTTCATGTTCCCCGAAGACAATGAAAATAGAAGTTTCTATCCAACACATTACTGGCATGAAATCCCCAATGGTGACAAAGTGGAGAGGCCATGGTTTATGTACTCAAAAACCCAGAATGCTGCATACTGTTTTTGTTGCAATCTCTTCCAGTCTAATGTTCCAGCCACATTGGGTTCGACAAGAACAAAGGACTGGAAAAATCTGGCTAGAAATCAGGCATGCCATGAGAAGGCAGCAAATCACCAGAGAGCATTCCATAGGTGGAAAGAGCTTGAGATGAGACCATAGTGAAAGGCCACCACAGATGATCAGCATCAAGAGAAGATTGCATCAGAGTCTCTTTACTGGCAAAATGTTCTGAAGAGGCTCATTGCCATTGTGAGAATGCTTGCTACCCAAAACCTAGCACTGTGTGTCACTTCAGATCAACTGTATATGCCAAACAATGGAAACTTCCTTAAAATTGTGAAGCTGATGGCTGAGTTTGATGCTGTACTCCAGGGGCATCTAAGAAGAGTCACCACCCAGGAAATCTACACACACCACTACCTTGGAAAAACAATTCAAAATGAGATCATACAGTTACTGGCAACAAAAGTCAAACAGAAGACTATGGCAGATCTGAAGTCAGCAAGATATTACTCTGTTATTCGGGACTGCACACCTGACATCAGCCATATGGAACAAATGACTTTAATGGTGCGTTTTGTAGCAACAGCAGAACCCAGTGAAAATGTCCCTGCAATGGTGACTGTCGGAGAACATTTTCTAGAATTTATTGACATTGATGATACTACAGGAACTGGTATGACAAATGTGCTTCTTAAAAAGCTGGAAGATACGGGAATTGAGATATCTAACATGAGAGGTCAGGGCTATGAAAATGGTGCCAACGTGAGAGTTAAAAACAGAGGAGTGCAGATACGGATCCAAGAGTTAAAGCAGGGATCGGCAACCCCCAGCATGTGGGCCAAACATTGCACGTGGGTCAAGCAGGAGCGGCACGTGGCACCGCTCAGGCTCCTCCCGCTGGCCCCACCCCCCCGAGCACAACCTGAGGCCACAAGAGCCGCATGCCACTGTTCCATGCCCCGCTGGTCACACTTCACTGCTGGGGAGCATGGCCAGCAGCAAAAAAATGGTGCGGCGGTGCATAGGGCTCCTGGTTCCGCACCCTCCCTCCCCACTGGGCAGGGCTGTCCCTTGGGGAGAGCAGTGAGGCCCAGGACCAATCGGCATGGGGGGTCCATACCGCCACCCCCCATGCTGGAGGGGAGCGGGGCGGGTCAACTGGCCTGCAGCCACCAACCACCAATGGGAGCTAGCCCTGGCCCCAGCCCCAGCCAGGAACCAGAGGCCACCCGCCAGCATGAGCCAGCCCCGGTCCCAGCTCCGGCCAGGAACAGGAAGCTGCCTGCCAACGCGAGCTGGCCCCGGCTCCTGGCCAGGAACTGGAGGCCACCCGCCAGTGGGAGGTGGCCACAGCGGGGAACCGGAGGCTGCCTGCCAGCTGGGAACCAAAAGCCACCCGCCAGTGGGAAGCAGCCCCAGCCCCTGCCGCTGCCCCAGCCCCGGCTGGGAACTGGAAGCCGCCTGCCAGCGGGAGGCGGCCCCAGCCCCAGCCAAGAACCAGAGGTCACCCACCAGCGGGAGGTGGCCCCAACCCCGCCCCCTGCCCCAGCCAGGAAGCGGAGACTGTCAGCCAGCGGGAGCCAGCCCCTGACCCGGACCCAGCCAGGAACTGGAGGCCGCCCACCAATGGGAGCCGGCCCCAGCCCCAGCTGGGAACTGGAGGCCTGGCCCTGCCCCCTTTTGCCCCCACCCCCAGCACCTGCTGAGAGTGCGGTGTGTAGCTGGCACAGGGGCCGGCAAAGGTTGCTGATCCCTGAGTTAAACCATGGAGCTTTCTTTGTCCCATTCAGTTCTCATTCACTGAACTTGGTGGTCAGTGATGCAACATCAGCTTCTAGTGAGGCTGCTGAATTTTTTTAATGTAAATTCAAAGCATCTATGTATTTTTCTCTGCATCAACTCATCAATGGCAAATTTTGAAGCAACATCTAGGAACATCCTCTCTGACACTGAAACCACTGAGTGCCGCACGATGGGAAAGTCGAGTGGAGGCGTAAAGCCTATCGAACACCAAATTGAGAAGATAAATGCTATGACAGGAACTGTTCATGGAGAACAGTGGCAGAGGGAAATGGAATCACCAGCAACATGCATAACCAAATTTCCGTGTGGCTTAGTGTTGTGGCATGACATACTGTTTGAAATAAATGTTGTAAGCAAGAGACTCCAAGGTGTTGACCTTGATATATCTGGAACAACTGGACAAAGCAAAGTCACACCTACAGGCTTACCGGTCAGATGAGGGATTTCAAAATGTTCTGAAGAGTGCACAGAAGTTGGCAGAGGAACTTCACACTGAAGCTATTTTCTCACACATTCAAGAATACAAGAGTCACCGAAGAAGATGACATTTTTATTACAAGACACGGGACAATCCCATAAGAGACCCTAAACAACAATTTAAAGTTGAATTCTTTAACCAGGTGCTAGATTGTGCAATACAGTCAGTTGAAGAATGTTTCATGCAACTCAAGGAACATATCAGTATATTTGGGATGTTGTATGATATTCCAAAACTCCTCACTATAAGAAGACGTACACCAGCAATGCAAGGTACTAGAGACAGCATTGACACATGATGACGTGCAATATTGATGCGAGTGATTTGGCTGATGAATTGAAAGCCCTTTCAAGATACATTTCAGCAGGATCAACTCCAGAGGCTGTTCTGGAATATATGTGCACAAATAAGATGACCACCTCTTTCCAAATGCTTTTGTTGCTCTGCACATATTTTTACACTTCCTGTAACAGTTGTCAGTGGAGAACGCAACTTCTCCAAGCTTAAGTTAATAAAAACATATCTACACTCCACAATGACACAGAAGAGGCTGGTCAGCCTTACAACCATCTCAATAGAGCATGAGCTGGCCCAGACTGTGGACCTTCTGGAAGTAGTTCAAATCTTTGCAACCAAGAAGGCACAGAAAGCACCACTTTGATTATTCAAACAGATAAAAATGCCATGAAGACAAGAAAAGTTACATTTGCTGTTCAGGCGTTTGAAAAGTACTTAACATTTTTGAACAAGGCGTTTTAAATTGTTAGTTCTCCTTTATTGGGGTAGGTAGCAGAGCAGTACCATGAGAGGAGTAGAACAGGAAGAAGGCAGAATTGAGACCTTTCAAAGTTTTGACCCAAGCAAGGGAATTTAGGGCATCATTTGAGCTCCCTCCCTCAGGTGCCAAAATGTTGCCGGCCGGCCCTGGTCTCAGTGGCTTTTGTAATATGGAGATTTGCTCACAAGTGACTGGACTGCAGCTATGAGATGCTAACAGTCTTGCAGTGTTACCAAGCTAGGCAGCCTGCAAGCCAGCACCCAAGAGAGGAAGGGTTTTTCAGCCCATTAGCCAACTCCTCAGCCATACACCATTTGATTGTGACTGGCTAAGGGTGTGTATTTTTGGCTGTGTCATCCTGACTGCCTTCCTTGTGGTTTGTGCCAAACTCTCCCCTCATGATCTGCTGCACTTGTGGCCGGATTAAATTTAAATCTACATGAGACATTGCAGGCAAGATAATCGATCACTTCATCACTGCCACTCTAAATCGAGGAAAGAGAGGGAGAAGAGAGAGGGAGGCAGGCTCCAAGCATCTGATTTCAGGAAATTGGGCTTGTAGGTCCAAAGATCGTCCTTCCTCTCCTCTTGGAGAGTCCCTAAGGGAGACCTCAAACAAGGAAGGAAGCGCGAGCCTAAAGGAGAAGACAGAAATCAAAGGGCACAGTTTACAATGCAATGTCCAGCTGTAGCTATTGTTTGTATTACTGGAGCGCTTAGAAGTCTCACCTCAGAGGGGAGCCCACTGTGCTAGGCACTGTACACACATCTAGTGAGAAGACAGTCCCTGCCACGAAGTGCATACATGCACAAATAGACAAAATGGAGTAGTGGTGGAAGAAAGGAAGGATTAGTATCCCCATTTTACAGATGGGGAACTGAGGCATAAAAGAGACTAAGTGACTTTGCCCACGGTCACACAAGGACCCTGAGGCAGACCCAGAAATTGAACCCAGGTCTCCTGAGACCAACTGTAGTGTCTTAGCCACAAGAGCTTCCCAATAATGTTTTATTGCTGTGGCACGGGGACTTAAATGCTGTTTGCTGGGGTGGCTGGTCCCTGCATTGCCTCTACTTGGCCCACATTACCCCTCAGCACACCTACAGAAATGGCAAGTAGCTGAAAGGACTAGCATACCTAGGGAACAGCGTCTCCTGTCACGGTGCTGGTGAAGTGCTGTATTTCAGTGCCTTGTGTCCTCTGCATAAATGCAATTTCCCCAAATGTCAGAAGGAAAGCATTACAGATAACACACTGTGTGTGTCTTTGACCCGCTAAGTGCTAAAATCACAGATCTCATTATTCTGACATGATAGAATTTTTCCCCTCCCCACTGCAGCCCTGCTGCTGTTGTTTTCCAGACGGCAGACATAATTGCCGAAGGTGCAAAGCCTCCACAGACAAATATGTCTCGCCTACTTCCCTAGCTCTAGCAAAATGCCAGCTCTGTGTGTGCATAAGAAAATGCTTTTAGATCATACTCAAAAGCAGCACATATTTCCGTTGGGTGCCAGTCACAGTCAAATCTACCTTTAGGGATGTGCAAGACAGCAGAGCCAAGCAGAGAAAAGTGCTACAATGGCAGCCAATTCCCAGAGACAATGTTTCACAGCTATGTTTGCCAGCCAGTGGCTAGGCAGGAGACCAGAGTACAACTTAACTGGCTATTGGAGCTCTTTATCCATAAGTCCTGTGTGTGTATCCTGCATGTTACTACACTTCAGCTGCAAATGGGGCCTCTGGTGTTATCGTGTTATCCAGAAAGAAAGCCTCTCTCTGCTCATTAGGAACTCCACTGAGCTTGTATCAGAAGATGCTCTTTGGAGTCTGTACAGGCTACAGGCCTGCTCAGGAATAGCAGCCATGAATGAGCCTTAAACATATGGACCCTTTCATTAAGGTGTTATCGTGGCGAGGAAAGGCAGCATAGGAGATGTGAGCTCAGATTAATCACTTTCTCTTCTGGGCCTCAGTTCTCCCTCTGTAAACTGGGAAGAAGAAGAAAATGAAGCTTAATTTTTTTCTCCTTCACTTTTTCTGTCTTGTCTATTTAGAGTATAAGCTCATCAGGGTAGGAATTATTATTATTATTATTTATTGTTTGTATTACCATAGCGCCTAGGACCATTAGTCATAGCCCAGACCCTTTTGTGCTAGGTACAGTACAACCCCAGAACAAAAAGATACAGTCTAAGTAGGGGTTTCAGTCCAAGTTTAAAACGTGTCTATATGTGATACCTAGCACAGTGGTGCCTCTCAGAAAAACAACTATACAAATAAGAAACCATGCTAATCAGTGAATCTTGATTTTTCAGGGGAGAAAATGAAAATGATGAGCAATGATACCTTAGTTCCTCAAATGTGCCAGGTGCTGTATAGACATAATAGGAAGACAGTCTACACCTTAAAGACAAGAGAGTCCTGTGGCACTTTTAAAAACTAACAGATTTATTTATCGCATGAGCTTTCATGGTAGAAAATCCCACTTCGTCAGTCGCTTTGAAGATGGGAAAGTTACAGAGTGGGAGGAAATTAAATGCAGGGGAGTGTATGACATAGGATCAGGTCAGGCTGTAACAGCAAATCAAAATAGATGTTAGGATTCAAACACTGGGGAACAGCACATAGAGGAGGGTGAGGTCAAATCACTTGTTGTAATGAGAGAAAAATCCATAGTCCCTGTTTAACCCCAAGACAACTGAGTCAAATTTGCATATAAGTTTGAGTTCTGCAGTCTCTCTTTGAAGCTGTGATTTGTTATTCATCTGTTTCAACACAGCTATTAACAAGTCGTCAAGGGAGTGAGCAGGGAGATTGAAGTGTTCCCCTATTGGTTTTGTAGTGTTGCAATTTCTGATGTCAGATTTGTGTCCATTTATTCTTTGGCGCGGAGACTGTCCTGTTTGTCCAATATATAAGGCAGAGGGGCATTTCCGGCACATAATGGCATAAATCACATTGGTGGATGAGCAGATGAACGAGCCCTTGATGGAGTGGGTGTCTTGATTAGGCCCTGTGATGGTGTCATGAGTGTAGATATGAGGGCAAAGTTGGCAGCGTGGTCTGTTGCAGGGATTTGTTCCTGCTTTAGTGTTTCTGTTGTATGAGCTGTAGTTGCTGGTAAGTATCCTTTTAAGGTTAGGGGGCTGACAAGGGAGGTGCCATCATCAACATGAATAAATTGGATTCCGATCAGGAGGCTTATAAACAGCTGTCCAATAGAACGTTCTACAAACCACTCCTCTCTGACCCCACTGAGGAATACCAAAAGGAACTACAACACCTACTCAAGAAACTCCCCAAAGCAGCACAAGAACAAATCAAGACAGACACACCGCCAGAACCCCGTCCAGGGATATTCTATCTACTACCAAAAATACATAAAAGAGGAAACCCCGGACGCCCCATCATCTCAGGCATTGGCACGCTTACAGCAGGATTATCTGGCTATGTGGACTCTCTCCTAAGACCCTATGCTATCAACACACCTAGCTATCTGAGAGACACTACAGATTTCCTGAGAAAAATCCAATCCATTGATGGTCTTCCAGAAAATATCATCCTGGCCACTATGGACGTAGAGGCTCTTTACACTAACATCCCACACAAGGATGGATTACAAGCTATTAGAAGAACTATCCAAGATGATGACACAGCTAAACTTGTGGCTGACTCTGTGACTTTGTACTCACCCACAACCATTTCAGATTTGAAGATAATTTATACCTTCAAGTCAGTGGCACTGCTATGGGTACCCGCATGGCCCCACAATATGCCAACATCTTTATGGCCGATTTAGAACAACGTTTCCTCACGTCTCATCCCAAAGCACCTCTACTTTTACCTACGCTATATTGATGACATCTTCATCATCTGGACCCATGGAAAAGATGCCCTTGAAGATTTCCATAGAGATTTCAACAATTTCCACAACACAATCAAACTTAGCCTGGAACACTCCACACAAGAGATCCACTTTCTGGACACTACAGTGCAAATTAGCGATGGGCAGATAAAGACCTCCCTATACCGCAAACCTACTGATCGGTATAGTTACTGACTTCCCTCGAGCTTTCATCCTCGACACACCACATGATCCATTGTGTACAGTCAAGCCCTAAGATATAACCGCATTTGCTCTGACCCTTTAGACAGAGACAGACACCTTCAGGATCTCTACCAGGCATTCTTAAAACTACAATACCCACGCGCAGAAGTGAAGAAACAAATTGACAGAGCCAGACGGGTACCCAGAAGTCAACTACTGCAGGAGAAGCCCATGAAAAACAACAACAGAACACCACTGGTCACCACCTACAACCCCCAAGCCAGACCTCTTCAACACATCATCAAAGATCTACAGCCTATTTTACAAGATGATCCCTCACTCACTCAAACCTTAGGAGACAGACCTCTCCTTGCTTTCAGACAGCCCCCTAACCTTAAAAGGATACTTACCAGCAACTACAGCTCATACAACAGAAACACTAAAGCAGGAACATATCCCTGCAACAGACCACGCTGCCAACTTTGCCCTCATATCTACAGTGATGACACCATCACAGGGCCTAATCAAGACACCTACCCCATCAAGGGTTCGTTCACCTGCTCATCCACCAATGTGATTTATGCCATCATGTGCCGGAAATGCCCCTCTGCCTTATATATTGGACAAACAGGACAGTCTCTGCGCCAAAGAATAAATGGACACAAATCTGACATCAGAAATTGCAACACTACAAAACCAATAGGGGAACACTTCAATCTCCCTGCTCACTCCCTTGACGACTTGTTAATAGCTGTGTTGAAACAGATGAATAACAAATCACAGCTTCAAAGAGAGACTGCAGAGCTCAAACTTATATGCAAATTTGACTCAGTTGTCTTGGGGTTAAACAGGGACTATGGATTTTTCTCTCATTACAACAAGTGATTTGTCCTCACCCTCCTCTGTGTGCTGTTCCCCAGTCTGACGAAGCGTCTGACGAAGTGGGATTTTCTCCCATGAAAGCTCATGCGATAAATAAATCTGTTAGTCTTTAAAAGTGCCACAGGACTCTGTTGTCTTTCTACAATAGACTAACACGGCTACCCCTTTGGAATCTGTTCCCCAGTGTTTGAATCCTAACACCTATTTTGATTTGCTGTTACAGCCTGATCCTATGTCATACACTTCCCTGCATTTAATTTCCACCCATTCTGTAACTTTCCCATCTTCAAAGCGTCTGACGAAGTGGGATTTTCTCCCATGAAAGCTCATGCGATAAATAAATCTGTTAGTCTTTAAAAGTGCCACAGGACTCTATTGTCTTTCTACAATAGACTAACACAGCTACCCCTTTGGAATACACCTTAAAGAGCTTTCTTGGATTTGATGAATCAGACTTGCTATTCATTTTCTTTTTTGGTTTTATCTTGTGGAGAAGAGAAGGTGGTAAATTCTGAGAGTGGGATAAATGTCAGCAGTTGGTAAATAAAACAGCATGAATCTTAATGAATTTAGAACCAGGGAGGAACATCGTTGTTCACCAATAGAAGCTTTCTGTCTTCCTGCATTTCTCTTGCAGTTTTAATTTGATTCCATAGTCTTGAGTCCTTATCATTGTTGGGCACAATTGAACAGTGATTGTGTTTTACCCCAGAGGTGGATGCATTTCACTAGTTGGCAAAAAGACTCCTAGAATCATAGAATCATAGAACAATAGGATTGGAAGGGACCTCATGAGGTCATCTAGTCCAACCCCCTGCTAAAAAGCAGGACCACTCCCACTAAATCACCCCAGCCATGGTTTTGTCTAACCGGGCCTTAAAAACCTCCAAAGATGGAGATTCTACTACCTCCCTAGATAGCCCATTCCAATGCTTCACCACCCTCCTAGTGAGAAAGTTTTTCCTAATATCCAAGCTTGACCACCCCAGCTGTAATTTGAAACCATTGCTCCTTGTTCTGTCCTCTGCTACCATTGAGAACAGCCTAGCTCCCTCCTCTTTGGAGCAACCCTTCAAGTAGTTGAAGGTTGCTATCAAACCTTCCCTCAGTCTTCTCTTCTGTAGACTAAATAAGCCTAGTTCCTTCAGTCTCTCCTCATAAGTCATGCTCCCCAGCTCCCTAATCATTTTTGTTGCCCTCCGCTGGACTCTTTCTAATTTTTCCACATCCTTTCTGTAGTGGGGAGCCCAAAACTGGACACAGTATTCCAGATGTGGCCTCACCAGTGTTGAATAGAGAGGAATTATCACATCCCTCAATCTGCTGGCAATACTCCTACTGATGCAGCCCAATATGCCATTGGCCTTTTTGGCAACAAGAGCACACTGTTGGCTCATATTCATCTTCCCGTCCACCATAACCCCCAGGTCCTTTTCTACAGCGCTGCTACTTAGCCGATCAGTCCCTAGCCTGGAGCAGTGCATGGGATTTTTTCATCCTAAGTGCAGGACTTTGCAGTTGTCTTTGTTGAACCTCATGAGGTACAATGGGGCAAAGCCTGAGCCCCCTGGCACGTGGCAAGGGGTCCCCCCCCCCCGCCACCATGGACCTGTCTCAGGTCCACCTAGCCCCTACAAGTCGACCTAGGCATCCAGTGTGGACTCTCTAGGTTGATTTGGCAAGGTCCCCTCAAAGTCGACTTAAAATTTAAATGTGGACATGCTAAGTCGACTTAAATTCATAAGTGTAGACATAGCCTATCTGAGTCCCCTGAGGTGGAGTTTGCAAACTAGTAAGTTGAAAGAGCTTTGCTGATGTTAATTAATAATAAGATGGCCCTGAACTATTTGAGAAAAATGAAGGCTGAAATCTATTGTTGTATGTTTAGGTTCTTTCCAATTCTCCTAGTTTCCTTCAGTTAAGCTATAAAGTATCTTTAATATCACTGAATGTTGTGCCAATTTTATTGCAATATTCACACCACCAGTCTATCTATTTTAGGTACTTATATGGCCTCCATTACCATAGTACCTAAGAGCACTGTAGTCTTTGTTATTTATTATCTCTATTGCGTTAGTTCCTAGGAATCCTAGTCATGGCCCAGAACCTCATTATACTAGGTGATGTACAAACACAGGAGAAAAAGACAATCCCTCCCCAAAGAGGTTGCTGGCCAAATAATCTGTAATTTATTTATCCTTCCAGCATCCTTGTGTGATAGCCCCTAAGTGTCTCCTCTATAAAATATGGATCCTAAGTGGCTTGCCGAAGTCACAAAGGAAGTCTATGGGAGACCGGGGACTTGAAGACTGGTCTCCCAACCCCTAGAGTGGGGCCCTAACACTGAACAATCCTTCCTCTCTAAGCAAAATGTAGCCTGCTCACTATAGGAACAGTTTTGTTCTATGGGTTGTTCAGTGGTTAAAGTATAATTTGACGGGCCCCAGAACCCTCCTAAATCTCTGGGCCCCCTTCCCGTATTGTCTGGGCCCCCTTCATGCATGTGCGGGCCCCCGCCCAGGTAGGCATTTGCAACCACTTCTCAGTACCACATGCATCGATTATCACTCCATAAAAATATTTATACTTTTATATGTTTTTTATGTCTAGAGCAATTATTGTCACAAACTAGCAAACACTGCACAACACAATAAGTATTGTGATTAACAACGGTGGGGTGTGGGACCTGCCAGCAGCCAGGGCAGGACAGAACATGCATTCCACCGGATTTTTCTATTTTTAGGGGCCCCGGAACTCTGGTCCCTCAAATTTGTGGGCCCAGGAACTGCATTCCAGTGCGTTCCCCCTTACTTTAACCTCTGGGGTTGTTGTTATTATTGTTATTTATTTATTTGTATTACAATAGCGGGTATGGCTTCAGCCAAAATTAGGGCCACATTGTTCTGAGCTCTGTACAAACATGTGTCTGAGAAATTATATTCTAAAATAAATAAACTAGACAAAGAGAATACCATTGTCCCCATTTTACAAAAGGGGAACTGAGGTACAGAAAGATGAAGTGACTTGCCCAGGATGAAACAGGAAATCTGAGAAAGGTAAATCCAGATCTCCAGAGCCCGAATCCTGTGCCTTTAACACAAAACCATCCTTCCTGTCCAAATGATCCTTCTTATCTTTATTTTCTTCTTTATGTATGCTTGTATATTACTTTGTTATTTTCATTAATGAATGTTTGTAATCAACTTTACAAATCCTCTTTATTAGCAATAATCCTAAATGCTTTTAATTGCTGCCTCATTAGTTCAGCCACAGTAACGCAGCAATTTAGTGGAGCACTAAATGAGGAGTGGAAAAAAAATGTTAAACCATTTGCTGCTTAAGAGCTGAAAGGAAGGAAAACACATGGAGATCTCAGACTGTAAAAGGCAGCCTGCTCCAGGGCAAAAATGCCATTAAGAGGTTCTGCCAGGTGTAAAGTCCCAATTGAGCCAATCTTGCATATTCTTAGACTTCAGGGAATTCTGAAGCAGCAGCGCCTTGAACAGAACTCAGTGGATGGCTGAAAAAAATAAGGATGAATGTTACCTTGAATTCTGGATCACTTTTCAATGCAAATGCAGTCACATCATTTTTTTTTTAATCTTACAAGCATTTGCAAAAAGGATTTTTCTGGCCTAAGTGTTGGTGAATGACTGCTTTTTGTTTGATTAGCCATATCTAAATATGAACATGGGTGTTGGCATGCAGTTAGAGGTTTTCACTATTCACACTGAAAAATGCTTACCTAATGGATAATTCACAGGATTGCCAAGACAGGGCTCGTGTACCAATAGGGCTTGAGTGGGACTTACAAGAGGGTTCATTGTGCCCCCACTCAATAATACATTTCAGCCATCCAATCAGAGAGCAGAAAGAACATGATCTGAATAAGGTGACCAGTCACACACCTCAAATAGCAGACAGTTAAATCCATGGTTGAATCAACATTCATGATGTTGATAGGCTGAAAAGCAAGTCTGGGTAAAGTGGTCAATTACCATAAACCAATAAATCCATAAAAACCAAAAGTGGTTCAGAGATAATTCAAGAACACTAAAAAATGAGCGAAATTAATCACATAAATTGTTCTCTATGAAGAGTTTGGCCAGCTCTAGTCATAAGGGAGTGCTGTGCTCAACAAATGTTAATTTGGACTTAATATATAGCACCTGTCATCCACAAAGACCCCAAAGTACTTAACAAACTGCGTAGACATATATTAGTTTAGTGACTAATTTTAGTGCCAAATCACTTTGGTGAAAATCTCAGCCTTAACTGTTATCAGAAAGGGTCTGATAACTGCCTTATCTTACGTGCAGAAGGTTTGAAAATGCATATATACTATGAAGAACTTCTATGCATACAAGCAAGGTGCCCTAACAGCATTTAGGGCTGATTTTCAGAGTGATTTGGGCAGCCATTTCTCATTCCTGGTCATTTTGTTGGATTAAAATATGACCCAGTAGCCCAATACAATAGAAAAAAAATATGTACAATTGCAGCTGCTATTGGGGAAAAGGCAGCAGCAAAGTAACAAAGTGAAGCAAGCAATGCTGCATAGAAAGCTTAGGGCAGGAAATGACAAAGAAAGGACGGTCCACCAGTTAGTGACTCAGGAGACTAAGGTTCGACTCCTTCCTCTGTCACGGATTTCCTATGTGATGCTGGGCAAGTTACTTAGTCTTTCTGTGCTTCAGCTCACACCTGTACATGTACACCTGTACATGTGTACATGTGACAGCATTTCCCTACCTCACAGGAGTATTGTGAGGTATTCGGTATCAGTCCTAAGGACAATGCCTCTTAACGCTGTAGTTAACTGTTATTATATTAATTGAAAGTTTGAGGTCAGGGACGGGATTTTTGCCTAGCCAGGGCATAAGATCTAACTCTCTTCCCTTGCCAAATGCAATAGCCACAAATTGTCAGCACCTCAGCTTTATGAGACCTCTGAAAGTCATCTCCTCCAGCAGCACAATGTAATTCTCATCTTTCTTAACTCGGAAGGGGTCTGAGAGGAGCAGTGACCTGACACAGGCAGCAAGCAGTATCAGAAAACACACCACAGGTGACTCTATCACAGGAATGGAAAAGGTGACATTTTCCATTATTGTGCAGTGTGTCAGGACAAATATTACCCTCTTGCCAACCACAGGCTTGGGGTAATCACACACCTGCCTTCTGACTTCTCCTCTTATCGATGCTGCGGCAAAATTGCAAGGGGAATTTTTTTGTCTTGCTGACACGTCTCATTTCATCTGATGTTGGGCATGGGAAGGCCTTTCAGATATTTTATTCTGAATCCTGATTTGGTCTTTGTTAGCCTGCCCAAAATGTATAGTGCGCTTCTTCCTACTAAACCCAACCAGGGTTAGTACAAGGTCCTAAATACCAAAGAAACGTCACAGAAGGAATTTCTCGTCGTCTTTCCAGGAGGTATGAGCATTCTGGGCTCTGTCCAAACAGTTGTTATTAGAATCTTGTTCAAACAGAGTTGTGTTTGCAGAATTTTATTCTGGGTGGGGGGAGGAGAGGGAGAAAGGGTGGGAAGAGAAGAGGGATAACTGAACACAGCAGTGATGAGTGGAAGTTTATGCTTTCATTATTTTTAAAGCTCTTTTCTTTACCTGAGGACTGATGAAAAATAACAGTACCTGTTCTCCTCTGGAAGCCTGCTGTGGGTCTGCAAGCCAAAAGAAAGGGACAGAGACCACTCAGAAATGGTGAAAGTTACTTAGCTGCTAGTGCCGTATTCTGGTGCCTCCACTCAGCATCTAAGAGCTAACAGCTGAGGAGAACTAGAACTTGAACACTGATCTTGCACGCCAAAGCATCTGCCAGTCTAAAGAGGCTGGAATCTGCCCTCAGAACCTGTGCTTCCAACACCTGCCAGCCTTGAGGAGCTGAGATTCCAGAGCTCACAACTCAGGGACCGGGACTGAAGTCAGAAGCTCCCAGTCAGTCTCCAAGCTCAGGCCGGACTGACCTTGGGCTGATGAAGATGTAGTCGTGCCTTGTAGCAGCACCTCTCAGTCAGGAAAGAATGTTCTCCTCAGCCAGAGTTGGAGGGAGATCAGAACATCATAGGCTGCATCATAAATTGTTTCCCAGAGAACAAAACTCGGCTATCAATGGAAAGGAAATGGGTTTTTGAGGCATGAAGGTATTGCTTGGAGCAAAGCAAGTCCCCCGTGATAACAGATCACCACCCATTCATCTGGAGAAATCAGAAACAGGAAATGAAAATGTACAGGAAAATCAGCAGGTGGTCTTTTGCTGCGCAGCCTATGCCCCAGCTGCTTGCAGACAAGGCCCATGTTCTCTGCAGCTATGTGTGGAGTGGAGGGCAGACAAACTGGATATTTTCCCTCTGCACATCACTATACAGGTACGTCTTCAGCCACTATGTATTACTGCAGTGTCTGAGCATCTCACAATCTTTACCGTATTCATTCTCACAACTCTAGGAAAGGGTGTGGGGGCAGGGCAATGCTACTAACTATCCACACTTCAGAGAGGAGGCAATGATGCACAGGGAAACGAAGGGACTGGTGCTCAAAGATGCAGCTGTTGAGATATGTCTCTTTACAAATCTAGCCCTAAGGGACTTGCTCACGGCCACATAGGAAGGCTCTGGCAGATCAGGGAATTAAAATCAGGGTTTCCTGAGTCCCAAGAAAACACCATAACTCTCCTTCCTGCCCTCATAAATAGCAGGCTCTCTCTTACCTCGGTGAAATTCACCTGTGTGATACAAGGCCAGTGTGCCACCTATCTCCCACTTCATTCCACTTCTGTCCTGAGGCTTTGTGCTGAAATTCTGCAGAGGGATGACTTTCATTCTCAGGGAGAGGCACAGAGATGAGTCCTGCCCCACATTCCTTCATCTGCTAACATTATAAATGCTGGAAAAAATCCCAGCTTCACAACTGACTTCTACTCTCTCTGTAGTGGGCCAAACCAACATCTCACCCCTGAAAATTCAGAGGTTAATTGTCCAGGTTGCATCCATTTCCAGAAAAAACCATCCTGGGTAAATACTAACACACACAATAAATAATTAATATTTGTTTATGGTAGCACCTACAACATGCAAGTCACTGTCTAAATGCTCTGGAAGGAATGGTTTTAGCTCTGGCGAAATACCCAAATGAACAAAGAACAGGTTGCTGGAGTAGGCCTGTAGTTTGTAAAGAAATCTTGGAGGGGTCAAAGGGAATTGGAGAAGACCTCACATCTGCCTGAGGTAACTAATTTGGTTTCCAGGACAGAATGCACTATCATGCAGTAATTTTTTTTTTTTTTAAAGGCAGGAGTGGCTGGATTAGAGGGTACTCCTGGCTGTCAAGGAGTTAATTAGTCCTGTAGAGAGAGACTTTGCCAGAGGTTGAATGAGTTGACGGAATGGATCATTTTTTTAAAAAACTGAAACAATTCAACAAAATTGACACAAATTCTGTGTTGATGAATCTGCATTTTAGTCCCCCCCCCCTCCCCCCGGCCGCAAAAAATCAGTGTGAAAAATTTCCACCCATCTCTCTAGTGCTGAGCTCTAGTCTCCTGTGCCACATTAGTTCAGGTTAGCAGACTTCAAGAGTCCTGTCTGTACATAGTGATCCCAGTTTTATGATGGGGGGGGAGAAGATGCCATGCGGCACTTAGCCCCCAGAGAGCGAGGTGCGGGACACCCTCTTGCCACATCAATGCTGCCACCCAGTGGTGAGATATAATCCCATCCTGCACACACAGGCAGGGTATCTTGCAAAGTGACTTTTTTTTCCCCGGCACACAGTGGCTTCTGAGTGGCTAAAGCCAAGCCTAAGAGGCTTCCCTATCTTCAATAACCTCTTATTATTTTTTAATGTTGTTGTAACTTTATGGCTTAATCAGTATTTGCAATTTGTTAGTCATCCTGGCTGCTATAAAATTGTTTTCTAGGTATTGAAACATCCTATCAAGGTTTGTAAAGCAGTGGTTCTTTGTTTATCACACCCATAAAATGCACTGGCAACTTGGCAGATATAATAACTTTTTTTATCAAGTGTCTAATTTGAAAGGAAATTAAGCCATACATTACATGCTGGTCTACCCTGCAGCTGGAGAAGAACCCAGACACCTCTATCCCTGTCCTGTTTCTTTTTCAGCCCCGCCTCTTCTATCCAAGGGGACTGTTTTAGTTCCAGCTATGCTTATGCATTCACTCTGCAGTCTCCTCAAATTGTGTGTCTGTTTTTAAAGGGCATTGCACACTTAATAAAAAATTATTTATGTGGCCTGCAGTGATGTCACAGCAGTGAAACAATACCTTTCCTTTACTGCAGCAGAGAGCAGTGATTTATACAATTGCGTGGTAAAGCTTCCTCAAAATGCAGTGCAGACACACCAGGCCACTGTAACAGCCACTGGCATGCACGGTTTCCTTTCAGGCCAAGATTTTCCAAAGGGGCTAGTGGATCTGAGTGCCTCAATATCTGCATGCCCAGCTTGAGAGTCCTTAAAAGGCTCTGATTTTCAGAGAGGAAGTCCTGCCCTTTAAAGGTATCTTTCAAAATCTTGAGTATTGGTCCTAGAATTTTGGTCAGGCTGCACTCTTCTGAGGCCAGAATTCCTATAGAAGGTAATATCACCTCTCTATAGGTTTATTTTTTATAATCATCCCATAGAATAGGAAGGAGGAGTCTGTCTCAATTAGCGAGTTCTTTAGGACTGTACAAAAGTTCATAAGGATCTCCTGCTGTGGGCCAGTTTTTCTGTCAGGCTATAGTATACATTTCTCTAATGTGTATATCTGCTGCAAACACAGCACCCACACACTCATGCACATCCACACACTGATCCAGCCACCCACACACTCATGCACATGTATACAGGCATGGGTGCAGACTTCATATATGAGCCCCCCCACATACAAATGAACTCCCTGCTGCACAAGCAAACTTACACCATTCGCCACACATCTACACGTTCCCTCACTCACACGCAAGCTCACACAAAAGGACACATAGATGTGGGCAGGCAGCTCCACCCACTAAGCATACACAAGGTACTGTGGAGAAAAAAATGTTTAAAGGATACTTTCCCAGCATTCTGTGCTTCTGTTCCTGTCTTTATGCTGAATATCCTTATCCAGTAGCATCTTCAGAAAGTGAACTAGAATGTTCCTCAGAGCATGCTGTCCTGGGTATTAGTCCCTCCCCTATTGTCCATCCCCTGCATATAGATGAGATACTTGCCCCAGTATAGTTCATTATTTATAGCTACTGCTCTATTGTGCTAGGCATTGGACTAAGGATGGTGAAAGGAAGGATTATGAGACTTAGAGTAAGCAACTTGTGCAAGATCACACAGCAAGTCTGGGTGAGCCCTCAGAATTGAACCTAGAAGTTCAGCGTTCTGGGCTAGTGTCCAATTCTTGAAAACAATCCACCTCCTTTGTTTCTCCACCGTCCTAACACCATGTTACTAACTAAGGAGGAGAATATTTGAAGGGTCCTTATTCTGGTGCTTAATTCCAGCACTGATTTGCCCAAGTGCCCATATGTGGTACCAAAACACCTAAACAATTAACCTAAGTGGCTCTCTTAGTGACACTGATATAAAAGGAGGAATTTCAAACCAAGACATTTCTGCCTACTACACCGTTCAGGTCCAATATCTTGTCTTTGCAAGCTGCAAAGTTTAAGCACTCACTGAGGTCAGAACAAGTTTGCTTTTAGAGCCCTGGAGGAAGAGTCAGAAGTTGTACTATGAGCTACATATTGTGTTTGTTTCAAATTTTCATGCTAGTGAATGTCTGTGATGCAGGAGACAAGTTTATGGAGAGTGAAATAAAATGTTGACAAATGGCCCAGTAATCAACTGGAACATGCCATAAATCATTGGAATGCCAATAACACTTCCAGGACAAGTCTCGAAAGGTCATTATGATGCCACCATATATCTTGCAGTGCCAAACAAAGCAAACAGAACATGTTGGGAATAGGATTATGGCGGAAGCATCTGTCTGTTCTAATTAAGCATTAACTGCAGGCCATAGATAGAAAGATGTGTTATTTATTTCTCTTTCCCCTCCTCTTCCTACCCCCGTTGCTCCCTCTCCCAAATAAAAATCAATCAATCAAAATAAATAAATAAATAAATAACCAATTTGACCGGCTCAACAAAAGAAAAAAGGAACCAAAGTGACAAATGAAAGCAAGATCAGAGGCGAGAGGGAGAGCCTCTCTCTGGTTTTCATAGGCTTCTATTCCAAAAGGGAATATTTCTGACGACTTCCCCTACTGCATCTTGAACTGCGAGCCCTTTGGCATCTCAGAATTATTTAATACAATGGCTCCAGAACTCCGCATTTTGGGTGTTTGCCCCTACAGTGATTCATACATTCAGTAATGCCAGAGGGCACAAAGGAGCTTCAGAAAGAAAACAATTAGAGTTAGATACTACAATGAGGGATACTAAAGAAAAATTATAAGCAGATGGACAAGCCAAGATAAAATAGAGATGCAAACTTGGTTCCAGCAAGATTAGAGATGAAGGCATCTATCAATCACCATTTTGCCCCCATTTCCTCATCATCTATTTGATGCTGTGTGTTATCTGGATGCTTCATACCACCTCCTGTGAGATAGGAAAGTAGCATTATGCCTGTTTTATCAAGAGGGAACTGAGACACAAAGGGTACATCTACACAAGCAATTTAGGTCAACTTAAGGACCCTTAAATCGACCTAAATTACTCCACGTCCACACTGGGTTTTCATTAAGTCAACTTAAGAAATTCCCTTGTGCTGGGGAGCTGCAGCTCCCTTGTCCCCAGCCCATCCCCCAGCCTGGAGGCCAATTAGGTCCACTTAGGGCTACTCCGCATCCACACTGGCTTAAGTCGACTTAAGAAGTCGGTTTAAGCATTAAGTCAACCTTCAGAAGTGGTGTTATTAAATCGACTTAAGGAAGCGTTTAAATCAACTAAATAAAAGCCCAGTGTGGATGCAGCTTTGTATAGGTCAACTTAAGCCTCCTTAAGTCTACCTAAGTTGCCAGTGTAGACGTACCCTAAGTGACTTTCCCAAAGTCACACAGGCAGTGTGTGGCAGAGCCAGGAACTGATTGCAGATCTCCTGAATCCCTGTCCAGTGTCTTAACCATGAGACTGCCCTTCCTCTCCTGTTGCTAGTAATAACATTAAAGTTTCCTGTGGCTGCAGTCTCATTGTGGATCTTTGGCCTTTTTGTCTCTAATTTCCATGATTTTATCCACTCTGGCTATTACACACTTTATTAACATCTGGCCTCAACTGATGTAGGGTATTGGGAGGCAATATTGCACTTAATTCATTCACCTGATCAGTTTTTAACAAGCAGATAAGATGCTTCACATTAGTAGCCTAGCAGCTATATTATTGAATCAGAATGACCCTTTCCACATAAGCATCTCATAAATTCCTTGAACACCTCCTTCATTTTCACCTTGTCTTAACTCTCCTCCTTTGGACTGCCCCCCTCTCTCTCTCCATTAATCTGAGATGCATTTTATCATGTGAGCGCCTTCCCCAGGTCTCCTGCCGAGAGGGCTATGCCAGCAGCAGACTTTTTTTTATGATGATGATTTTTCCTTCTTTCCCTTCTATCTTTCCAGGCCTTGTTTCTGCTTAAGTTTGCATTTCTTCTTTATCACTCCCCACCCCCACCCCTTTCTGCTGACTGAGACAAGAGCGTGTCCTAGTTCAACATTCCAGGATTTGTTACAAACTTCAAGGTGCAGGTTTTATAGCTGCAGTTGTCCTGTTTATGGCACAGTTCTTCTTATGGGTTCTAATAAACTTTGTAGCTCGAGGGTGGTCCTAAATCCTGATATGAAAGATAGAGAAGAATCATCTCGTAGTCCAACTAAATATAATGCATTTCACCCATGAAGGCTGAGGATAATGTTTCTTTCACAGGTGTGGAAAGACCTATAATTCCCAAGTACTGCAAGTGTAGTTGGAAGAAAAGGTAATCCATTTTCCCAACAGAAATAGGCATGCTCAGCCTATGTGGTAAGAGTGGAAATAACTCTGTTTGGGATGGACTAAATTTATAAGGATACGTTAACTCATGGGAAAGAATAACACTACACAATAGAACTTGTAGATGAACCCAAAAGATTTTTACTTGACAGGACCCTGAGTTCAAGGTTTAGTTTCCTTGGCACTAATCCTTAACACCATATAAGGAGGAATGTAACAAGAATCCTGAACTCAGGTCCTGGCAGATAAATCATGGAAAACCCAATTCCTGACTTTAAAATTTTTTTTAAGTTTGTTTACAAATAGTGCTTCTATGCTGACATTGGGCCATATTTTCAAATGCTGCCCCTGAACCTGCCTCCATAATTTTTCCATGTGCAAGTCCTTGGTACCCATGAATTCAGTTTTTATCATATGTTCTTCCAGGCATGAATTTTTTTCCATACTCAACAATGTCAATTCATAAAGCCACCTGGATGAGAATGCATCCAGTAAAAAACTGCAGATACCTGTTCAGCTAGGTTTTAGCCACATTGAAAAGTTATCCTGGTATGTTAATATTTTAGCATGAGGACTTGGTCAGGATTTATTATTATTATTATTATTAATAATAATAATAATAAATTTTGTTCAAGAAAAATTGATTGGTGTAAATGAAAACTATTAATACTCAAACACCATTTTTCATGTGAGGTGGTTGCATTTTAGCAGCCAACCTTCCATGTGAAAGTGTCTCCATGACTGTAAGCCCATGAAGGGGACTATAAGGAGTTCTTTCTCACATTGACATTGTAGTTCCAGTTTTCACAGTGGTGGTTAGAGTTGAGTGTTATGCGTTAGTTAAATCCTGTTTTTCATATATCTTATGCCTACTTCTCCTAGTTTCCTTGGCTATAGGATCAAATTGAAAGATATGCTCTGAGCAAGGGAGGCTAAATTGTAAGAGAAAAGAAGTCATTCAGTTCTTAAAATGTTTCTGCACTGTCTTTTCCTTTTGGCTTAGGAAACTGGCAATAGCATTGGGCAAATTATGGTGCCACTCCTTAGAGCAGTGGTTCTCAACCTTTCCCGTGTCGTGACATGTTTGTCAACGTGTTGCGATCCTACAGGACATACCAGCCCACCCCACCCCACACCCAGGCCAAAGCCAGTCATTTCCCCAGCACTGTAGGACACACTTACTGTTGTGTGGCAACACAGTAATGTGTCCCGACACCGTGGTTTTGAACCGTTGCCGTAGAGGACAGAAACACCAACATGTTGTTAGGTTTTTTGTAGGTCTTTTTGTTATTATGATGATGATGATAAAGATGATTACTATTCTTTATTACAATAGCATCTGTGGACACAATAAAGAGCAGGACCACAATGCGCTTGGCTTTACTGGGTAGTCAAGTAACAAAGAGGATAGCCTCTGGGCAATGCTGCTTGCAATGTAGGCAGAAGATAGTACAGCAACATCCAAACAAAACCGAACTCCTGGGTCTCAGGGCAGTGCCTTAACCACACATCCACCCTTTCTCTCGATGTGTAGAACATCCCACGATATTCCCACTGTAGCACAAGGAAACCATCACCCTATAAATGCTTCGAAACTTTGCCCATAAAAATAGTTTTATGTTTCCAGAGACCAGTACCATTGTGGTAGCAACAACTTATCATAGGGTTGCCATTTGCCAGGTGTTCAGCAAGGTTGGGAATCTCGCTTTTTGCTCATAAACTGCTCAAGAACATTTGCCCATCATAAAAGACAAGGAGCAAAAGCCCATTTCCCCAGCTGGAAAGTTGCACTGGTGTATAAAACACTTTCCAATCTGTCATGAAGCTGCAGGTCTTTGGTCTCTTTGGAGACTTAAGATGTTACATGGCATTACACAAAGGTTGCAAAGTGACTTGCTATCTGCCAACATAAGTAGGAAATTCCCTGGCATACATATAGTTTCAGCTTCAAATACCCACTCTCAGTTCTGTTTTCAGCTGAAATTTGGAGGGCAAGCTGAATGGTAACAGAATAATTGAGAATGTAAGAATGGCCATCCTGGATCAGTCCCATGGTCCTTCTAGTCCAGTATCCTGTGTTCCAACAGTAGCCTATGCCAGATGCTTCAGAAGAAAAGAATAGAACAGGTAATCATCAAGTGGGAGGTTTTCAAAATGGCAAATAATGTGATTCTCTGGATCAGAACATTTTTCAGCTATATCTCACTCTTATATGCTATGTCTACACTTGAAAAGTTAAGTTGATTTTATGAAGTTGACTTAATAAGGTCGATTTTAAGTCAACTTAAAGTGGACCTTATTAAGTCAACTTAACAAAAGTTGACTTAACTTTTCAAGTATAGACGTGGCCCCTTTCGGCCTTATTAAGTCGACTTAATGTTTTAAGTCAACTTAAAAAGGTCCACCTAGGCACTACTCCGCGTCTCCACTGTCTTAAGTTGACTTAATAAAGTCAACATAAGCACTAGTTCAAAATAAAACGAGGTGTTATTAATTTGAACTCACTTTTCCTTAATTTGACTTAAGGAGCATCTTAAGTCGAATTAAGGAAAGCCCAGTGTAGACACAGGGTAAATTAAGTCAACTTAAGCCTCCTTAACTCAACTTAATTTGTAAGTGCAGACACACCCATAGTGTCCTGCTTGCAGGTTAATCTGCTCCTGCTGAACAGTTCCTGTCTTTTGAAATGTATTCTGCACTCATGAGTCACATGACTGAGATGATTGAATGTTGAAGTCTTCTATCCACAGAACAGTGGATAAATAAAGGTAGCATGACTGGAACCTGGGGACTTGAACAGGGTCTCCTATCTCCTAACGCTGCCTAACCCCTGGACTGTGGAGTCATCCTATCCTCCTGTCTCTCACTCTTTATTTACCCCTCATGAAACAGTTACAGCCTGATAGACTGAGGCAGTGACACATCACAACATCCCATAGCTCAGTGAGTAGCGCAATTCCCTGAGTAGTAAAAAAACAAACAGAGTACTGTGGCACTTTTAAAGATTAAGGCTATGTCTACACTTAGAAAGACAGGTTGACTTTATTAAGTCAACTTTATTAAGTCAACTTAAAGTTGACCTTATTAAGTCGACCTAGGGAGTCTACACTAGATTAGACTGGTTAGGTCCAGAGGGAGCCAAAGGGGTCTCATCCTGGGGAGAGCCAGCCCTGCATGGTGCTGGTTCTCCCTAAGACAGGCAAGCTACTCACGGCTTGTCCCAGGGAGAGCCAGCTGCACAGGGCTGGCTCTCCCCCCAGGGACACACAAGCTACTGACAGCTGGCAGCATGTCCCGGGGAGAGCTGGCTCCAGGGACCAGCTCTCCCTGCAGAGACAGGCAAGCCTCGAGCTGCTCGTCCCGGGGAGAGCCAGACCTGCATGGGCTGGCTCTCCCCAAGACAGCAAGCCGCCAGCCCCGAGCAGTCCCAGGGAGAAAGCAGCATGGGGGCTCCCTTCTGGCTGGGACCGCCTGGGTCCCGGCCAGAAGGGAGCCGCAGCCTGAAGTCCCTTTTCTGGAACCGAGCAGTCCCGGCCAGAAGGGAGCCCCATGCTCCCTTCTCCCTGGGACCCAAGCAGTCCCGGCCAGAAGGGAGATCCGTGGTCCTGGCCAGAAGGGAGCCTCTGCGCTCCTTTCTCTCTGGGACAGCGTGGGGCTGGCGGCTTCCTGGTCTCGAGGAGAACCAGCCCCACCTGGGACTGGCTCCGGGACAAGCCGTGAGTAGCTTCCCGTGGAGAAGGGAGCTCCCAGGGCTCTCCAATCAGGGTTCCAGTGGGGGATTCCCTCTAGCTGAAGCCCTGGCTGGGGAGCCCTTCTCCCCTGGACCACGGCTCCTCTGGCAGGGAAGCCACAGGTCTGGGGAGAAGGGAGCAGGGGCTCCCCCGGGGACAAGGGAGCCATGCGAGGCTCCCTTGTCCCCCTGCCCTAGGTCAACTTTTAGAAGAAGTCGACTTAGGGTATCCAAACTGGCTTAAGTTGACTTAAGCGCTAGTTTGAATTAAAACTAATTGTTATTAATTCAAACTAACTTTTCCTTAATTCGATGTAAGGAGCAGGTTAAGTCGAATTAAGGAAAGCCCAGTGTAGATGCAGAGTAAATTAAGTCGACTTAAAACTCCTTAAGTCTACTTAATTTCTAAGTGTAGATGCACCCTAACAGATTTATTTATCACATGAGCTTTCGTGGGAGAAAATCCCACTTCGTCAGACACTTTGAAGATGGGAAATTTACAGAATGGGAGGAAATTAAATGCAGGGGAGTGTATAACATAGGATCAGGTCAGGCTGTAACAGCAAATCAAAATAGGCGTTAGGATTCAAACACTGGGGAACAGCACATAGAGGAAGGTGAAGTCAAATCACCTGTTGCAATGAGAGAAAAATCCGTAGTCCCTAAAGCATTTGACGAAGTGGGATTTTCTCCCACAAAAGCTCATGCAATAAATAAATCTGTTAGTCTTTAAAAGTGCCACAGGACTCTGTTTGTTTTTCTGCAATAGACTAACACGGCTACCCCTTTGGAACCTGAGTCGTAGGACATTCCCTCTTCAAATCCTTCTCCCTCTTAGGCAAAAAATTACAAAGAGTGGGGGAGAGAAGTGGCACCACCATCTCCTCCAGCCATCTGGGGCCTCACTCATTTCTGGAAGAAATTATGTAGTCACCTAAGCCAAGAGAGAGGTTCCCTTTCCCACAGATCTAGGGCTATGTCTACACTGGCAAGTTAGTTCGAATTAAGGAGGCTTAATTCGAACTAACTAAAGCCATGGCTACACTAGGCTTTAGTTAGTTCGAATTAAGGGCTTCCTTAATTCAAACTAATAAGTTCAAATAGGGCTTTAGAAGTAAGGCTTTAATTCGAACTAACTAGTTCGAATTAGCCAATGTGGCCATGTTAATTCGAACTAATTTCTTAGTTCAAACTAACTAATTCAAACTAATTTTAGCAAGTGTAGACATATGCTCACCTCTGAGAAGGATGTGAGGCTCAGCACATCAGCATTTCCCATTGGCTCACTTATGTGGATCTGTGCTTACTGGGCTGGCTTTGTAACCTTTTCTATCCCCAGCCATTGTTTAGGGAGCCTAGATGCTGCGCTTGGCTTTGTGAATCACAAGGTTGTTGCTGTGATTTGTAGGCACTTAAAAGTTAGGCACCCTGACATTCAGAGTTACAAAGCCTAATTTCCTTGCTGGATCCTGTTATTCTCTCTACATTTCAGTTCCCCACCTGTAATGGGGGTGAGGGAGGGACAACAATCCTTTGTTCCACCTGCCTTTGTCTGTCATGTCTATTTAGTGATAAATTCTTGAGGCAGAGACTGTTTCTCATTAACTGTTTTCATAGTGCCTAGCTCAGTGGAGCTCAGTTCTCATTTGGGGCCCATAGGTGATAAATACTGTAATACAGCTAATAATTATAATGAGCAAATAACAATTTAAGCTTCTCCAGCAAACTTCCCAGCTAATGTCAACCCTGCCCTGGAGAGACTATAGCTGCACAGGGGAATTCAGCCTCCATTAAAGCTAGTCCATTTGGTTGCTGTTGCTTTTGTTCAATAACATTTTTCTTGGGGAAAAAAAAGGGTCTATTTTTCAAAACTAACATTTTTGTTTGGTTGCAATTACTCAATTCTTTGACTCAAAATAGGGGGGAAATAATTTTTTATTTCTGTGGTTTACCCTTGCCTACCCGCTTGCTCTTTCCTTTCTTTTTCATTTTGCCGCAGGAAAAGAAGGTTGAGGAATAAGAATGTGGGGACAAAAAACTAAGAAAATCTCATGTTAAAAATTTTAAAGAGTTTTTTTCCACTATATTTTCCATAAAAACAGAAGTCCCATGTTTTGATCAGTTGTCAAATCCATGTTTCATTTGATCTTAGCTCAAGTCACCACCAAATGATGAACTAGTAGAGTTGGTTTTTTTCCCCCCAGATATTGCCATGTGCCTCTGAACTAAAGAACTAGGATGAGACCAACCAATTATTTCACACAGGCCAGCAAAAATCCATCAGAGAATAATGACATTTAACTGTTGCAGCCCTGGATAGCACATGGACCTGAAAATAATCAGTTAATTTGAATTTCCACAATAGCTCATTTTCCATTACATTTTTATATTGTTTTTATATAAAATGATACATTGGTAGAAAAGAAATAAATGAAAGCAGATTGGGGAATGCTGCAAATGACTCTTTAATTGAATACAAAACCATTCTAAACCAAAGAAAATGTATGGAATGGAATGCTCATGGAAGGCTGAAATGGATTTTAAAATATTTAATATTTCCAAACATTATGATTTCATTAAAATTAAACACATTGTGTAAACTGTAACAGATGCCCTGTCAATTGACTTAGATGGATCTATCTGTCTATAACTGGAATATCTGAGTGCCTGATTAGAGAATTCACCTTATTAAAATGTTTGGTTTCAGAGGAATGTTTGCTCTTGTTTGCTATCATTCTATCCATCCATGTAAAGGATCTTGATTTTTGTCTGTCTTTCAGAGTTGCTCCTGTTGTGAGCGGTGAATATATATATATATATTGTCCTAGCTTAAAATAAGAATGCCTCTTTTTGTTAAGCTGTAGTGTTTTGCATCGTAGTGATAGAATATGACAGACTTCTTCGGTTAGGGCTGCTGGTCTTGCAGACAGGCACTAACTGAGAATGTTACTCCCCACTTTGCAGGAGGCTGCACAAGGTATGACCTGAGTCACACTCAGGTCTTCTCATTGAGGCTTAAGTCACACATAGATCTTGGGCTGCCATTCAGCACAGGGGTAAATTTTGGCCAGTAGGCTCAGTATGTCTCACTGTTGAACTGGGATCACTAGCTTAGACCCGCCCCCTCCCCCCCCAATTTATAAGTGGGCCTGTAGTATTGTTTCCAGCATCCTTTGTGGAAAGGAATCTTAGCAGCTTTTTCTTCAACATGTGAAGTATCAGTGCAATTATTTTTACTTCTTCCTGAATTATTACTATCATTTTCATTTTAAACGGCTGCTGGGCCCACTTGCCGCCCAACTCCTAACCTAGGAACACTCCATCCATCTCAGTACAGTTCAGGGAAATTGGTGATGGCTGCTTCCTCTGCACATTTCATAGATGATAACAACCAGGTACTGCTAATCTGAGATAGATTTAAATCTAAATCTTGCCACGAAAAGCTTCTTAGCCTTTTACTGCCCCTCCGACCCAGCCAGTCACCCTTATCCCCACACTTATCTCTGGTACATATGTGGCCCCCATCACTGTAGTATCCGAACAGCTCACAACACTCTTTTACAGCAGGACAGTGCCATACCCTCATCATACAGATGTAAAAACTCTGCTGTAGAGAGGCTAAATGATTTGCACAAGGCCATCCAGTGTGTCTGTGACAGAGCAGCAGCATGAAAATCCATGCCTCACATCCAGCACTGCTGGACCAGCCTTCCTCTCTTACCCCATCTTCCAAAGCGCATTTGAATTACTAACACACGCACTAGTACATCTTAGATGGCATAGTCAGGACCAGAGGTAGCTGGAGGAAATAAGATATTTATATTATTCTACTTTTAAAATAATAATTGAAAAGAAAACCCAGTTTAAAAGGCACTGAAAGACATTGTGTGACACCAGCTTGTTTGTTTATTCAGATTTATGCAAATGCTAAAAAAGGGTGTCTCTCCCTTTGCTGCAGGTGCCCTTGACATAAGTTAAAACATATCACAAATCATCCCATCAGCGCAGCCACAAATTGAATATAACCAAGTACAGTGAGGCAGATATCTTTAATATTCAGCTCCCTCTTTCCCTCCAACAACCGCAGGGGACAAAGAGGACCCTCGTAATATGCCTTGACATCATAAGGCACAGACTGCTCTGGACCTAGTTGGGAAGCAAATGTCTAATTCTAACCCTTACCGAAAGTGCCACACCAGCTCCCCCTTCTCCTTTACACCGATAGGTTCCTTTGCCCATGTTGAAGCCCCAGCCTACAGATCACTGGAGGTGTGTTGGGGAACTTCCAAAAAACATCTGGAGATGAACACAGCTAGGAGTTTGCAAGCTATTTTCCCACTCCCCACCCTCCTCAAGTCCATGGAATGACATGAGAGAGCAAAAAGCGGAACGCAAAACTAAGAATGGAATGAATGTGTCAAAGGAGAAATGTTCCCAGCAATGCCGCAGCTGTTATTGTAAAATATGGGAAATAGCTGAGCCTTATTCAATGCACCCCAGAGTGAATCAGGCATCGGCATCTGTTCTGGTACCCCCAGCGCTGAAAGGATTCAGCAAGCTTCCACCAATGACTGAAAGCAGGGAGCATGGGGGAGAGGGAGGTCAGGAGCCATGTCTGCATTGCATCTCTCTCCCTCTCCCTACACTGTCTGGCTTTTCTCTTAAGCTATGAGAGAAGCCAGTAATTCTGGCCCGAGAAATGAAAGAAACGTGTCATTTGCAGGTTTGTAGCTTTAGCGAGATTGTATTTTTACACGTCTGCAAAATTACCACACCTTAGATAGGCCCTTGAGTGCTGGGGGCATCTCCAGTAACACATTAACCACCCACTGTTGATCTACCCCACAAGTGAGCGAGAACCAGTCCTCCTTCCCCCTATCACTACTATTTCAATTGCTAGGAACACAAAACAAAATACTCATTGCTCAATGGTTAGAAAAAGGGAGGCAATGACTTCTGGAGGTGGGAGTGCGCCTCATCTCTTGGCTAAGCATTTCCTGGTGTCAAGCTTGGGGTATAGGGGATATATGGCATCTGCCAAGGTCTGCCGACTCCTGATGAGACGGTACCATCCCCTTTCCCTGACTCATGAGGATGACGTGTTACCTACTGGAGATATCCATTCTTTGTGAGAATGGAAGCCCCTCTTATGAAGAATAATCCATTGAGGATCAGCAGAGCAGTGTGGACTGGGGAAATGAGCACAGGGCTGGTTCTCAGGTGGATCTGATTCTAATTCTGGGCCTGATACTGACTTGTTGTAAGGCCTTGAATGAGTCACTTCACCTCTCTGTCTGTAAAGGGAAAAGAATTATGCTTACCCCGCTGCCATTGAGAATGAATTCACAGCTATGCAGTGCTATAAAAATGTTAAGGACTCTTTATAGATTTTAAGGCAAGAAGGGACGATTATGGCTAGCTAGTCTGCCTTCAATATTTATTGTGGTTTCTTTTGATAAGGTTCTTTGGGTCAGTCTTTCAATGGTGGGAGGTGGATAGGAGTTTACCATGCAGGACTGGGCCCGATCTCAGACAGTTTAAAGTTATGAGTTGCTTTTTACTTGCTGCATAGGGATGGAGGAATTCACTTTGCCTTATGTTAAATTCCCAAACATTTTATAGGTTTAACTCAGACTTAAGGGTTATTGTTTGGTTCATGATCTGCTTAGGAGAGACTGTGAGAAAAGGAGCAGAGGGAACAAGGAGATAAAATTCAGTGGGAGTGGAAGTGTTGAACATAGAACAGATATGAAAAAAATACAGTTCTGCCTTGATAAGCCATATTGAAGAGGGGAAATTGAATGACTTGGAGTAATCAAGGGAACACCCAATGGCTATGTCTACACTTGTTAATTTAAGTTGACTTTAACTAAGTCGACTTAGTGTGTCTACCCTTAAAATTGAAGTCGACTTAAAGGGGAACTTAGAAAGTCAACCTAGAGCGTCCACACTGGACGCCTAGGTCGACTTCTAGAGGTTTAGGGGGACCAAGGGGAGGTCCACAGGGGCAGGGGGGCACCCCTTGCCCAATGCCAGGGGGCTCAGCCTTTGCCCCATGTACAATGGGTACAATGGGGCAAAGATGGTCAGGGACCCTGGCAGGGCATAGGGGCAGGGTGGGCAGGGCTCTGCCCTGCCCTGTGCGGGGGCATGCCAGGCTCCCTCTGTGGCCCCCCCTGGCAGGGAGGGCATTGGTGTAGTCCTGGGGTAGCCCTAAGTCGACTTAGGGCTACCCCAGGGCTACACTGGCTTA